>CM037789.1:50554120-50604120 GCA_021229015.1 Solen grandis | reverse complement strand
GTTCAAAGCTATTTATTCAAAAAAAATTTATGAATATTCATGTAAATGGGGTTTAAAAATAAATATAAATAAACCAAAGATGTGTATATTGAAAAAAGAAAACAAGAACACAATATTGATTTTTTTATAAATGGTGAAAAAATTTAACGAGTTGACCGTTTTACCTACCTTGGTGTGAAATTCAAATATACGGGTGATTTTTCAGTTGCTCTTAATGCGTTAAGTGAACAAGCTCTTTGTGCATATACATGTAGTAATGTTTTATATGTTTTTGATAAGTTCGATTTTGATATTAAAACAAAGTTAAAAATATTTGATACAATGGTTGTGCCAATTTTGTTATACAATGCTGAGGTTTGGGGAGTATATAACTGTACTGTAATTGAAAAACTACATCTCAGATTTTGTAAATATATATTAGGGGTTAAAAAAACAAACTGCATCTGCAGCTGTATATGGTGAGTTAGGTCCCTACCCATTGACTGTTTTATGTAAGGAACGGGCTTTAAAATTTTGGACAAAAATAGTTAATTCTCCACTCTATGTTGTTTACAATGACCTATGTACTTTGAATTCTTATAATTGGGCTAAACGGATTGATGCATTATTAGATAATTTAAGTTATTATAATTTAAAGCAAAATAACAACATAAGTATGTATCATTTTCAACTTATAAAGAATACTTTACGTGATCAGAATGTGCAAGACTGGCATGCTACAAAATATTATTGTAAGTTTAAAAAAAATTAAGAATACTTTTAACTAAGTTTAGAACTTCATCGCACACTCTTGAAATTGAAACTGGTAGATATAATGGAACTGCTAGGGATCAAAGAATATGTAAAATGTGTAATCTTAATCAAGTTGAATCAGAATATCATTTCCTCCTGTGTTGTACTGCTTATACTTCTATTCGGTCTAAATATCTTGGCCGCACTACGTGGCCAAATCTGCAAATGTTTTATAATATAATTTCGACAAATAACAAAAAGAAATTACTTAATTTATGTAAATTTTTAAGAGAGGCATTCAAAATACGTTCAAATACCCTGGAAAATGTTTCTGTTTCTGCATATTTTTTTTTTATAAATATACAGAGTTTTTTGTTTATATTTAAATTCTCATTATTTATACCTATACATATATATTTGTGTTACTTTGTAAATTTGTTTAAAGTCTTTGTCGCCATATTTGCATGTCTGTAAATGGCCAAAGGCATTTATCATATGCTGATTTGCCAATAAAATATGAATGAATGAATAGATCTCAGGTAATGTTCTTCGAAATTACGGATAATCATCAGTTAATTTCACCGGGTTGCCAACGTAACATGAATCGAAATTATATTGGAGTCAATGTCAAAATTGCAAATGATAGTTCGCAAATGACAGTTTAGAAATGACAATTGACTTACTTGAATCATATATAAATCATGTGTTTGCAATAATTTGGTTTTCAAATATGTAAATATGTTGTGCAAAGCTACTCTAACTCGGCTTACACAAGCTTTGTTGAAAACGGTGAAATCCGGATGCCACTAGACCGACACAAACGCTTAATTACAAAGGATTTCTGGATTAGGAAAGGAGAGTTATACGGGTCATGTTATCTTAAATTCTGTCAGTTATCCAGTAAAACTCATTTATTAAAAAAAATGTATATTTCCCATTAAAAGTACACACTCATTTGAAACAGATTTAATGATTTTATTTTAATCTCAAAGCTAAAAATACTTTCTACAGAGGATCCGGATTTGAGGGTTTCATCTGTTTTAACAAAGTTTCTACAATTCGGTGATTATCTTTTTAGAGTCACGGGTAGGGGCACGCCATTTCAGGTAGAAACCCTGAGTAGCCACAAACCAGCTTCCCTATAAGAAAATCCAAATGACCAGACCTAAACTTGAACGGAAAGCGGTAGCAGGCCAGTGTCCATTCTTACTAGGCCACGTACCCTTTGTCTAAAGTTTATCTAAATATAAAAAAAAATGATACAGTGATTATTTAGCCTATTTACAGAACCAGGTTTTGCTTTATTCCAAAAGCATAATCCTAGAGGTTGAAGTGATTATTATAGCCGCTCCTATCGAGTCTCCATGTCATAGGAGTGAAGGACTGGAAGAGACGAGAGGCAACCTCTGCGGAGTGTTTGTAGGATAGAGAAATGGATAGAAGATACCATTAAATTCAATTTTAAGACAGGCTTATAAGCAATGCTAATAAATGAAAAGTTCTTTGAAAAAAACAACAACAAAAAAACACAATCTAGATGTAACATTCAATTTTAAAGAAGGGCAAAACTATGTTCAGGTGTATTGTACGAATAGTGCAATATAGATTGCTTTTACTAAATAAATACTTGCTTGTTTGTTTGCGCATTGACATAACGCATGTTAAACAATGTCAACATGTAAACATATTACACCAACGAGAAGCTTCATTAAATATAGAAACTATAGCTGAATAGCTGATCTCGCAACCAGGAATTATCGATATCGTATTTCGTTTAATACTGAGGAGTCAAATGTTTTGATTACTAACATGAAGGGTATACGAGGTGTGTCCAAAAAGTTCGTGGACACCAACACTGGAATGAAAATAAATCATGTATTCGTTACAGAAATATATCTCTGTAATTACCATATTTTTAGGGAAAATTACACAAAATATTGAGAGTTTTTGTTTAACTATAAGTAGAAAATGACAGTTCAAACAAACACACTATCAGACGTGCAGCGCAGTTAAAAAGGCGTTACGACGTCAACGTCAAAATAATGATAAAGTTACGTGAGGTTTTTCTTTCTTCGGACAGAAGTCATACCTTGTTCATATCGAAATTCTGTTTTAGTATGTTATTTACATTCTATCTATTAACTCTGAGACGCTCAGTAATATGGTGAATACTGATGCAATGGTCATACATTTGGACTTCCTATATTTCCAGATGCATGCGATATACGACATTTGTATTTCCAGTAAGTCATACATTTATATTCATAATTCATCGCAAAGCATAAAATTATGTAAAAAAAAGACTTCAAATGAATTGAAGGGAGAATGCGTTCCAGGGACACCATACAAAACAACATGTTTCTATATTGCGTCTTCGAAGCCCATTAGGAATCCAATCTATAGTCAACACAGTTGTCGTGTACGAGCCTTTAATTAAAAGTATATGAATAAAAGTGTAGTTACTGTAGTTGTGCAATCTTATTGCCTAGTTTCAGTCAGATACGTATATAAGTATTTAATTGTATCATCACTATCATTTTAAACAAATCATTAACTTAGACCAACTGTAAAAAAGTTTGATCTTATTTTTTCATATTTAAAACATTAAAAAAATACACGAAATTCACGATTCCAGTCACATAGTATTAGTCCATTTTGAAACCGTCGAGAAGAATCACTTAAAAAAGTAAGAACGTTTTCCAAAGTCGACGTAGAATAAGTTTTAAAATAGCATCTGTTACTCCTTTTGGGATTTGGATTTGATCTTTTTTTTTTTTTTTTTAATAATGTTCCTTTTTAAACAGAATAAAAGTAAATGAATCTAGGCCGCCAGTCTGTGTTGCATTATTTCAGGATTCAAACTTGATATATCATATACGTCATCAGATGAAATATCCCATATCCTTCGATTTCATGGCATGATATTTCCTGTAGAGGGAAAGATGACTTTAATATTCGGTATTATTGATTTATCTAATTCTTATTTGAAATTTAATTAAAACACGTTTTTGCACATGTGTTGCACTGTATAGTCGTATTGTTTGTTATAAATGGTACAACCTATCAAATAAATTAAATTGGGTATGCAAATATTATATTCATTTAAATATAATTTATATAAATAAATAAATAAATAAAAGATTCCTAATTGATTTTCTAGTAAGTAGTTTCATTTGTTTTAAAACATAAAACTATAAACAAACTTGATGAATTTAAATTACTTATACAACTGATAATAAGTTAAAATATTTATTTCTTGTACCAGAGGAATGACTGCTATATGGCTAGTCGTAGACAAATCCGGGCATAAACACTTTTAAAGCTTCGAAAAGGTTAGACAGAGCCTGAATATATATGTTCCTAAGGCGGAGTATTCCTGTAACAACCTCTTATTGATTAAATTATGTATTGATGAAGCCCTTATTTAAGTCACATGTTACAGTAAAATAACATCACTTTGATTCCCGATTAATTTCCTGTTATCTGTTTTAGCGTGTTAACGATGTTTTGAATAACAAACCTAAAGTATGCGTCTACACGCTGAATTCATACCCAATTCAACAACGTACTTCTTTATTTTGCAGTGCTTTAAAATGTTTTTGTTAAGTAGGACGAGGACATCAGAATAGTAGTTCTATATTCGATGCTTAGGAAAACAACTTGTAAGTGCTGTGGAACGGAAATGATATTACATAATACTTTTGTAGTTTTATTCTTACATTAAAAGTTTAAGCAATTAAAGATTCATCTTTGTTACACTAATTATTAATCTTATATTACGAACCAACTGCCGAACATTTAAATGTACCTAGGAAAATCCAATGACAAACGGAAAGAGGATAACCTAAAAAGATACAAACAGTCGTTCATACGTAATTGATCTTACACGCATTTTAGGGGTGTATTTACTTGAGACATAATACTCTTCCACTGCGGTATCGTGTGATATATCTGATACAGTGTCACAAAGCCCGGTTTACCTTGTAGTTTAGTCTGCTTTGCGAATCTTCTCAGACGATGTGAACATCATAGCACCTGTTCGCCCAGTCTAGATTTCCTTACAGTTTAGTCTGGTTCTCAGCGAATCATTCTCAGACGATGTGAACATCATAGCACCTGTTCGCCCAGTTTAAGATTCTTTTTCGGCCAATCTGGATAACTTTATATTTTAGCTGGTTCCAGCGTATATTTATCATATTCCCATGACCTGTCGCGGCCGGGGATTGAACCCGCTCCCGAAGCGGATTTTCTGTTTATACTACTGGGGAACGACCGCATTTTAATGGGTCAAACAATACTTACTTATCGTGACAGATGAAGGTTTTCATTTTAGTCATTTCAATTATCCAGTGAATCAGGGCGACTAATGAATTGCTAAGACATTGGGTCTTTAGACAAAATGGAAGTTTCGATGCCATTTTTGTGTCATATTGTGTCAAATAGTGAGAGAAAATGACAATGTGTTAACTGGAGACTGTCCTTTGTTTCCTTTTTTGACATTCTGTAGAAAATGTTACATAAATCAATTGCGACGAGCTTTATCAACACATCAGTTATGTTCCTTTTATGATAACAGCATTTTAGACAAATCACATATTCAAAGGAAGTCAATAACCTCACAAAGATACGTCACAAAACTGCATTAAATCGTTTGTGTGATGAACGATGCATGTCTTAGTCGAACGATAAATGTCTTTTATTACTATTTATTGGTATTGCAAAGGTACGTCACAGAACTGCATTACATCGTACATGTATATAAATATTCATTTCTGTGAAATTTAAAATAAAACATATTTTTAAAAAAAAAAAGATATTTGGCGTAGCTAAATAAATGTTAATTGTAACATGTAAAACAGATTAAAACTATTATAAAGTTGGAAACGTTAGCAAAAATGTATATAAATACCAAGAGAGGTATTTTGAAGACTATAAACCAAAACAGATTTAATTTACAAACTAAAAAAAGGGTAATCTACCAACTTCCATTAAATATTATGCACTTGCTGATTATTTTAAAGTAAAGACAATGCGTATATAACCAAGCGAAACCGAAAGATCATAAATCGCGTATATCCGATTATTGTGTCAAGATCCGCACAATAAACTGCACATCTTCTCCGCAGTAGTAACCTCTTCTTACAAATTAGGGAAAATTGTGGTCTAAAAATAGACATACGCCTGTTTCTTATTTCGTTCTTTTAAATCATATTGCCGAATAAGCATTCCTAAATTGTTAAGGATATGTTAAATTTCATTTCATTACTGTTTTACCTTTCATGTTTAAACTGAAAATCAATTAGATATATACAACTTGAAACTCCCATTTTATCCTAAAAATATACAAGTCAATCATAGCATTGCATTTACTCTGGCTTCTTCTGCATACCAACATTTGATTGGTTCAAGAAGTACGTCAAAATTAATTTATACAGTTACGCCGGAAAAAACAACAACATTGCTCTCTCTCTCTCTATTTTCGTTGGAAATGTATCAAATTCGTATACAAGAGTTATCATTTCCGCTTAACAAGAGGGCCAAAATGACCCTGTGTCGCTCATCTGAGTAAGATTGCTGTGTTAGGCATGATAACAAAAAATGTGGCATCTAAAGTGTTTTTCTCACATTTGACTAAGTGACCTAGATTTTGATCCTACCTGAATTTGCACTCAACTGGGAATTCCTGCAGTCACCATTCTTATCAAGTTTAATGAAGACTGGTACAAAAATGTTAGCCCATAGAGTGTTCACAAGATTTTTCTACAACTTGCCCTGGTAAGCTACTTTTTGACCCCATGTGGCCCTGTTTTGAACTCTTCCGAGATTTGATGTAAACAAACATTCTGACCAAGTTACATTAAGGTTAGGCTGAAACTGTAGCCTTAAGAGTATTCACAAGGTTTTTCTAAGATTTGACCTAGTGATTTGACCTAGATTTTGACCCCACGTGACCCAATTTTAAACTCATCCAAGATATCACGTAGACAAATATCCTGACCAAATTTCATGAAGATTTGGCCAAAACTGTTGCCCCTAGAGTGTTCTCAAAGATGTGACCTAGTGATCTAGTTTTTTACCCCATGTGACCCAATTTTGAACTCATCCAAGATATGTAGATAAACATCCTGACCAAATCTAATGAAGATTGGTCTAAAACTGTGGCCTCTAGAGTGTTCACAAGGTTTACCTAAGATATGACCTGGTGACCTAGTATTTGACCTCAAGTGACCCAATTTCGAACTCATCCAAGATATGTAGACATACATCCTGACCAAGTTTCATGAAGATTGGGCCAAAACTGTGGCCTCTAGAGTGTTCACAAGCAATTGTTGACGACGGACGACGGACAAAAAGCGGTCACAGAAGATCACTCTGAGCACAAATGCTCAGGTGAGCTAACAAAAGGCGCCACAGACACACCCAAGGCGAAAGAAATTAATGAATTTATCCTTTGAGACAACCACTTAGCTCTGTTCATATTTTAGTAATCTTCTCAGATACCAGACAGCCAAGAAATCACCAAAACTGTCTCCGACAGATACATGTTTCCGGAATGGGATCAAGGTAAAGTCAACCCTTGATACACCGGCAGTGTAAAATCTCGATTTTGCCGACCTGTCGAGAATTGCTGCTGGTACCGGAAGCCAAATTTACTGTTGTAACGCGATTAATAAATCCATCACATGACTTTAGTGCCGGAACCATTGCCGTTGTATAGAATGCCAATGTATCGAGGGTTGACAAAAAACTTCTACAACGAAGCTTTGTAGATACTGATATTTCAAGGCACTGAGCCTTAACACATATATAACTATGGCGACAGTTTTGGTGATATCATGGATTATAAACAAAGCATATTTTGTCTAGATTTGTGCATGGAATATTGAGGAGATTAACTGTTACTACTTAAAGATGAAATTTCTTGAATGTTATGTTATTCAATGTTTGTTTTTATGATTAATTTTTGTTGACAATATTCTTAAATTTGTATAGAGTGTAATTATCAGTTTTCTTCAGTTAATTAATTTTCTTCGAGTTCGAATTTGATATCTTCAATTACTGATGGTCATAATTGGCGACAGCAGCACTTATATCTAGTCAGAAAATGACGTAATCTATGCAGGTGTTGATTTGGAGTTAATTGTATAACGGTCAAATAGGGACGTGAGGGCAAACAGCACCGAGACCACCGGGTATAACCAGCGACCTACCTAAGCCAAATGGAAGTTTTTCCTCTTCTTAAATAACAAACAACAAAAACAAATCAAAGGTCAAACAAACTCTATTATAAAAACAAACATCTGAAAGATAGACATAGACTGAAACCCTCAGCAGTAACGAGAGGAGAGAGACGAAACGTAGGCATTAATGTTGTTTACAGTAATTAAGATTTAAGCAGTGGTTTGAGGAAGCAGATTCACAGACCATAAATAGGACATTTCCAGTAATTAATATAGATTTTCTTCAGAAACAAGCATAGAAAGGTCAAAACGTAAAAGGAACTATTTTTAATTTACAAAATTAATTACTTTTTAAAGAATTCGGCAATTAACATTCACAGCCAGTTTTCTTTTTCAATAACAATCAGGTCTGTTTTGTAAAAGCTGGTATTTTTGTTTAAGATAAGAACATACTGCTTTTTTTTGCTTAGAGACTCATATGTGAATCCCTTTATCCCGTTACTAATGGAGGATATGATATTGTATTTAGAAAATATTTTAACGATAAAATCTTGTTAATATCAGGTTATAGGTTTTGTAAAAAGCAACGAAGGGTAGAATCTGAGTGGCCATGATAGATGAGGACTCCACAAGAGGAGGCGGTTAATCTGTTGCAGTTGGAAGAAACCTTTCGTCTTAAGTTGTACTGAGGAGGGAAGAAGATTTAAGGCCCAAAATGAACAGGATTTTTAACCTACAACACATCACCGCTGCTCTTTTTTACTACCAAATACCTTTCCCTAGGTGTGTCCCTCTTTACGATTTGACCGCAAAGATAGGATAATAAATTTGTTTAATTTGGCTGTTTGTATTGGCGGTAAGGACGTTTTATTCTTTCTGGGTCCTTTGCTCCATTTCCATAATCGTTGCTCTTAAAAGTCAAAAGTTTAGAAATCTCATAAAATGCCTTGTTTTAATGACTCTTTTGTTTAATACTATTTGTGAAAAGATGGATTTCCACATTTATGGGACCTTAGCAAATTTTAACAAAGAGTTTCTATATAAAAATTATAAAATCGGCCCAATAATCAGGAAAAAAAACCCCAGCAAGTTATTAAGATTTTCTTCTTATTATTTTACACGATAAAGATAGAATATCTTTGCTTAATATTACACACATAAGACACTGTCAAGATAGGCGTTTTATCAGTTTTATCCTTTAGAGAATTTCGACACTAGGCCTGCATTATTTCATCACATAACACATCAATGATGTGGGTTCGTTACCGGTATTCGATATATAGAAAATACTTTTTTATATACGTTTGATAAATCCTGTTATTTAAAAAAATAGCAAATTTTAAGATATTTTATTTTTGTTTTAAGTAAAAAGCACGCAATAAAACTTCCATAACCATTCCACCTTTTAAATATTTTTTTTACATTTAAGTAAAAACATTGATACAGAAAAAAAAACTTTTTATAATATATAAACATCTGCCATTTAAGAACTGTTATGTGCAAACTACGCTATTCATAGGTAGAAAAATCAATTTACATATATTGATCTTTGATTCTATTAATGATATATTGAAGTTACCGTATACTTCACATCAGATTCAATTCTTAGCAAACAGATGGCAAAACGATAAATATTTATGTTCAGAGGACAGTTTAATCAGTACGGACACATTGTAGGAATTCTTTGTTAAACAATCCTGTAAAAGGCAAAAATAAGTACTTGCTGCAAAATTCATTTCATGGCCAATAGATTTCAACAATTTCAACAAATTGAAAATGAACAATAATTTTTCATTAAGATAAATTTCAACAAATTGATTTTGGAAAATCGTTTTGCATTAAGATTTTACAAAGAGGTGAAAATCAAATATATCATTGCAGTCAAAAGTTTGTATGGTCACCTTTAACTTGAGTAACAGCCAAGCGATGCCGCCTTATGCTGTTTATAACACTTTTATTGAAATGCCCATTCCTCGTACATGACTCGCACCAGATCATTAACGTCGTTGATATCAATAATTTCACGAATATTACGCCTCAAATAGTCCCACATGTTGTCATTTGGGGAGAGATTTGTTTCTGCTGGCCATTCGAGTGTGTTGATTTTATTGCCTGAAGGACTGCCTGGTCAAGCAACTGTGTTGAATGCCTAATTCAAACGTACGGCGCAGTTACGTAATGTTAACGGGACGTTGATCACGCAGACGAGAGGTCCTTAGGCGGTTTTTGGCCGTTTTAAATGGACATCCTTTTCCCTAAGGCATAATTGAGACGTGCAACAAGCTTATAAGCAGCCATGAAGCGATGGCGCCGTTATGACATCAATATATATAGCGATTTTGTTGTTTTGTTGTTTTCCTTGGTCTCCTTAAACGGGACAGGTCTTGAACGGTACAAAGCTGTAGAAAACACGCTTGCAGACGATATGCTGTTCGTTCATGGAAGCCAAAACGTCTTGCGACGACAGCAACGCTTAAACCTGCTTCAAGCAGTCCCAAAGCGATATTTCTGTCATTTACGAAAAGTCCAGGATGGCGTCCCATGCTAACTACCACTGGTTACTCAAGATTATTTCAGTGTGAACAATACTCTATTTGAAAATAATCATGTAGGTTTACATGGGCACGTGCATCTCGTGCATTTTGAATCGACACTTATACGGTCTAACGTGAGGTATTGATGATATGATAAAAAAAGTTTAATACAACTCATGTAAAATTTAGGACGTTAACGAAAATACTGACTTTTTGTGCGGGATTTTCAAAGAAAAATTCCGTCCTTTAAATTGATGATGTCATGGAGGGCGTCGCCGGGCGGCGTCGGACGTCCGCTCAGGTTGGCTTTTTTTAATATGCTATAACTTCTATGTCTTTATTGCTTCAATATTTTGACAGTTGCTTAAGTGAATCGACCTTTACATTATACAGTTGACCTTGTGACTTTGACCTTTGACCTACTTTTTATGAAAAAGAGGAATCTCGACAGGTCTTATGATCCCGAAAATCCCGTCCATAATATTATCAGGTCCTGTTTCTATAGAGTATATATCACGAAATGTCTGCATTGCTAATTTCTATTGAAATTGAAATGTCAGAGAAATGCTTTGCATCAAATAAAATTCATCATTTTAATCGAATTGCCAAATAATGTTAAGCTTTAGTGACTCAAACCCAGAATGAAATAAATTGCTATTAAGATTCAAATTTTTAAAGTTATTAATCTTTTTTTATCAAAGGCATCAACGTCACGTCTCAGGTATTTTTCATTAAACGTATTCTATATAGTCTAATTCTTTTTGAGACAACCATTAGTCTTGTTCAGTCTATCATAATCCTCTTAGATCTCTACAGTTACTGAATTACAAAAGGACTGTCTCCAAATGATGAAGGTTTCCGAATAGATACACAGACATAATGGCTATTAGAGACGAGGTCATGCAAATATAAGATTTGGAGAGGAATTAGGCCCACATTCTTTGATTTCATTGGCAGAACTTTTGCGGAAGCTTTATGGATAATACTTAAAAAGACCAACAGTCTCAATTTGTATAAGTTCTGATGAAGTTTTTTCTTATAGTACAAGGTCGTGATTCTTGTATCAAATTATACAAAAAGGCAATTAAATCGTTTGTTACAAATACTTGTATCAAACTTTAATTTGCATATGTGTAACAAAATGGCCAAGGGCTGACAACTCTCTAAGGTAGAATAAATACCAAACAACTTTTCTTTAAAATTATATTTAATATAAAAATATATACAATGAGAATATTAGAAAAAGAATATGAAAAAAAACCTGCCGGCTAACTGTCTCTTTATCTGTTGGTACAATAATAGCTGCACTGAATGTTCTGTTTTCACTCTAAGCCCGCATATTAATCTACACTATGGCTTACTGATACGAACGCTTACTGATACGAACGCACTTCAATGTGCCACATTCACAAAATGAATCCTAAATGCACAGTACACATAAACTATATCACGTGCTCTTATCGATGAACACTGGACCGACTTCCTGTCGTCGCGGTCCCGTCAGTAAATGTGATCTACTTAGTCCACCGTAGACATCCTGTCGTCCATATGACGCATACGTAGATTCTCCCGTCCTTGCGACGTAGTCTACCAACGGGGTCCCGTATCGACTGTAACCTTCCAGCTTACATAGGCTCCATGCCCCAACTAAATAGGGACAAGCTCCGTAGTGTAAATTGGTCAGGATATTCTAGACTGGACTAGGTATCTTCCGTAGCTCTCATCGATATCTGACCCTGAGGCTCCATACAAATCAACTTATATACTAAAACCCCAGGATTTACTCTTAAAAAACCAAAATCACGTGAATCGTGCAATACATTGTAAATCGCTGAATCTCGTACATCCCGAAAAACACTGACAACACTGAGGTATACTGATAAAAAGGCCCCATGTAAAGAAACTATAGGCTTCTAAGCCTTAAACATCTCTCTTAATACACTTAAAACTTAGCAAAACAGTTGATATAACCATTTCAAACCCTAATCATATCTCATTCTGAACAAAAGGTAATAAAAGAAACCTGTGATAAACCTTATATAACCAAAATCGGCTAACACAGT
Source organism: Solen grandis (assembly GCA_021229015.1). Taxonomy (NCBI): domain Eukaryota; kingdom Metazoa; phylum Mollusca; class Bivalvia; order Adapedonta; family Solenidae; genus Solen; species Solen grandis. The sequence goes on along the minus strand of CM037789.1, from coordinate 50,591,610 downwards.
TCCACTCTGGCCTACGTGACAAATACAACGTACTCTAAACTATGTTGTGACAATATGGAATAGAATCAATTTTCGTAAGGAATATAATTATCGTTTATTATCTGGATGGGCTTGTCTTAGAATATTAACGTCATAAATTCTAATATTTACGATCTAAATATACATAGTTTAATATAGATAATCTCGATACTCAAAAAAACGAAATAACATTGGGGAGGAATAATAAATACTTATCAATGAGACAAAATGTCAATAAGATCTATCCTTACCTTTTATTTATTTTTATATTATTTTCTTCAGTAATCTAAGTGACATATTGAAACAATCAATCATCTACTGCTCGATGTAAGTAATTTAACGTTTTCTATTTCGAAATGGGAAGAAAATTGCATTTCCTGATATAACCTAACGCCTGTTTGTGATAAAGTTACCAGAATGTTCAATTTCTAAGGCTATGTCAGCGCGAGACATTAAAAATAGAGATTTCTATTATAAATTATGTCTCAATATTATGACATTGATGACCATGTTTTAAAGGTTAAACTTGCATGTATACATCATTATATATTGACTCCCTTTACGAAATAGAGTGTTCTGAACCTTAACCCTTTCCCTCATATAGACTCATTTTGACGCACTCAATAGGTATCACATAAAGCCTGATCTGCAGAAAACCACAGTTAAACCTTACCAAATTTAATTGTAAAATCCTCATTACCAGACTTGCTCGCAGGCTGATCTGGTTTTATGCTTTTCGCATAGGTCTTTTCATGGTATCCTCTATGAGGGAAAGGGTTAAACAACACTAAATTAGGCATTTCAAATATCTAGAACGTAATTATTTATTTCGTTTTGAGATCCATTACCACTTTTGTTTTTGTTATATAAATGGTGTGTATTGCATTATACGCAATATGCTTATCTTGTTGCTGTTTTTTTTATTGTTCACGTATGAACCAAAGATACTTTAAATAGTAAGTATGACTTTATTAACTGAGCACACAAAACACACATTTTCTTTTATATGCATCTTTGCGCTTAAGCAAAACTTGACTAAAAATCGCAGAACCACATTTCTTCACTATGCATACTAGAGTTAAAATTAAGAACAAGCAAAACCATAACAACAGGATGATTTTAAATTAGGTACTTTATTTCATAGGTACACAATCCTAAGCCACACCCTGTTAATGAAGTAACATATCGTGGGCTCAGAGTAATATGATCGTAACTTATATGTATTTAAGAACAGGTTGAGACCCCTTTTTTGGCGACGAGCCCTCGATATGTTGCTGTTGTTTCTGACTCTACCTTCATCGCAATGCAAGAATTTTTCAGTGTTATCCAGTGGCGAGAGTGTCTCGGACAGAGCTGAAGTACCGGCATTACGCAATCCGACAATCCAACTGGAAGGCGTCCTAACATGAAATATCAGACACGACTCCGAGCTACAGCGGCCAGGGGAAGACATTGACTGAAACAAAAAGACTTAGAGGGAAAGAGTATCCCAGTTTTACAACATAGAAAGCTATATGGGCGACTTCAGTAGTTTATATAAAGTTCATTGGACGATCAAAATGTCAACGAGACTATTTTAAACTAATGAAATTAAACAATAAATTCGAGGCGGCAATTAGTGTTTTCAAAAATAAAACACTTTGGCAGATAAATTTAGTTATAAAGTGCTGGTAATTTTCAAATTGGAAAAACAATCTAGAAAATGTAAATGCTTAGGTAACGAACGTGCTGGTATTTTTTTTAGAAGACAACAACAATAACAACAAAAACTACAAAAGAATCGAGTGTTATATTCTAGAAAGTGTACATGCAAAAGATGTATGACGATTAAGGAGAAATATTGTTATTTTTCTTTTTGCTTTAAATTGTGTTTTGTGTTTGAAATATATTTCATCATAACCATTTGTTCTCCAAAGTACGTATATTTGCATTTTTGTTTGCTTTTGGCAAAATTACGCTATTAAACCCCCTGTGCTTTCTTGATGGGTACATGTAACATTATACATTGTTAAATATTTTTTATGTAATACTACATGGATCAAGTTCTTTCCAATAACATTAAAATTTACAATTGTTCCCCGTTGAGAAGAATCGCTTTATGTTGTAAAGTGGAAAGAAAAATAAAAAAAATAGCATCTGTTACTCGATTTTGGATTTTTAGTTTAAATTAGAATTATGTTTCTTTTTATACGGAATAAAAGTTAGAAAAAATAAATGAAACCAGGCAGTCAGTCTGTGTTGCGTTATATTAGGATTTAATCTTGGTATTGCATAGACATCACCAGATGAAATATTCTATATCCTTCGAATATGATATTTCCTAAAGAAGAAAAGGATACTTTAATATTTAGTGTTATATACTTTTATTTAATGCCTATGAAAAAAGTTTGATTAAAACACACGTGTTCTGCATACGTATTGTATTTATTGACGTATTGTTGTTTTTTTTTTATAAATGGTACCGCACTCATAAATTCTACCGAATTGAATACATCATGTATGTTTTTGATCCCGCATCTTCAGCGTATTAAGCTGGCTTAATTACTAATGAGCCTTATCAACTAAAAGAAGAAAGTTGAATACCTCATGTTTACAACGATAGATTAAAGCAAATATTTTTTCATGCTTTATCTTTTCACTATTTTGGAAACGATCTTAGTAGATCTCATAAATTATGTTTGTTGTATTATATACAAGGAAAAATACAGTCTGATTTACAAAGCATCATACACGCGTTTCGAATATTTTTCTTTTCGGGCATCCGTTGGTTGGAAGTTGTAATCGTTGAGTTGTAGCTGCTCACCATTGTTGGTTTGAGTCAAATGCTCATACTGCTTTAGTATTTGATCCCTTTAACAACCATGCCTAACACAAAAATATATACATAGCATACTGTAAGAATTCATCTGTTTCTTCAGATATACAGCATGTATTTGTATATAGTTACCTCAGGTTGAAGCAAGGCTATATATATTCGTTAGATAAATGAAGATAAAATAAACTTAATATTTTTGGTATTCTGAATGTATTTTATTTAGTAATTCTTTTTCATTATGTTTTTATCGTGAATCAAAATGCAAGTATTTTCAGATTGTAAAACGATAGTTGCATTTGCTTTTAAATTATTGGAATTAGTTGCAAAGGTAATTAAATTGTCTATCGTGAAATTGCAGTATGCAGGATATCGATGGGAGATTGATAAAACTGCCATGGAGCAACATTTTCAAAAACTTAAGCTGAATAACTTAACTCGCCATTTGGAATAGTCGATGTCGTTTTTAATTTAATACTGAGGAGACAAATATCATTTTTTACTGCATGAAGAGAAGAATTCACTTGGAATTTAGTAGTGACCTTCCCACATTTCTTGATGCATACGTTTTAAGACATTTTGTATTTCCACCAAGTCATCAGTTTATATTGCATTAAATAAAAGTATGTAAAATAGAGCTGAAATGTATTGAAGGAAGAAGTTATTGTAGTTTCGATACCCGTTAGGAATACAATCTGAATTTAATATTATAAATACCATACACTTATGCCTCAAACCCATAATTCATTGTATATAAAAAAGTGTAATATTTATGTGCAAACTTATTATCTAGTCTCATTTACATCCAATAATTTTGAAATTTAAGTGTATTATAATTATAATTTTAAACAGATTTTTAGATACAATATGAGGTATTTGTACAATTATGATGACAATTGATGTATAATTACACCAACTGTAAAAATAATTCAATCTTGTTTTTCATATATAAAACATCCGAAAAATACACGAAATTTGTCCTCAGTGATAAAATAATATTACCGTTCACTTGGTAATTAAATGCAAACATATTAATATATTTTCCCATAAAATATACCGATGTCGTCCTACCTCTTTGTTTAAGTCTAAAACTCGCTAATGACTTCATTACCTTGAATAGAATATGGATTTTGCAGCTACTAACAATGATATGTCTACATGCATATGTATCACAAAGCCAGGTCGCATCTGTTGCTTAACCATGATATAGCAAAACTATTAGTAATGTTAGGGAAAGATCGTTTCATAACCTTGCAAGTAGTAAAGTATTGTTCAAATATTGAAATCGTCGGGATAAATCACTATAAGTTGTACGAACTTGTTTTCCAATTGACGTAAAAGTTAAAACAAATGCATATGTTACTCGTCTTCGGATTTTGGTAATATATTATAATTTATTTAAAAATATTAATAATTTATGCACCTCTTCGATTGTATAACATATATTTCATATTTCCCCCTTAGAAAAAGAGGACTTAAATCAATTATAATTTATTTGATACTTATGTTTGAAATTTGATTATAACACGTGGTACTTGCATATGTGCTGCTTAATCGCACTGGTTTGTCGCATTGTTTGTTATTTATGGGGCAACATTAACAACTTGATTTGCAAATAAAGTATCTATCTAATTATATTTATATTTTTACATTAATCGAATGGTATCTCAAAACAGATGTCAACATTACATACATCAGCATTGTAGTTTTATATTCTTCTTTTAAATTACGTTATACGGGAAAACAGTTTTTTTAATGTTATTTAGGGTTTCAGGTTTGTTAATCGCTCTTCACCTGGAAAGGTAATGATCTAATATTATCCGCTTTTTACAAGACAAAACTCCTAACATACACACTTTTAAAAGCTTCAAAAAGCTAAGAGAGATAGTGAATCTACATTTTATATTTAGCTGGTTCTTAAAGATGAACATTTTCTAGTAACAGCACTATTTTATGTGAACTGTTTATTTTTCAGGAAGTAAGTTGAAACCATTATTTTAGTCTAAATCTACAGTAAAATTAAATCCCTTGTCCTTTGAATCAATTCCTTGTGATTTGTTAAAGTGTGGTAACGACGCATCGAATAAAAATGTTGATACATATGTCAACAATATAAATGCAACGAACCTCGTAATTTATTGCTGTTCTTTTAAAGTAGGTTGAGAGCTGTGGAAAACAAATGGCATTATACTCGTACTATACATTTGTAGTTTTTTTTTCTCTCAAGATTTATTATTTTTACTTAAACAGTAACTGTAAATATTTTCATACGAAATAACAGTTGAATTTTAGATGTAGTAGACATTTAAAGATAAGCAGAAAGAGAATGACATAAAAGGACAAAAGGTCTTTCTTTGTTGATCTTGTTTTTGCAGACATTTTACATAAATATCTTCTTTGTATGTTTATTGAATTTTATGTTTCAGTCTTTTTATAGTCCTGATCACGTTGTAGTTTAGTTTGTTACTAGCGTTTTAAAATGTATTTTTAGAAATTTAATACCTTCACCTTGTAGCCCTGTCCGGAACATCTTATAGTTTAATCTATTTCCCAGCGTATCATGCTTTGGACATGTGATAATTCTGACATCTAGTCGCCCAGTCTGAATTATTTTTTAGTTTAGTCTGATCTCCAGTGTATCATATTCCTACGAACGGTTGAATCATTGGGTACTGCTAATGTTTCGGTCATACTGTGACAAAAAGTGATGAAAAATAACAATCTGTTAACTCGAGACATTTGTTTCCTTTGTTATATATTTGCTGTAGCTTTCTGTAGAAAATGCTATGGAAATCGAGCTGAATCAAGTAAATGAATAATGGAACATTTATTTTGACTGCATTTTATTCATCCATATTCATTAGTGTGACTGTTTTTTTATATTTAATTGATACTTCTTTTAATAAGGAGAGCTTACTGATTTTTGTTATCTCTTTCTAGACATAATATAGACAGGGAGTCAGAAGATAGTAGGCAAATTCCTTTGTGTAATATGATCGAACATTAAATATCTCGAATAAGGATTTGTGGGATTGCAAAGTTACGTCACAAAACTGCTTAACATCGTAGGTAAATATTCGTGGTTTCTTTGAATTTCAAAAAAGCATTGCTTTCGGTATAACCTTTTAAAGTGAATAATATTCACGCCAATGAGCCATTTATTTCACTTTACCAAAGGCGTCGCAGACAGACGCATTCTGATGCGTTTTTCTATGAAAGAGATCACATAAATTCTCATCTCTTCTGAGACAGCCACTTAGCTCTGTCCAATCTGTTTTAATTTTCTCAGATACCAGACAGACAATGAATAACATAGACTCTCTCTAAAAGATGCCGGACTGGGATCTCGATATAATGGCCCTCAAAACGATGCATTGTAAATATTAGCATTTCAGGGCACTGAATCCACACACAAATATTACTATGGCGACGATTTGGGAATATCATAGGTTACAATGTATATTTAAAACACATATTATTTAGATTTGTACATTGGATTATGGACAGAATTACCGATTCTACACAAGGGTGAAATATAAATGTGCATGTTATATAATGTTTGTTTTAAATATCTATTTTTGATAACAATAACCTAATGATATGCATACTTACTAATGATACATTTGTTGCGACTGGGATGATTTTCTGCAGTTCGGTAGTTGTTTTTTTTTCTTTAATTTAAACTTTATTGATTTTACATTGATTACGAAACAAGTTACAATAACTTATATTAATCACTATCTATGGCTCTGGTAGCGTTGTATGTGGTCATTATTGTGGGAGGCAGCCGGAGAACCCGGAGAAAACCCACGTGTTTGGACGGGCGACCACTGTATCCTCTCAAGTACGTGACCAATAATCACACCCGGAACGCATTGCTGAAAATTGAGGCGCGTTGCCACTACGCTATCCAGGCACCCGAGTTTTTTATCAACAGGTTTAGAATGGTTCATTAGTTAATAAAAAGATCGTGTTTGCTATAACACCACTGAGCGAAAACTTCGACGCAATTTGATGGCAACGAAAAAGAAGAACGATTTTACGGAAACATAATGCCGGCACCAAAGAAAACAACAAGCTAACCGGGTATAGTTACCTAGTTATTTTCTTTATGGTAAGAGGCATATATCAGTCCTACATGCTCGACTTCGAAATAGATGTAGCAATCTGAATAATGATCTTTTTAATAATCATTTATCTATGAATCCTAAGTGTATACATTGTAATGCATTGGAGGACACAGCACATTTTCTTTTTAACTTTTTGCTTTATGATGGAATACGTTTAGACCTATTTAGGCAGATCAGAGCATTTCATCCGCTTAATACTGAAATATTATTGGTAGGAAGCGAAGTACTTTCATTTGAAGAGAATATTCGAATATTTGAATCTGTTCACCATTTTATTTCAAATTCAAAAAGATTTAACTGATTATTTATTTTTATTTTTTGCAGACACGTTTATTTTTGTATATAAACGTGTCTGCGTTATTTAGTGCAAGACTGAAAATATTTTGGCAAAACTTCCTTTGCGTACACGCATCACCAAGTTATCATCTGTCTGTGTGTATGGTTTTTTCCCCCTCTCTCGCGCCCCTTTTCTTTTCGGATTTCAGATGTACATTTGTTAATATTTAACTATTATTTTTGTTTTCTTTTTGTTCCCCCTCCCCAGTTCCTGTTTCTTTTTTTCTATTTTTTTTAAATTTATAATCATATTTTATTAATGTATTTATTATTTTCCTTTTCATCATTTATAGATATCCAGTTTCTTACCTTTCTCTTTCACTGTAACTTAAAACTTTATATTTATCAGCACTATGATGCAAATTAAGTGAGACGTTTACCTGTGAACATGAATTTGATTCAAATTTAAAATGAGCAGAATTTCGGTAATATAAAGTTATATTACACGTGACCTTGTAAACTATAAACTAATTGTATAGGGGAAGGGCCGTAACTAATGATGCTAGAACTTGTGGCCCGATCCCAATTCAATTTTAAATTTGAAATAAAATATGTTTAAACTAACCGGGTATAGCCAAAAACTACAGAAAGCCAACTAGAAGGCTTCTGAAAAAACAACAACAATTTTTTGTAACCCCATTAAGTAAGATGACTAAACTCAAATAGTCAAAGAGGTCCCGCTGGTGGAATGTTTGCAGTTATAGCGCTTAAAACAGAGGATTGAATAAGCAGGTTTACAGATACATAACCAGGTCGTTTTTCCAGTAAAGAAAATTGTCTTTCCTCGCGGAAAGGTCAAAACGTTAAGGGAACTACAAAGTATTTACAAAATAAATTACTTTTTAAACGGAAAATGGTAATTAGCCTTCACAGCTTTTTCCCCAATAACAATCAGGTCTGTTTTGTAAGAGCTAGTAATTGTTTAATTATATGAACATGGTGAAAAATATTGTGGGTCATAAGGTAGAAGTTGCGAATTCACTTGGAAATGAAAACGCTTTCAATGCCATAATTAGTGTATTTTATTGTATAAGTAGTTCTCTGTATGCAGTAAGTATATCTTTATTTTCATGCTTGTATTTCTAAATATGTTAAAATCACTATACAGTCGAGTTTCGTCTTGTGTAATAACATCAAATAACGGTAGTGTGTCAGATTACTTTGATATCGCACTCGGCTTGAAGCAAGGCGAGCCCCTATCGCCGATTTTATTTTTATTTTTCATGAATGGTATAAGGGATTGTTTAAAGAATGACGATTTTACTGAGGCAGATTTAAATCAATTGTCGATATATCTTTTACTATTCGCCGATGATATAGCTCTCTTCACAACAGATAAGCATAGTCTCCAAGAACAATTAAACAATATTTATAATTATTCAACCAGATGAAAAACGCCGTCAGAAGAATAATTTTGAATGGTTTATAAATAGTGTGAAAGTTGAGGAAGTAGATTGTTTCTATTATTTGGGTATAAAGTTTGTTAAAACAGGAAATTTAAGAGCAGCCGTAAAAGCATTAAATGATCAAGCTTCTAGCTTGCATATAAGGTTCTTTAAAATAATCCTAGGTGTAAATAAAAGCACAATGGATCAAGCAGTATTGGGCGAGTTAGGAAGAATACCGTTATCAGTGATTGCAAACTCCGCACACCGGTTACGACACGCTACGCTACTTTAACCACTGCCACCACACAAGTCACGTGATGATAGTTGAAACCATGTTACCAACATTTATAATTTTATAAATTAATTTTATATGATTTGATTTTTTACTTTTCTCGAAATCATGAATATTATTTTCGTGAAATATAACGAAACTGATATATTCAAAACTAGTCATAAGTGATAAAAGTAAATCCGGCCTATATCAGCCGAAATCTACTTCTGGTGGCAGTGGTTATCGATAACTGTAAGGGGAGGTAACTACTGCGGCAGAGTTTGCAGTGATTGCTGTCCAAAGATCCCTCCGATACTGGCGTAAAGTAAGATCAAGTAATATTCTCACATTGAGAGAGGCGTTTTATTCACAATGTCGTAATAACCATTTAAAATCAAATAAATCATGGGCATTTAGAATTAAACAACAGTTAGATAATTTAGGACTTTCACATTTATGGTACAAAGAACATATTGATATGACATTCTATCCAGCTATTCGGGAACGATTAATTGATCCGTATAAACAGAAATGGAAAGGTGACATAACTAATTCAAGTAGGCTAAAATATTACAGCAAATATAAGGAAGAATTTGGCATGGAATCTTATCTCACAATATACAAAAAGATATTCTAAGAAAACAATTAACTAGATTTAGATTAAGTTCATATAACTTAGCAATACAAACAGGAAGACATGGTAATATTATTTTGAAAAATGGAATATGTGTTCATTGTACTCAAAATCAAATAGAATCAGAGTTTCATATGTTATTATTTTGTCCGAGATACAGGAATATTCGAAATAAGTATCGATCTAAATTTTCAAGTTTTCCAACTGTTAATAAATTCATATATACAATGTCAAAAAAATCTGTTACAGTTCAGGTAAACATTGCAAAATATTTAAAATATTCGTTTATGGAAAGGAATCAGCATGTTTTGTAGTTTTTTTTATTTATTTATTTATTTTTTATTATCATTATTATTTTCTTTACTTATAATTATAAAATTGAAATTATAATTATTATATATTCATGATTTAGTGAACTTTTTTTCGAATTGTATAATTGTATATTGTTGTTGTTGTTGTATTGGGGTTACCGTCGCTGCGATGGTATCCCCCATAGGTGTACATTTGTATATTGTGTCGTTTTGTATGTATCATAATGTATTACATATTAGCCACGTTTGCATGTACCGTTTATATGTGTTCGGCCAATGGCATATTATATTGCCGATTTGCCTAATAAATTGGATGAGTTGAGTTGAGTTGTATTTTACATTCCATCGACAGTATTTCAGTAATTTTGAGACTTATCGATAAGAGAGACAAAAATATACGACTGCCTCACTGCGACATAGCACTAGATATTACATATCGACATTGTTTCAAACTCAGTCGTTCCTGGAACTTAAATAGCGCTAAGCAATGAATACATGTATATACCAGTACCAGTATTAACGACCTTAGAATGTAACGGTCGGGCTGCCCGGTTATGATAATATTTATCGAATATCGAATTTTGTTAAATTTTAAAATTACAAAGACCAAAATAAATGGTTATTGACAGATATTGAATACGTATGAAAAGTTTGAAATATTTGATTTAAGGTGAAATCAGCTTGATGATAAAATGTTGTTTAAAGTTAAAGAAATTAACACAAATAGACACATACCTGTACGGGTTAATAAAGCAATTGTAAATAGCTGATGAATATAGATAATCATTACAAAGAAAACTGCAAATGTATATTGATAGAACGCAAAACGCAACACTCATATACATGCGAGTGTGTTCGGGGAAACATAGACAAGTAGAGTTCATATCATAACAATCCAGTAAAAGTATATCACCAGCATGCCTGGCTTGTTGGCTAAACAGTCTAATTCTCGTGAAGTTCTAGTAAAGCAATTAAGTTTTACATACGTGTTAGGTTCGCGACTTACATGGTGAGACATTAAATAACGCTCTTCGCTCTTTTTTTTTTTAAATTTAAATTTTATGGCCACCTATTGCTGCTAAAAACAGCCATTTTATGAAACTATTAAACTTTGAATTGTAAGAGCAACACGTATGGGAATCGAGCAAAAGGACCCAGGCGGCATGTCTTTATTACGAAACAAACAGCTAAATTTAACAAATTTGATATCCTTTTTTAAGGGGGCCAAACCGTATAGAGGAAAACATCCAGGGAAAGGTCTGTGGCTGTAAAATAGAAAAGCAATGATAGTTTGTGGCTTGTAAACCCTGTTTATTAATAACCTGGGTGGGACATAAAACTGATGAAGAAAGGAAGTGTACTAGATTACTAGATGAATAACATTTTAGTAGAATATTTACTTTTTTTAAACATCATATTATTGAAAAGGCCAAATGATCTTAAATTAATAACCCGATAAAAAACATATTACCAGGAATTTAAGCTTTGAACTTTTATTATTCTTTGAGATCAGATATAGTTTGTTATATAATTTACTTTTGAACTTTCAGTCTCAATAGAATAATAACTCTCCTTACGTTTTTTTTTATTATTTTCGTTCAGATTTATTTCTCTTAAAAGTAAGGTTCAATTACGTGTATATTTAAGTATATTTCTATGTATGTTTACTATCTGATTTTGTATTTTTGTGAATGATTTTTTATGAATATATATATATATATATATATATATATATATATATATATATATATATATATATATATACAGGCATGTGTATGAATGTGTATATATGTATACAATCGAAACAGTCTCTAATTGGTCATCCTGAAACAGTGTTTTTTTCCAAAAGTGTCGTATATATAAACATGCAATTTGTATACCTCTGCTTTGCCGAATCCATTATCGATCACAATGGTTATGGGTTATGATGCACGATTCGCATTTAAAACCACTCAGCCGTAACCGGATGGTCGTTTCCGTTTGTTTGTTTTTTCGCACGAAAGACTCGTACCCGGTATTTTTCTGATTCATAATACGATAAATGTTATTCAAATATGAAAACACAAAACATAGACAGAATTGATGAACGTAAAGATGCTGTTTGTATGCTGCTAGCTGGTACCTTTAATAGGCAGGTAAAATGGACAAAACTGCGTTTGTTATGAAATGTCCACAAACTAGGTTAGCATTTTAAAAAAGAGGGTTAGTCAAGTGTAACATTTTATTGAATCGATGATTCAGAAGAGATATGTAAAACATTAACGTATTGTAAAAATTAAAAGGCATCTATTTTTTGGGTAGTGTTTTTAATTTCATTAATAAAACCAGGGTGACCTGTATGTATACATTTTTTTTCCATACAAGTTGGACATTTTCCTGTAAGCCTTATTTTGAAGGTTTATTTATCCAGTTAATCTTATATGTAATATTGTCATCACGGTTCTTCATGGAGCATCATGAGAAACATATCCATGATCTATTCACTTCCACCCTCGAAAGATTCTTCTTTGATGCTAATTCTTGTCTTAGAATCCACTCTTTGAAGACAGAAAAATGGCATTTTTTCAATAAAGGAAACTTGTGTACGTCACAGGGGCTACGGCTGGTAAATATGGCGGGCAATGAAGCTGAAGCACATTCTTTCATGAAATCCTGAACCAGTGACACTTGAGAGCAGCTGCCTTATCATGAACAAGGCACAAACCTGTAAGTCCGGTTGAAGGTATAAACACTTTTCACAATATTACTTGCAGATTGTTCTGATAAAACTTACCTGTAACTATTAGACCTTTTGATTTTGTAAATTGAGAAATATGCATTCAGAATAAAAAGATAATATGGTATAAAAATCCAGCGCTTTTTTAAAAAAAAAAAAATATTTTGGCAATGACCATGTTTCTTTGAGCCAATGCTTATAATTGGCGCGACTTTAGGACTCAAAGTAATGCATCTATTTTTTGTCACTTGTAAGCAGACCTTATTTTTAATGATTTTTGCACCGTTTTAAAAGATGTTTGGCCATTTTTAGTCAAGAGAAGAGAGACCCACCGAGCATTTTAACAACTATTTAGTCGAAATCGCGTGGATTGACCCAATGGTATGCCAACACTTTCATCAATTTATTTTACTGTAAGCCAGGTTTCTTGTTTAATTAAACGCCATTCGAACCACCTTACACTTTACAGTGACAATTATAGTGAAAAATAAAAACTGTCAGGAAGAATAATTTTGAAGAAGAATAAATAAGAATATTACACTAATTTGAGAATATTACACTAATTTGACGGTATTACACCTAAAAAGTTGGAATTTAAGATGAATCTAGTTTGTTTTAATTTCATATTTTATATTTCTATCGAATATTCATTTGTTCTAAACATATAACTTATCACCGAATGGACAGTGTTGCTTCTTTTCTTTTAAAATGAAAAGAGGACTGAAATTTCATTGAAATTATTTTAGATATTACATGTATTTTGTAATACATGTATAAGAATATCACTTATTTACTCAAAATTATTGTGTGATTATTCAGTGTGTGTTTGTGCGCGCGCGCGCGCGTGTGTGTGTGTGTGATAAGGTAAGAATAAATTTGATATTTTAACGTAGTAGTTCAAAATATAGGGTGTTATACCCCAGTTCTGATCACCAGCGGAGAATACCCATTGCCCCTCTTTTACCAAGTGTACATGATTATCTGTTTCACGAATATATACTCGTCAGACATGTTCATGAGAATACACTCGTTATAACATGTTACTGGAAATTAATTTTCTCTTAGATAATTGCCGAATATATAGCATAGGTTCCGAGGATGGTTATGCCAGCGTACCGTCGTGTTAAATTTATTTGTCACGTTGTATGCCACTCCATTTTTGACCAAGCACTTTTAAGAATTACTTCTATGTTTTTTGTTTGTTTGTTGTTTTTTTTGGTAAGAGAAAAGAAAATAGTTTGACCTTGCTCAAAAGATACCTCTATCCCCGCTCCAAAGCCCAAATTGTGAGCCAAAACTAACCCATTTTTTTTGTTGCAATACACGGAAGTTATACACTATACTTGAATTACCATTTGCATTTTATTTTCCATTGTTACTGCGTGTATAAATAAATGAAAACAGTTAAAAAATAATAAATACATGCATAAATGTGCATATGTCAGACATGTTGTATGTATATATTTATGTATGTATATATACTTTGATATTTCTTGAAAAGATATTTTAAATATTATTTTTGTGTAGATATACATAATTTTATATGTTAAGTATTTAACAAAAATATAAATGTAATCTCAGTTTTATCATTAAATTTATTAATACTTTATTTGTTTCCTTCGGGATTCGAACCCATGCAGTGAAATTAAAATACATTGATGACTTGTCGTCGCTACCACTACGCCACTTTGGAGCCTTATTGTAATCCGATTAACAACAACAATAACATTATTCTCGTGCTATTTCATAAACGTTCCCCTTACGTTGGAAATAATAATAACAAAATAATAATAAAAAAATAACAAAAATAACAATAAGCTCTATTTTGTAAACAATGGCTAAATTATTATTATTATTTTATTTGTTTTAAAGAAAACATACACTGTTTAAATTCAAAAGTGAAGGAAATAAATGTTCAATGGTTAATGAAATACAATTATTATCAGTATTACTGAAATCCTAAACCCGTGCCAAAGATATAACACGAAACGTATATAAGGTATGAACTAATTTGTCAATTTTGCATCATGTTTCTGCATAATGCAGACTATGCATATCTATTTAGTTTGTTTCCGCGAACTTATCCTAACTTAACGTTTTACAGTTGAGGTCTCAAGCAAAGCATGATCCTGGTCGTGGGTTCTCATGCACAGTCCTCCTAACATTTTTCGCCTTTCAGTTAGAAATGTTTGCCTATTTCATTGAGTTTTGTTCTCATAAGTAATGAGAATTATTCATCCATATTGATTAACATTTCATAACCCATTCATGATGAGTGATGGTCAGTGATACAGGTGAACATGACCAACTGAAATAGGTGAAAAATCAAATTTAATTAGGTTAGCATTACTTTTTAATGGGCATAATAGCGAGTTCTCTTCACTTAATTACAGGAACAGTGCTCACCTTATTTAGTGAGTACTGTTCATCCTATTATATGAAAAGTACTCACCTTATAGTGAGTATTATTTACCCTATTACATGAATAATACTCACCTTATTTATTCAGTTCTGTTCACCCAATTACATGAACAATATTCACCCTCTTTAGTGAGTGATGTTTTAACCAAATATATGAATAGAACTCACCTTTTTAATGAGTTTTGTTAACCTAATTATATGAACAATACTCACTTTTTTAGTCATATTCACCGTTAATTTTAGAACAGTAAAAATTTGTATTAACTTTGTAAAAATTTTAATACTTTTACTACATATTTAGTGTGTAAAAATCACCAAATTATAATATTCATTGAGTGATCTTGAACAGTTCTCACCATATTCAGTGATCGATGTTTACGCAATTATGTGAACAGGTCTCATCATATTAACTGAGTGATGTTCCCGCAATTATATGAACAGTACTTACCCTATTCAGTGTGTACTGTTCACCCAGTTTTATGAACAGTACTCACCCTATTAAGTGTGTTCTGTCCAACCAGTTTTATGAAAATTACTTACCCTGTTCAGTGTGTACTGTTCATCCCGTTTTATGAACAGTACTACCCTATTCAGTGTGTACTGTTCAGTGTTCATTCAATTGTATGAACAGTACCAACCTATTCAGTGTGTACTTCGTACCGAATTAGTTTCTTAGATATGTGAGCACTTCTTCCTCAAAGCTCACCTTATTCAGTAAGCAATGCCCACTTATTGAATGACTAATGATCACTTTTTCAGTAATTAATGATCGGTAATTTTAGTGACTTATACTCACCAATTTGGGCGAATAATGTTCAATGATTCCAATTAGAAATAAAAACCTTAATAATGAATACCTTTTCAGCATGAAATGTTCACCTATTTCAGTTAATAATAATAAAAAAAGTTTTAGCGAGTAATTCCCACTTATTCGAGTTACCAATGAACACATTTTCCAGAATTTTTTAAAATTTTTTTTAATTTTTTCCATAATTAGTTTAAAATGAACACCTTTTCAGTGATTAATATTCATCTGTTTCAGTGCATCTACGAAACTGTAAGCATATGTATTGCTGAAATCAAATATAAAATATAGTAAGGCGTAAGATGTTTATTAGGCCTCGACATACCAAAGTTGTTTATAATGGTACGGTATATCTTCCTTACTTGGCGCTCAGCATATAAGGGTAGTTCCAGGACTGGTTGGCCCGGTGTCAGGATAATGTGACTGGATGTGGTACATGGCAACACTATCTTTCTCAAGTAGACCTAGTCTCCAAATGACTTAAATCCTGTCGGTGGGACGATACTCCCAACAAACAAACTTGCACTGTACCAGAGGAATTCACTGGTATAGATCAAGGTACATTTCAGTTATTTGTCCCCTACCGTTGTTTACATCAGAAGGGACTATAGGTTGGCCCTCCGTCTGTCCTTCCTTCCGTCTGATGTCCGGAAATCTGGATCCCGCGGTAACTTAAAAACCGTTTAAGATAATGTTATGAAACTTATTATATGAATAGATGGCCATATGGAGATTCTGTTTATTACCTTGTTTTTTATTTTCTCGGACCATTATTCTGGTTGCTATGATAATGGAATAATGGATAATGAAAAAAAATTGCATCTCAACGGTAGGGGACTCGTGCGTTACGTGTAACACCAGTTACTTGTTCAAATGTTACATGTTCAAATGGTCCTCATTGATGTTAATACCATACAAACAAAATAGGATCTCTCCATACTTTGCTTACTAGTTGTTTTCGCTGCAACAGTTAGTCATGCTAATTACTGGTGGAGGAAGACCCCGTAGAACTACCTAATTAATATGCATACCTATGTATACATGTATAGACCAGTGTGTGTGTTGTCCATATATGGAAATACCCTCATTATATGCATACCTCAGGACGACTGTGACTAGTTCAAAACAACAATTTATACATTTTTTTTCCACGTTATGATGGACAATAAGTAGATATGAAGTAATAAAGATATGTGAAATCTAGGACCTAACATCTTGTATTAATGGGATACCTCTTTACAGTTGCGCTCAGTTATGAACCCACTTAGTGATTTAGACAAACCTCTGTGTTTGTGTGTGTGTGTGTTTTAAATGTACTTTCATCTAAGCTGTTACCAATTTTTCTGTTTATGAAATCTAAACAATATAAGATGACTAGGAAAACAGAATCATAATTAAATTTTATTCATTTTACATCAATTTATTAAAAATAATTCTTACAATTTATAAGCTGCATAGGTTTGAAGTTTAAAGTCAAAGCTGTGAATATAATAATTAAGGGCATTATACAAATGGGTTGCTTAAACACTTAATTATTTGGCATCTATATTTTTTTTGCTCTTTTGTTTCGGTATTTGATACCATTGAAACCAGTAAATCATGAATTATTACTTAAGCCCGTGACGAACATATGGTTTGTTTTTTTTTTTTTTTTTGCTCTTTTTCAATTTACGGTCCATAATTATGATGAACCCTACCATCCAGTTGAACCAACTAAAATGCTAACATTCACATATACCAGTCAACCGATGGCCACATGGCGGCCGGGAGATCTAGTCCCGCGACCTCCCGCCATACATAATGGTTTGTATTGAATCGGAAAATTAATATCCAACGTGGATGATGTACAAGTGGAGAGTCAACAAAAATAAATGAAAATCTCTGTCCATGACTGTCATGAAATGACTGTCAAAAGAACTAATATAGACTTGGGGTCATCTAAACATCCCCAATATATCGTAAATATGTTACAAATAAACCATACAGTGATGTTCAACTGTTTTAGAGTCCACACATTTCTGGGTTGCAAAACAATAATTTCTACATTCTTGTAAATGTTTGTGACTTACATTGTAGGATGTTTGAACTTTAGCAAAAATGATTTGAAATGATACGCACCATTTACCTTTTGTTATGTGTCTACATGCGTATGCTCATTCCATAACTAGAAAATAACTATTCGTACAACAAATACACCAAAATGATCTCATCCTATCGCAGATAAAACCTGTCTTAAGCGGTCGGTCAAGGGAACAAGAGAAAGTTACCGCTCAACATAGGTGACCGCTAAAATGAAGTTTATATATAACAAAATGCTTCAGTTTGGTAATATTAAAATTGACCGCTAAATACAGGTTGATTGCTTGGTACAGATGGCCGCTAATACAGGTTTAATTGTATTCCTATAAACATTTGGAAGGAACATCCCATATATGATGTAATCTTTTGGCATAACAGATGGGAAATAAATTAATAAAAATGATATTCAAACTACTTGACACATACAATAGTCGTACACTTCTAGGATTTACGAGCTATTACTTAAATGTACTTGGCGCCTCTTTATCATTATATTACATTGCTTGAAAACTATACCGCTAGTTATTATAAAATTAATCTGTTAGACAAACAGAATATTTTACTGACGTAAACTTTACAGTTTGTTTCTAGTCATATCAAATATAAACATATAAATAATTATTCAAATGATAAAGTGAAAGAAAATCAAAATATATCATGCAATGATTCTTGTCTCTAAAATGATATCATGGAGGGTGGACCATACATATGAAATGATTATCTGAAAGTAAATATACATACATACTCAAATGTACATGATCATGGAAATAAGATGTTCAGATGTATTTCGGATTAATTGTTAAGGTAATGTTTGTCTGTCTTGTTTAAGAACCAGTCGACAGTATTTCCGTCTATGTCTATTTGAGACTGATATAGTGCTACCACTCTGCAGTATCACGCCGTAGATTTGGGAAATGATGGAAGAACCAGTCAAATCACACACTGACCCTTAGACCGACCATGTACATATATTGAACGCCAAGCAGAGTGCAACTTTTTCTACTTTGGAGTGCATTTGTATTCATTCATGCAATAAACCCGATTCGAACCCGATTTTATATAACATCACTTTGCTTTCTATTCGATTACTGAGGATTTCAGATAATGATAAACTATCGAAAAATATTGACTCTGTACATGTACCATAATATTGTAAATCGTGCCCGACTTAGTTTTATTGCTGTGCATAGAAACGTAGTCTGTCTGCATACTATTTCTGGTGTCGTGTATATGATAAAATAAAATGATATTATATGGTTTATATACAGCTTTGTAGTCATCACAATTGCTGCTTACAATTTGCTGTTAAAATATATCGATGATGAATGCGTTTTTATATCACGATTGAAGCATGGAATATAGACAAGCATCAAAGGAAACTTTAATGACATACAAAACTCCTAAAAAGATAAAAGCCGTTTATTTTAAAGATTTTCTGACAGATCGTTCCATGTGAAATTAACCTAAATTCAATATATCAGTTATCCACTGAAAACAGATATTTACAGTGCACTTAACTCAGAACATGCGGCCTATTTACCTCGATACCGTGTCACGGAACCTCTGAACATTATGCAATGATATATAGGGAAAAGAGAGAGAGAGAGAGAGAGAGAGAGAGAGAGAGAGAGAGAGATTTAATTTATTCTGTTTGGGCCGGTTTGATGTCTGATTATTTTGTTAACATTTTGAATTATATATTCAAGATAGACCAATATTCCATATTTTTATTGAGATTATCATGTAACGAAAAGGCTGAATGTCCTATATAAACAGTCTTTCGTTCTGTAAAATTTAGAAAATACATTTCCTCTCAGAAGTTCAGATTAATATGAATGAAAAATCATCTCCACGAAATGAATTATTATCCGTTCATACGAGCTATTAATTTCCCTTTATCAAAAGTGACGCAGGCCCGTCCCTTGCGGGTTTTTATAGAACATATTACATTAACTATCCTAACCTCCTGGGATGACCATTTAGATTGTTCAATTTGCTGTAATCTTCTCAGCTATCTAAAAAACCGAGGAATTACACAAAACTGTCTTCGAGAGAAGCTGGTCTCCAAATTTGGACGTACTGGCTATTACAGAGATGCTATGTAAATATCGGCATTTCAGAAGGATTAATAAACCTGTGCATTTCTATTACCATGGCAATGCGTTGGGAATTGTATGGATTATATTCATTATACCGTTTGTCTGGCTTTGTGTATGAAGCTCAAAGAGTTGTATCTTTATTAAACAAATAAAAATAAAATTATTCATGATACTGAGCTATTTGTCTTAAAAATCAGATATTGTTTCAAATACTCCACGAACCTACAGTCTTTGGACTCATCAATTTTCGTTGCGGACGCACTTCTATTTGTTTCGTAGTTGATTAAGTAGCTGTCTGACATCTTTTCTAGAATTTAAACTCATGAAGCTGCCTTTGGTAGAAAAATAATTAATTTTCAGAAAAAAAAAATAACAAGAGCAACAATACAACAACAACAATACAACAGAAATTTGACATAATGGCTACAATAACGTCAATAGTGTTCGCAGCAATATATCATTTCACTCCAAAATGAAAATTAAACCGACGTTAATCAACGACCACTTCCCGAACACCTAATCTACATGCTGGTGTATAATTCCGGGAAATAAACATAAACTTGAGATTTTCCCTAGTCAATGATTGGTCAATTTAAATCAGCGAATTATACCGGTTATTGCCGATCCTATGGTGAAATTGTTTAAAGTTATCAATACAGAAAAAGATATCACGAATGATTATTTATTAAAAGTTAACTATATACTATTTTCTCCGTGGTGTATTAGTAAGAAAAGATGATACACATTATGGAGGACTCTCTCCTTGGCTGATGATTGGTGTCATCTTTTTTCATTCACAGCATATTTTATACCGTCTGCATGAAAAATTTCACCTCAACGAGGACATACGCTGAACAGTAGCATGATCCGCTTAAAAAATTTCCCCATATTTGTGAGCCTTTGACATTGTACACCCTGCAGTTTGTCCCGCCCTTCTCTCAGGAACTGCTGACACACACACACACACACACACACACACACCATTACAAGTCAGTTTTAAAATTTTGTTCAGAACATTTAGTTTAACTGCGCGAGACGATTCTCAATGCAAACAGGATATGCACATATTATCAGTTTGTTCCAGTTCAATATTTTTTTCACAGATACATGGCTTTTGTATTATTTTTTTTTTTTTACAAATTATTGTCCGGAGAGATTCCAAGAAACATCCAACTAGAAAAATTATTGAGTCTCCATTGAGACTAATTGCCTGTTCTCACGTTCATCGTTCACTGTGTTGTTTTTAAGTGCCTTTTCATTATCATCCCTTTTTGAATTTCCTTTTTTTGTCAAACAACAACCGCTGGCTGGAATTCATTGCAACTATGAGGAGTTCCTTCATTATCAAGTCGACAACCAGGGCCTTGTACTGACATTACCTCAACTACCATTGGAAGAATTAAAGGCAACTCACAAAAGGCTTCAGCATTATGGGAAGATGAATCCAGCAGTATGTTTAATGATTGTCATATAATTTTAGGCCTTTTTGATATCAAAACCTTTTCTTGTAATATTTTAAGAAGCCACTCCTGTTAAATGAGATGTCAAGAAAAGCTTCATTATTGAAAGGGGATGCACCTTTTTCTAGTAATGAACTGTTCCGCTCATCCCCTATTGACATTTTGACAGATCCTATTCATTCCTAGGTCAAAACCAAAGAAGCTCTTTTGAGAAAAATAGGTCAACCGTTTATGCTTTATACTTACACTGGTTGGATACGCCGGGTAATGTTAACATACTTGTACTTGATTAACAGTTTAGGATCGCATGGATGATACAGTGTTGTTGATTTCTCACCTTCACTTAAGGTCCAGGTTCTTGTCCAGATATCAGTAAATATCATAAGACATAAATCATTTATGAGGTATACATATTATAGCACCCCTTTTGCATACACATTTTTTACTATTTCGCAACAATCAGATAACTCACAAACAGTTTCTGCGTCATCTGTCAATGTGTCCAGTTCGTTAGTGCATCATCGTCGAATACCTACGGCCGATCGACAGATCATCTATAGGCCGTGTGATATCACGGCTAAATTTGGTCATTATAGGATGTGTCAAATTGCGCCATTTCATCGGTCGCATCCCGGTTTTAAAACCAATCATAAAGGCAGTTGTATACAGCTGCCGGACGCAGTCATTTATTTTATTATTTTTTTACTTTCAAGCCTCCGCGCCGAAGAGTGTTGCATTTAAATGTCGCGTTTTCATTGGTCGATACTTTAATCAATAACTACTCTATTACGACCGACGGTTTGCTTGCCTATTTCTCCACGGCATGATGTCATGTAGTGAAAGTCAGCCGGGGGTATTCGACGATGTTTGTGCATTTGTTTATTCAAAACTGATTTGAAACTCATGCTGTTTCACTGGTGTGGCTTTTGTTTTGTTTGTTTGTTCATTTAGATTAACGCACAGAAGTTTCAGTGGTAGTAAACGTCGAAAAAATATTCATGATACTGAGCTTTATCTTGATAGATTATCAGACTTACCAATATAAACATCTTGGTATATATTACATGTATAATACGTTTTTTGGTCCGTGTGTACATATAACAGATTGCTATAATAAAATACCTGGAACATTTTACAGTATTTCTTGATTATGGTTTTGACAGTGATGGTTTGCAGCCTCACAACTGTAGAAAAATATACCATGCAGTCGTTCTGCCCAAGGCCCTCTATGGCTGCAAGTGCTGGCCGAAAGCTAGTAAATCTAATTTGCTTTCATTTGAGCACGCCCAGAGATTAAGTCTTAAGCACATACATGGTCTAAGCACTAGAACAAATACAGATTGTGTCCTTAGCTTCATAGATTGTTTACCAACTGAACAAGAAATATAATACAAGCAACCGACCTTACTGGGTCAGTTTTGTTGATCTAAATCAGAATGTGTTGTAAAGTCTTTATTTTTATACAGACTAAGTTCTTTTTCTGTTGAAAAAATTCAGTATGGGTTTCTTTCCAGGTATCTATTTTATACTTGATAATATAATCTTAGGAGGGTATTAGATCGTTGCATATCGGATGGGATATTTCCTTCGAAACACAACTGGAAAATTGTGACTAGGAATGCTATAAGAAATGCATTTATACTGGGCTAGAATATTAGAACTTCCGCTGAGAAGTTTTAACATATTTGATGTCACTTTTAGTTTTGTACACTTTGGATGTTTGCTGAACGATTTCCTAAAACTCTTATATATACAAAACCTGTGTTTAGGCATACGTAAAATGTAAACATATGAGTATATATGCGCAAGTATACGTGTGTATATGACACATTTACCTGCGTATACATGTGTACATGTATTTGTAACCCATGATGACAGACGTAATTAGACATTAATCTAAGGATACTTAATTTCTAACAGTCATTAATTTATTAATAACCCTATTCTTTGCTCCATACTGTTTTGAAGGAGACATTGTATCATTATTTATGTCTAACCGTGTAATTGTAACATATTGTACTAAATTCATGTATGTCTCCATATCTCGTTTTGAAGGAGACATTGTATCAGGTTATTTATTGTCTTCTATCCGTTGTAATTGTAACATTATTGTATAAATGCATGTATGTATATATGTTTTCCCTTCTTTTCTATATGCATTTCTATTTCTTTCGCTTTGTTAATTTCTAGTACTGTTCGTTTTTCTTTTCAATTTTTATACTCGTCAATTATGAGGTGGAAATATATATAGTATCACGCCGTAGACATGTGGCATGATATCACACCCAGTTACATTATCCTGACACCGGGCCAACCAGCCCTGGAACTACCCTTATATGCTGAGCGCCAAATAAGGGAGCTTTTACGATTTTGGTCTGTCGTAGCCAAAAATCGAACCCACGCTCTCCCTATTCTAGTGCAGATGCCCTGACCACTAGGCCACCGGTGGATTTCGTTTTGATATTTAATACTCGTATTTTTGCATTTGTATTTTATCTTTATATGTAGTGACAATATGGTAATATAGGGAAGATATAATAGTAAATTGTAAATGCAGTGGAAAGGAGTTGCAGGGAATTAAGCAATATTTGCAAAACGTTTGTCATTAGGAAACATTAATTTTATGTTTTATATAGAAACTGATGTGACGTATGTTTACAGTCGTCCCCAATAGTATTGGATACATCTGTTTTTATGGTATAGTATATATCTATTATTATTATTATAATTAGGAATAAGAAATGATACCTTCTCCGTTGATCTTCTTTTTTTCCAAACTTTTAGTAGCGTATTAATTCTGATCATAAAAAATATAACATGTTTATTTATCTTGATTACATAACCAGTTTAAATACTTTGTTTATAATATAATATGTATATGTGATTGTAAAACTGCACTGTCTTGCCACTATATTGTAAGAAAACATTGTACCTCATTGGCCTATAGGCCTATTGGATTGCAAATAAAATATCTATCAAACTATCTACGAAACAGCAACATACGTAGATCTAATCCCTCCAAGTACAAAATGTATTGAATATCCCGACGAGAGATACTTGATAGTGAAAAGAAGAAGAGAATAAACAACCTTAAAACGCACAAATAACTCAAATCGTCTTTCTTGTTTAAGGTACGTTGAAGTGTCTTTCTTCAGACGCCCAGTAGTCGATGTTAACATCCGCCTAAACAATTCAAAATCTGTCTAGACTAAGTCTTTACATTATTGCAACCTTGAGACCTTCTGGTTAATGTTCATCTTAAAATATGAGCAAACAACATCATACGTTAAGCCCGTATTAAACATTTTGCCATATAGCAACATTTGGCTCAGTACATAACTATATTTATCATAGTAAACAATGCTAGGAATAATATAATAAGTATATGTTTTTTCTCACTGACTTTCTTTCTTTAGATATACCTCTTTCTCTGTATTATCTTCATTAATCAACACAGTTTTATTTCTTTTTCTCATTTACTCTCTCTCTCTCTCTCTCATATGTTACTCAAAAATATCGTACAATATATATATATATATATATATATATATATATATATATATATATATATATATTTATTTATTTATATATATATATAATATATCCTGAATATTATAGTTATTTTATTTTTTTTATGGTTTTTATTTGTTGGCTGTGACTGACTTTGTTAAAAGCGATTTTATGCCTTAAACAATCAAGTTAAACAATATTTCCCACTTCCTAGAGTGTGTTTCATATATATCTTTGCTAATCGCTATTTTTCTTCTTCTTTAGATCTCCTTTTGATATATTCATTAAAATAATGGTTTGATTTATTTTAGTGTATAAAATGTGATATAATTTCATAACCTTTATAAGGTAATACAAGCATTAGAGTACACACATTAAGATGTGATTCCTAACAGTGCTTCGTATTTCCTTACAACAACATTATTGGAGTTTGATTTGATAAGGGTATTTAACCCTTTCCCTCATATAGACTCATTTTGACGCAATCAATAGGTACCACATAAAGCCTGATCTGCAGAAAACCACAGTTAAACCTTACCAAATTTAATTGCAAAATCCTCATTACCTGACCACTGAGGAGCAGCGAACAGCATAAAACCTGATCAGCCTGCGAGTTACTCGCAGGGTGATCTGGTTTTATGCTGTTCGTATAGGTCTTTCCATGGTATCCTCTATGAGGGAAAGGGTTAATGCATTACATTGAGGTTGTATAACAAATAAATAAATAATAATAAGAATAAATGTTTATTTGACTCGACTGATTCATTTCAGAAATCACATAAGCTTGAAGAAGCGTAATTGAAATTGAATAGTGGTTTGTTTGTGGGAACTATTCTCATTAGAAGCTAGTATTGAAAGTCACGTAGTGTTATGTCTTTTGTTGACTTGTAAATGTTGTTTTATATTCATTTCCATAGGAAAGGATATTTGTCAATTTTATTTCACTGGGTGGGGTCTCCAGACTGTTTGAAATAATACTATACAAACATCTATTCATTTGTTTTACAGTTAAATCTTTTTCTATAAGATATGTGCTTGTGTTCGTATTGATTCGTATTGATTTTGAAATTTGTTTTTAATAGAAGGCTATCCTGAGCAGATGTCCAATCACTTAAATAATATAGAAATATTTGCGATAATGACCAATGGCGAGCAGGTTGCAGCCAGGGCATGACTGTTTTTTTTTAACCCCGATACGAGAGGTATATTAACTGATTTTGTATATTACTGAATCAATTCCTACCATATATACCCAGTTGTCATTGTTCCAGTAGGTAATATTTTAATATCCGGCAACACTAAGTGGATGTTCAAAACTTTTGTTCTTCTTCCCCTTTTAGATCGATAACAGTCTTAAGACACTGGCACAGAAATGTCTTAGATGTCTTAAAAACATCTCCCATTGTGGGAAGATGAGTCAGACATTGGTATTTTCAGTAAGATTAACGATCGATTGACGACCTGGTTTACAATACTCGCCGTTTTTATCAATCCATCGCTTTATAAGGCCAGGTGTGCGCATCGTGGCTTCTGATAGACCTTGTTATAAGAATAAAACACCTCTTTGTTTAACTGACTGAAGTATCTTGTTGAACACATACGTCTTCGTCAGTCGTAAATAATGTTGTTGTTGTATTGGGGTTTACCGTCGCTGCGATAGTATTTCAATCATATAGCGACGTCCAGCTAATTACAGGTGGAGGAAGACCCCGAGTACACAGAGGTACCCGGGTAGAACCACCGACCTACCGCAAGCCAGCTGGAAGGCTTCCTCACATGAAAAATCCGAAGTCCCTACCGGGATTCGAACCCACAGCGGTGAGGGGTTGAGATATTTGTAGTCCACGACTGTAACCGCTCGGCCACGGCGGCCCCTTCGTAAATAATACGCGCACAATGCAATTATTTTCTATATAGACAAAGAAGGAAAATTAAAACTAGCCATATTACACTAGAAACAAATTTATGGGGAAAATGGGGGTCGCCGATATACTTTTTGAGTTATCTGCCCTTAAAAGTGGGTTTTTGTGCTCTTTTATGTCATTGTCAAGGGCAGATAACTCAAAATCAAGCCCATCAGTATGTTATTCGTTCACATTATTGTTTCATTTCCAGTCATTTTGCGAAGTTTAAATCAATTAAAATTTCACGAATCGTTCGTATTTTTACGGAGCTGTTTGTATAAAAAAGGCTTTGTCTTTTCTTTATCTTAAAGCATATTGAAAACTTCTGAGATTTACAAAACTCTTTATGAACATACTATTTACTACATTGAATTGACCAGATCATTTTCAGTGTACCTACCTACCACTCCAGAAGAATATGACTACAAAACAGTAACAGTGTTGAGACGTAGATGGACTATGGCTGAAAAGTCCTTTATTGGCTGGACATTCACGCAATTTTACTTCAGGAGGACAATACTATTCATTAACAAAATCTTGAAAAAAATCCATTTCAATTTCTTGTTTCGGACGCCGCTTCCAGGATTGCTTTTGGACCTTTTAAAAACGAGTGGAATATGCAGTAGTTGATACTATACATTCATTTATCTATCTTGTTTTTTTTTGTTGTTGTTTTATCCTTTTAAGGAAGACGCATTCAGTGAAAAAATACTGGAAACGCCGATGAACTCAGAGTATGATTTGGCATGGCCATGTTGAAAAATCCTAATGCAGTTAATTCCCTAAAAGGCCCATTATTCTTCCAAAAGCAGTGTATATTCTTCGGACTGAAAAGCTAAATATTCTTCGGACTGAAAAGCTAAATATGTGTCACAGATTTATTAAGAGATGCAACTTGTACATGCTTGATGATGACAACATTTCTACAATTACATTATACTACATATATCAATGTTGGAATACATTTTGCAGGTAATCTCCAATGCCCTAATGACTTGACTTGACTATTTGAGTTTACCGTCGCTTCGACAGTATTTCAGTCGTATTGCGATGTCCAGCTAATTACAGGTGGAGGAAAACCCCGAATGCACGGAGGAACCGGGTAGAACCATCTACGTACCGCAAGCCAGCTGGAAGGATGCCTTTATGTGCAACATAGGTATCGGCTAATAAGTAAACGTAGTACTTAACACTATATAATGAACACCGGGATCATTAGCATGGAAACAATTGACTCGTTTAGTTTAGAAACCATTTAAAATGACTAATTCATGAAGAAAGAGGGTGAAGGTGAAGTCCCTGAAATTGTTCCGCTACATTTCGGACCTCCTGGCCTTTTGCCGAGATAACCAATGTTTCCTAATATCTTATTGGGTACCTTGGTTATCTTGGTAGAGGTTAAGTGAAAAAAAGATATAGCAGAACCATTACAGGGACGTTGCCTTTAATTCTTTTTTTCCCGGATAAACTGGGTTATTTTGTAAGTGCTTTTCACGTTTAAATTATGCGAAAAATAGCGAAAATAAAAAAAAAAAAAAAAAACAACAACAAAAAAAAACAAAACACCATGTTATTACTATTGGTTGTTTTTTAACCTTTTATCTAAACTTATTTTTACAGGGTCCTGTTTTCATAAAATTAAAACCACAGAGGAATGGAAAAAGGATGACAAATTCTGAAAACCTTCCCTAAAACAATCGAGGTACATGTTTAGTAACTTTGTACTGATGTCCTGGTACATATTTAAAATTGGTTCCTGAATGAAATGAAGGAACACAGATACGTATTTATGTAATATGGTAATGATTTGCCAATTTTCCAATATCAATAACGTATAATTATTTGATTGTTTTATTTATGTTCTGTAATTATATTTGACATCGCGTATTTATTATAATATGTCATGATTTTAATTCAATCCACTATCAATATATCAGTTTACATGGCAGTAACATACTAATATATACTTAGTCTATAAGTAGATACATTTATGTCCTATGGTACGTGACTACTATAAAGTCTGTAGAGATGGAGTTTTATGGAAAAAGTTATACCAACCTTCAAATTAGTTATAAGTTAAAATATGCGTAGAAATAGAGTACCGCTACCACTTTGATATTCTCACTGAGGATAAACTGATTCCAATAAAGCGTTATACTTTTAATTTCAATCCCAAAGTGAGTTCTTCCTTTCGCTCTCACCAATTAACGTGGGGATTTGAACTGTACACAAAAATTTAGGTATTACCTAATTTTCTTCAAAAGTTAAAGAGCGAAAATTGTCATCGTGTAATTAGATGACATTTGGAACACCACACACAATCCTTCGAAATGCCATAAATTAATCCAGTTAGGCCGGGAAGATGCGATTAATCAAATGGTTGTCATTTGTACTGATTGTTCCTTCACATGGGAAGGAACATCTATAGTCTTTCCTCGCTACTTGCCGGATATAAGAGTAGCACCTGATGAGATTTTTGTCCGCTCTGTATTATGTGTGGTTCGTGATTCTTAGGATGAGACGGGATCCAGTCTGAAGTCACGTAATATCAACGTCTGCCATTTTTTCCCGGCAATTTTAGCTTTTTTGATGACGTCCTGGTTTTCTGTTGTGTGTACAGCAAATCAGTGGCGAATATTGGGTGTCAGTCTAGCAGGTGCGCGTAGGTTCAAATTACGGGTTTGTGTTGTCCCGGTAAAGAAAACACGATACCATCCTAACTTGAACTTATCCCTTAAAATGGTCGTGAATTTCTTGCTTCATTTCCAGTGCTACAATGATTTAAAGAGAAAAAAAAATACGAACTTAAGAAACTTAAAAAGTTTTGACTTGGAGAAATGTGCAACCATAGTAAACCAATAGTTTGTCCTCTTCGTACTCTAAGGTTATACCTTCCATATGTAAATGCTGAAAAACAGCTTTCACTTCATACTTCATAAATTAGAAATGCCATGGAAGGAACTTTTGATTGGCTAAAACTTGTTTTACATTAACATTGTTCATGTTTCTACAATAGACATTGTTCGTGTGTCTACAATGGACAGAGAAACGAGGATTCAATAACCAATTAGCTAGAAAGAGGACACTCAAAACTTTCTATCAGCGGTAACAAGGTATAGGTCTCTTAAACATTGTCAGATCTTCCTGACAAACTTCTAAAATCTTCTGAAGAAACTATTTTTCCGCTTAAGAAGTCCAAGTATCGTTCAATTAGCATATTTGCTTCTAGTAAATTCGAGTAAAGCAAAGTTCAAAAATCATTTATTTATGCAAGGCTTTCACAATAATTGTTGCGTTTCCTTCTGTCTAATGCTACTATAGAAATACAAATTCACTCTCAGAGGAGTTCATCATCATAACTTCCACTAAAGTTTTAAAGGCACACACTTTCTTAGGAACAGACATTTCGAATGGTAATTCGCTTGTTTGTGCTTGTGCGATGAACATTAATTTTGACAGCTTTTCTGTCATTCTTGAATTTTGGCGACATGCCATAATATTAACTGCAGCGTCCTCTTCTAGTCAGAGTTTCCTGAAATACACACCTATTGAATCTTCCATTTGAGATGACCTACTTTGCATTTTCGGATTTAGTGTTTTGCCTTAGATGGGAAACCAATCAGATAGCCTGGAATTTCAAATATTTTCGTTTTTTAATGGTAAAGAATCATCTTACTTAATCGTGATAATCGTGAAGAACGTTTCTACGTGATTAATTAAAATTATGGTATAGCGCATGCGTGTGTTCACCGCGCAGACATTTGCCTCGATGTTCTTTCGTGTCTAACCATCAGCAAAACGGATGTTCTCTGAAAAAATAACAGTACTTTGAGCATTTTAGGGATAGATAAAATGCTTATCGTTTATAAATGATCATAGTCCCAAATTATATTTCACTCCTGCTAAGTATCCACGAAAGGATCATTCATACCCAGTTTCATCAATTTCTACACAGCAATTTCAGAGGAGATGGCATTTTAAGAAAACTGTTGACGACGCACGACGGACGGAGGCTGATCCCAATAGCTCACCTTGAGCACGTTGTGCTCTGGTGAGCTAAAAACCTTCATGAAACTAAAATAAACAACCTTATTTTAAATAAGCCACATAACACTATAGGTGGACAATATATTTCTTTACTCTAGATCGATTCCCATTCCATAATTTAGTGATGGCTCAATATTCATAAAATCATGTTCACAATTCCGAATGTTTACTACGCATGTAGTATGTTTTCTTCCAAGTATTAAACAAGGCTTAGCGTTCTACGGTGGACTTTTATACAATAAAAATCAAATTTGAAAAAAAGAGTGATATTTGAGTATAATTCAGATTAACTAACAATATCCTAATTTAGCGTGTTTTTCTTTTATAGGAATAATAAAAATATTTTCAAAAACCATAGACCTTTTACAAAAAATGTCAACATGCTCAACCCATTTAATATGAACCCCTTTTCATCCGGTAAGGTCAAAAGACAGATTTTATTTTAAAGCTACGGCGTCTGTTAATGGCAGCATAAATCAAGAATAAAAATAAGTTTTGTTTTCATTCGCTAATGATAGTGTCAATCTAAAATTAAGATAAACTTGCCACGGCTTTTTAGTCTTGCAAATCATTGTATGCCAAGTAATACACTTTCCTAACATTTTGATAAAACATAATGCGGTATTTTAGTTTAAAGAAAACATATAGAAAAATAAGGATCATAAAATTGCAATGAAAAATCTAATTACTCAAAAATGTTAAGTATTTATAACTTCTCTTTGTCTGATAAACCATTGCAAGTACAAATAAGCTAAATGTGACTAATACCCCATGCATTCCACTTTGACTGAACGATAGGAATTTGACGTGACTCGGGGGTATAATTGAAAAGTGTGTAGGCGAAACCGCTCAATTAATCTTTTAGACAGGCTTAATAGCAACACTTGAGAAATGTGTTTAATAGGATACAGTGTAGACATTTAATATTCTCACATCTACACTATGGGGGCTAGAGTTTTCTGAGATTGTCTGAAAAACTCCTTTTATTTGCAAACACTCCAGATCAATCCAAGGTATATAGGTCATTCAACATCCAGCAAAATATAACAAACAACCTGTTTTGACACTAGTGTACAGTGCCCTTGCAATACGATACAATGTTAATAAGAAACGAGGAAGATTTCCCTTGATCAAAAACTCGTTTAAGAACATAGACGAATGTCTCAAGCCTCTTTTGCAATCCACACAAGCCATTGTACATGTAACAGTGTTTGGGCCTATTATCGAGACACTGTACAGTCATAAATGTTCCAAGCATTTCTAATCTGAACTCTTCAAATTGATTGTTTAGCCTCATTTACTGTGAAATAACGCAAACAACAGAATGAAGAATATAGTGTTTACACACACTTAAATAGGGAAGCTTACTTACAAATGGTAGGCTAAGTATGTACCTTTCTGCATGCAAGTACAGATATGAATTTCAGAGACACGGTGTGATACTAAAGCGGGGTGGGGCTATACACGTATAAGCGTAACTCGAGTTTCGTTTATGTATAATTCTAGGTTCTAAACAACATTTAAATTCTTAAATTAGGCAGAAAAACATTCAATCAACCATGTTCTGTGAACTGTTCAAGTACTCGACTTATATGACATATATGGTTATATTAAAAAAATCAAAGCGCCTAATGCTCTCAGAGACGACGCCGGGATTAACATGAAATAGCTTTAATTCTAAACCTAGCGTTTCAGTAGTTATTGAAACAATAGAGGCAAAGGTCATATAACGCCAAAAACTCTACACGCTTTCATGCAACTATAGTTGCTACAGAGCCACTCTGAATTGTCAACCCAAAGGCGTTAATTCTGTTTCTCTGTGTTTTTTTTTCTAAATGTATATTAGAACTATTTGTTCGTATTTTAAAAGGAAAAAAAATAATAAAAGAAGCAATTATTTTTATGTTGTAAATGTTGACTGCTTGTGTTAGAAATTTCTGGTTAACAATTCATTTCATAGTTCTTGAAAATATATTATGCTTGAAAAAAACAAACTAGATATGATTGAAGAAAAATCAAATACGTCAAGAAAATTTAGTGTGACATTATTTATTTACATTTTAAAGAAGTTAATATTATCAAAACGAATGTCAGACTACCTTGAATACGGGATTTTTTTCAGTATTTTAACTTTTGTTTCGTGAGTCTATACAATACGCAAGCGATAAGCGCATCTCATCATTTCAACTCATTTCAATTGCCAATCCCTCTGGAAACTAATTTAAAAGTCAATTATTCTGTTTAACTTTGGTTCTGTGAGAAAGACAATCTATATTCCCCCTTTACGTTGTTGGGTGTTTGGCAATTTGGATATAATCATATTATACTGGAACACAACTAGTCATCCACTAATTACGACTGTCAAAATCGCTCCCAACTATTTGTTAAACGAATTTCAAGCATTTAGTGCTAACGAACAAACGAGGAGCAATGAAATGCGAGTATGAAGTGTTATTTGACAATTAACGCGAAGATTCTCGGAAGAGTATGTCACGTAGTAAAAATGGTCAATTTAAAAGCAGCTCGTTGACAGATGATCGGTAGAAATGAAAACAATTTTTTCTTTTCCCCTCGGTAATATGTTTATTTCCTGACAAATAAACTGATAACTTGTATGTCACATTGCACGAGAGAACGCTATTTTATTCGGTTAATATCGGTTAAATATAGAAAATGGTATCCCTTTAGCAGGTGCTAGTTGTTAGCAACATTTGACATCCCCACTTACCTATAATGGGTCATGATTTGGAGTCATTTTAGAGTCTTAAATATACTAGTAGATATCGAGGGGTGAGAGGGAAACTAGGCTAAGTGCATAAATATATACCACGTATTGAAGGAAAAACTCTTGTGTTGGTTTCGAGGAATGTTGTTTATGCCGATAAAATGTACTCGGGGTTAGAGCTAGGCTAAGTACATATATATAATTATTCTAAGCCTAGTCCTATTCCTCGAAACCATCACAAGAGTTTTTCCCTTCAGTACATGATATTGACGCTGCGCGAAATTTGGGATTTACCTGGAAATTAAATTTGACGACATTCCACCTGAAAAATTTACTTGGAATTTAAGGTAAGTAAATTTGAAGTAAACATAACTTAAGTTTACTTGGAATGTTGGCAAAATTACTTAAAAGTAATTTAACAAACATTCCATGTGAAAAAAAAATTACTGGAATTAAGTAAGTAAATTTGAAGTAAACATAACTTAGTTTACTTGAATAATAATAGAAAAAAAATACATATATAATACGTTGATACAAAGTTCTCACACCCAAATGAAATTAAAATCAGGTCTGGTAAACAGTGTCCTATGGCTGATACAGACAAAACCTATTTTGTGAGGTACCGGGTGATACAGCCTCCCATCACACCCCTAAATATTCCCAGGTGGGTGTTGGAGAAGACATGTTGTGTGAGGTACAGGGCGATACACCCTTTCATCACACTCCTTAGCATTCTGAGACTGTATCGGACGAGGTACATGGCGATACACCCTCCAATCACACCCCTTATCATTCTGAGACTGTATCGGACAAGACATACATGCTACCCAGAGCAACTTGGTTTTTATAATTTTATGTATTTTTTCCCTACAATAAATAGCTTATTTTCGTTTTCAAAAAGATTTATCCTTGTGATGAGACAAGCAATCTATGTAAGTTTCAAAATAATTGGAT
Source organism: Solen grandis (assembly GCA_021229015.1). Classification (NCBI taxonomy): domain Eukaryota; kingdom Metazoa; phylum Mollusca; class Bivalvia; order Adapedonta; family Solenidae; genus Solen; species Solen grandis. Next base: position 50,556,990 of record CM037789.1, on the reverse strand, counting down.
GGAAAATATGACAAGAAAATATTAATAAAAATTTCAAATGGCTTCTTTCCTAACAACATATATAGGATGTTTTGTTTTGTTTGTTTTTTCATTTTCAAAAGTGTTAATCCTTGTGATGAGACAAACAATCTGTGCAAGTTTCAAAAGAATCACATGAAAAGTAGACTTTATCGCATAAACAAGAAAACATAAATGAAGAAGAAAATGTGTCTAATGCCCTATCAGGATATGGTCAGAACCAAATATTTGCTGGAATTTTTTAAAGTTCACATAATGATGTACATTTGTACAAAGTTTCATGATGATGTGAAGTTACCTTTACAGAAAAAGTACATGACGTTACACATTCCCATCACACCCCTTAACATTCCGAGACCGGGTCGGATTTCAAACCGGTTGGACAAGACATATTGTGTGAGGTACATGGCGATAAACCCACCCATCACACCCCTTATCATTCTGAGACTGTATCGGACAAGACATATTGTATGATGTACATGGACCATTACATGCTGAATCATCTTAAGCATTCGAGAACTGAGGAAAACAATCATTTGATGTTAGAACAAGGGAATAACCTCACATCATATGCCATAAATATTAGATGATTAAATGTATAGGACCAGACAAGATGTGAGGTAACATGAAACATCCAATCAAACCCTAATCATTTCAGAATGTTGACCCAAACTGTGTATAGGTCACAGCATACACTTCACATCACAACCTAATCTACATTACATGTGTACTGTATAGACGTGAACATCATCATGTGAAAGGTACTAGGGTGACGACACCACACCACACACCCTAAACATTGCCCCAACTGAGTTGGCCATAAAAATCAATGTTTTTTCACAATACACCCTCCCATCACACCCCTTATCATTCTGAGACTGTATCGGACCAGATATATTGTATGAGGTACAGGGTGATACACCCTCCCATCACACCCTTTAGCATTCTGAGACTGTATCGGACAAGACATTGTGTGAGGTACAGGGCGATACACCCTCCCATCACACCCCTTAACATTCCCAGACCGTGTTGGCCAAGACATGTTGTGTGAGGTACAGGGTGATACACCCTCTCATCCCTAAACATTCTCAGACCGTGTTGGACAAGACATTTGTGAGGTACAGCGTGATACACCCTCCCATCACAACCTGCAACGTTCCGAGATGGTGTCATACATGACCGAACTTGTGAGGTATGGGGTGATACACGATCCCATCACACTGTTATGTAATACAGACCACAAACATTATAAACGGTTATGACTTGTCATTTTTTTAATTTATCTAATCAATTAGCAAACAATAAAAATACTTTTAACCCTTTCTGAGTCAATCATTAAATGATATTCTCTTCTTCAAAATTTCTACATCATGAAATCCTTTCAATTGAATTACCCCTAAAACAGCCCGACTGGGAAAGGGTTAAGATGTTTAAGTTGGTTTTAAGATGGTCTGTGTGATCATGTGACATCAGTTAGTCCTGAAGAATGCTCCATGAAAGCTCTAGACCAAGCTCAAACATTGTCTCAGAAAGGTAACAAAGTGGCTGAGACAAGAAGCAACATCCATTCCAAAACAAATTCATTTCTTACTATTTTTTGGCTACATATGTGCCGCTGAGATTTTTCAAACTCACCCTATAAATTCTACTTGGTTTAAGAAAAGTATACATATTCATGTATAACTTTGTAAATTTTTTAAAGTTCACATAATGATGTACATTTGTACAAAGTTTCATGATGATATGAAGTTACCTTTACAGAAAAAGTAGCTTAAACACAGAGGTAAACCTGTGGCAGAATATCCAATTTTACCAAGTCACAGCCATAAAATTAAATAAATCCATATCATGATGTACATGTCATGTTTCAGAAATATGTAAAGTCATTTTCATAGAAAAAAAAGTTTAAAAACAAATGCAGAACAATCAATTTTACCATGTTCATCCAATCATGAAATAATGGCCACAGCAATAAATTTTCATAAATATTATAGATCATGTCATGATGTACATGTGTACCTAGTTAAATAAAGATGTAAGTCATAATATCTTAAATGCATAGGTAAAGTTGAGGAAGAACAATCAATTTCATGTTCATCCAACCGTGAAATACAGGTCACAGCAATAAATTTGAATAAATATTAGATCATATAATGATGTACATGTGTACCTAGTTTCATTAAGACGTGAAGCCATCATCATAGAAAAAAAATGCAAAGGTAAACCTGAGGTGTGACGGACGAACAGACGGACGGGAAAACGCACAAACCGAAAATCTATATGCCCCCCAACTGAGTTGGCAGGGCATAAAAATTCAAATGGTTTCTTTCCGAACAACATAGGGTGATTTTTTTCCATTGTCAATAGGGTTAATCCTTGTGATGAGACAAACAATCTGTGACAGTTTCAAAAGAATCGGACCAAAAATGCGGACTTTATCACGCAAACAAGAAAGAAGAGGGCCAAGATGGCACTCGATTTGCTCACCTGATTTCATCAAGAACATTAAGACCATGAGATGATGTTTATAAAACATGTTTTTTAAGCATTTTGGAATCAAAAGGATAAAAAGTATCTGTCCATTTTTCGCTATATAAGCCTATGGAGAAGATTTTTAAACTTGTGACGCCTAATGTGGAGCCTATTTTGGCCCAAGGGGCATGATATGAATAATCTTGAAAGGGGTCCACAAGATGATGCTAACATACCAAATTTTGTAGCCTCACACCTTATGGGTTGAGAGAAGAAAATTTTTAAAGTCTGTACTATAAAAGCCTATGCCAAACTTGTGAACCCTGGCGTCAGGGGCCAATTTTGACCCCAGGGCCATGATCTGAACAATTATGAAAGAG
>CM037789.1:50504020-50554020 GCA_021229015.1 Solen grandis | reverse complement strand
CTGACATCATCGTAAATTCTCTCTGAAAAGTCATACAGTAGATTCTAAACATCTTATTTGCATTTATGGAAAATAATTAACAATATGATAATGACTTGCGTTTGGACTTTTTTAATATGCACACAAATGTTCCTTCTTATCTTTTGATTAGACAAAGTGAGTTTTAACCTATTTTATCTTAGCTATGTGTTATTCATTATCATTAGTTAAACAGATACTTAAGCATAGAACCACTGAAAATAATATTAGATATGATGGTGATATTTGGTGCCTTGATAGCGTAATGGTAACGCGCCTTGCTTCTCACTAATGCGTACCGGGTTCGATTCCTGGTCACAAACGTGGGTACAGTGGACGCCCGTCCAGACACGTTGGTTTTCTCTAGGTTCTCCGGTTTCCTCCCCCAATACACTGGCCTCCTACCCTGCCATCAGATCCATCATAGGTGATATTATAAATTGTGATAACTTTTTTCGTAGTCAATGTGAAATAAAAGTAATAGTTATGACAAATTAACTGTTATATTCATTAATTTTATATCGATATGTAGACATGTATTCGTAAAATATCTTAATATATTCTAATATCAGTCCAATTATAACTAGCTGGTCAATTAACCCGACGATCAATCAATAATCAATTAAATTACATCGACGAATTAAATGCTCACTGTTAGAGTGTTCGCTTTGCGTTCGGGAGGTCTTGGGTTCGAATTCCAGCCGGATCACTTTCCTACAATTACCACGTTAAACCTAAGACGTATAAAATTGGTACCTGATGCACTCTTGTTAAAAGTTAATGAAACCATTTCATTTATTTAAACAATAAACAACATGTAAATAAGTACATATAAATATAGTAGAAACGAGGGTATATGGACATGATAGGATTTGAGAGGGACGGGAGTGAGAACAGGTTAAAATTCAATATTGGAAGTTCATTAGATTTCTCACAAGGAAAACAAGTAAAAAGTATAAATAAAGCCACTACACATTTTAAATAACATTTATTACACTGAGCATACATGTGTTACGTCATAGACTCGTCTACTACATGTGAAGTACACTGAAAAAAATATTGTACATGTACTTAACTATACCTTCCGATATTTACAGTTTCACAAATTCCGTATTATTTTCAGTTTTCTTAAAGGTGATAAATACCCCCACATCTGACCATGTCACGTGACGTGTAACGTGAGCGCAAAACAGGATGTGACGTGACGGACCGTGGTGGGACATGACAGGACGTGGCGAACGTGATTTCTGATATAGCCCCCCACTTTTGTGAATAGTTGGTATACCAATTAATGCAATATCTACACAATGTACTCTGTGGAGGAGTTTGTGTTAACTGTATTCAAAATTATAGTTGATTTTGACACGTTGTGCAATGGATAACATGAACGTACTGTAATATACATCCTTCAAACTAGTGGGCGGTCTATTTCGAAATATTGGAAACTCTACCTTACCACTTGGCACAAGTAAGGTATTCCATCTGCAATAGGAACTTTTGGGGACCAATAATAAATGTACGTAATACTGCATGATGAACATTAATTGATTAAGTTATGTAAATGCATGCTTTTATTGATTTTGACCGCCAAATTAGAATGTTTTTAGCTCTTTTTTTAACTCCTCTTGACCATATCCTTCCCAGTAAAACCGGAACACTAGCAAAATAAATACAGGTAAAATAGGTTTAGATGATTTTTCTTCAGTAATCGAATGTTTATATGATCAATAAATGATCATTTGAAAAGAAGAAAGTGAAGACAGCTTCATGTTCAGTACATATGTTGTATTTTCCCCCAAAACATAATGACACAAACACATTAAAAATCAATATTTTAGCAGTAATGAGTTTCGACAACACAAATCATTTTGACCAGCAAATACATAGGGGCTTCACATGTTATATGTTATTTACTTTTTACATATACGAGTTTAATTATATACATATCAATAATTGTAACATAGAGCTACAAAATGAAGAAAAAAAATGAAAATGAATAAAGTGGGATTTGAACAAGCGTCCCTAATATTTAAAAAATAGGAGTTTTAAACCTTTATATCCTAGCCAGTATGAGTAAACTTCACAAAAGCGTACACGACAATCTCATAACGGACAATATAAACATTTAACATACAATTTGCACTTCTAAAATTAGAAAACCTTACAGTCAGTTTGAATGCTGCCTAAACTTTGCACGGTAGTGCAGGGTGGATGTAAATTGAAGTCATCCATTGCATGTTCCACCTTTTAATATCTTAATGTAAGAACATTACAGTAAAATACATACATTTGAGTTCTAATTTGCCCATGCACGGCAATTTGCGGGGTGAATGTAAATTCATGTCACCCATTGAATTTTGTTTCCATGTGTCCAGGCCTCACAGAAATCATAATAGGTCTCATCTTACATTTCTGAATGAGAACATTACATTAAAACATATACGTTTTGAATGCTACTTTGCTCATGCACGGCAGTTTGCAGTCATTTCATCCATTGCACTTAATTTACACCTGCCAGTATCCCAGTCCAACTTCAGGCGTACACAGAAAACATAACAAGTTTTATATGCGTGAATCTTAGATATGTAACAGTCAAACACAAACACTCATTCAAATGCTAATTTGCCCGTCCTCTGCAGTTTGCAGGTTGAAGGTAAATGAAAGACATCCATTGCACTTTGTAAGTCATCTGTAAACAATGCTTCACATGATAATCAGGTCTGGCTAAAGTAGGCTGAAGTTCAAACTGTTATCAGTAACCCGACTTGAATAAAAATGTTTCTGTCTCAATTTTATTGACATCACACTGAAGCGGTATATCTAGTGCAATTACTGCTCTGTTCTAGAACACAGAAAATGGCGGCTTTTTCGGCATTCTTTTCGCAAGATGCATCATGAAATATAAAAAAAGATAATCATTTGTATTGATTCGTTCATTTCGACAGGGAATTAATTAAATGTTAAGTACTGTGAATGGATCAATGCATTACATATAGAAGTAATAGCACATGTAAATCGAGCAGGACCATGTTCCACGCCATTGTCGTGAAGCAAGTTCAAATTCAGTTTGCAGGAGGTGATTTTCGACGTAACGAGAAATTCCAAGCGTTTAGAAGTTTTTCAAGTAATAAGCTTCATGTTAAACTCGAATTTGGTCCTGTTTCACGTGCGTTTGTGAATAATATATATCGTGTGGTTATGTCCGTACATGGTGTCACTAAGAGGGCTGAAAATCGCCTGTATCATCAGACTCAAATGTTTTCAAGTTGCCGTTGCTCAAAGAATGGGTTTCGTCTGCTGCAAGATTCTCCTCATTGCGTAACCTCCATCTGTCCCGCAGGTCAACTATGCAGGCAATCAGCCCCGTCACCAGGAGAATTTTGACCTCGGTCGGTGCCACTAGGAAAAAGAATATATCGCCTAGCAACATTATGGTTTGTGATAATGTATTATAAATCCGTATACTTCATAGGGTTATATTCAACTGCATAACAGGTTCATACCACTAAAAGTTGCTGGGATAATTTCCTATCTTTATGATGGTTCTCTCAACAGACATGCAAACATAGTAGAGTTCAAGCTAACATCGGTTCGATGATCCAAACTGTCAATACTCTAGCGATGGGCACTGTTTCACTTGTCGAAAAAGAAATATTTTAATTCCCTTTATCATTCCCCTTGTCCAATTTTTATCCGAATTTTTTAATCTAATATCCGTTCTGTAAACGGTGGGATCGTCTGTAGATCGGTCTGATAACACAAGTGTACAGGTGGAGGTTTTGTAGTTGTATTATCCGCTATCGGATAGTTTATATACTACCAATCACGTGACCATGAGAGGAATTGTTGGCGAATCGTTGAAATGTATCGGGTACCTTTGAACTTTAAATGAAAATAAAATAGTATATTTTATCTTCAAGTGTTTTGATACTGTTACTATGGTTGGCCCTTTGTAAATGACTTTGTTAAAATTATTAAGTACTGGTTTAAAGTTGCCAATTCTGAAAATATTATAATTAGACATGTCTATGAAAACGCTATAAGTGATAGGAATCGCGGGTTGAAGAACTGGGTTACTCGTGTTAAACAACTTTTACACGATTACGGATATTTTATTGAATTTGAAAACGTTCACAATTAAAGTATCAATTCCTTTATCCTTTATTTTAAACATTTAAAATATCGGTAATTGATCATTTTAAAATGACATGGTTTCGATCGTCAGTAAACAGCTCATTTCTAGATGTTTATAGAGTATTTAAAACATCCTTAGAATATGAAGAATACTTAGATATATTGCCTAGATCGCATAGATCATATTTATCAAAACTTCGTTCATCAGTTCTTCCTTTACGCATTCAAACAGGTTGATACAATAGGTCCCAAATTCCGCGCGAAGAACGGTATTGTGTTTTGTTGCAATCAAGTTGATGTTGAGGACGAGTTTCATTTTGTTTGTGTATGTACCACTTTTTCAGATATTTGAAAAAATACCTTAACCCTTTCCCTCATAGAGGACACCATGAAAAGACCTATGCGAATAGCATAAAACCAGATCAGCCTGCGAGTAACTCGCAGGCTGATCAGGTTTTATGCTGTTCGCTGCTCCTCAGTGGTCTGGAAATGAGGATTTTTTAATTAAATTTAGTAAGGTTTAACTGTGGTTTTCTGCAGATCAGGCTTTATGTGGTACCTATTGAGTGCGTCAAAATGAGTCTATATGAGGGACAGGTTAAGAAATCTATGACAAAACCACCTGTGATTAAATACTGTAATTTGTTGCAATCAAATAATAAGCATATACTGATAAACTTAACAATATATATTAAAGATGCTACTATTCTTAGAAATTCAATAATAAATATTTTAGTTCATCCTCTTTTAAAGGTACATTGTTTGTTATTTTACTTAAAACATCATAAATATAGTTTACTTTTCTGTATAACCAATAACTAGATACATGTCTACATTCCTAGATTGAAAGTATTTATTTTGTTTTAAAATGTGTTGTTACTTTTTTAATGTTAATAGAATATAACCAACTTTTGAGCAAAACTTTATGTGATCCACTTGTCGGGAATATCTATGGTAATTACCATGGAGCATGCCTACTTATATATATGTATATATATATCTTTATTTCCTCCAGCACTCTTTTTTAAAGATTTTTACAGGGGAGGGGGGGGGGGTAGAGGTGTTACGGTTTTTCCAGGAGTGTAGGGGGATAATTTCTTCTTTACTCTTAGTATTATAGCCGAATCCCAGGGGAGGGGGTGGGTCATCATGACCCTCTACACCCCCTCTGGATCTGTGCATGAACTTATTGCTTCCCTCATGATAATGAATAGGTGTGCTTTGAGCTCATAGTGTTTCTCTTTGTGTTCCGATTTAGTTTATTTAGTAGTTAAACATTTGGAAATAAAACCAAAATGTTTTCTAAATATTTATCTTCCATCAGAACTACAGTCTTTAGAAATGACTATTATCTATGCTTATTAGCCGAGTTGTTGAAAATAAGATGAGTGTGGGCCAACTCTGGATTTGCAAGCTTTCCAGAGCCGGATCCAGGAGCTCAGGTTAGGAGGTGGGGGGGGGCGCAATATCTATAAAATATAGGCAGTGATAATGTAAGCGGCTTGCTGCTTTGCCAGGGTCGTTATAAGGGTATAATCCTGGGGCCCGTTTCACTAAACTTCGCACGAACAAATTTGTTCTTAGTCGTAAGTCTGTTGTTCTACATATTGTCTACTAATGTCTTATTTTCAGAATAAAAGATGAAGAAAGATGGCCCAATTTATTGCATTATGCAAGCACAACACTTTTTGTAAAGAAAAATATATAGAAAAAATACTATTTTACATCTGTGAATTTACGCTTACGAAGATATTTTTTCGTACGAAGTTTAGTGAAACGGGCCCCTGGTTAGACTAATGATCCTGGGAAATACCCGTGCGATTTTTTAAAGCTGTAAAATAGTGCATTCTTGTGAGTTTTTGGGGGATTGTATATCTACATTTATGTATGGTTGGGGAATTTTAGAGGGGGCTCGCGCCGATGCGTCCCCCTTAAATCCTCCACTGCTTTCTATAACAATGATAATTTGACATTTGAAAATGATATTTGCTTACCTACGTGTAAGGTACAATGTCCATTTCTGAGTAGGCCCCTATCTTTATGCCGAAGGTTATAAACGATAAAGATATACAACATTTCAGCCCTATACATGTGATTTGCACTTTCCATCATGTAACCAACCATGTGGCACTAATGTGACGTCACAAATTAGATTCAAATACACAACGTGAATGGTACCCTTGTTGAATAAAGTAATTTTAGCTTATGAATATGTGAATCGATGATTCTCTCACGCGATTGAAGTTAGAAGATCAAAAGTAAAAAGAAATAAAAAGTATGGCCGAGGCAAATGGTCTAAATTTTTGCTTTTAATAGAGAAATATGAATCAATAATGAAGTGATAAATGCCAATTTAGTTTAATTACAGTATGTTCATTAAGTTGATCAGGTTGATTACAGATGTATAGTCTTGTGTGTATGTCTTTTTAATAAGTACAAAATAACTCATATCAACATCATATTAAAGCCTTTAGAATGGGTATACTTGGCCGTACGAACAACTAACAGTACATAAATCAAATTAATCAGTTAGGTATGAATAATGGTACCCGTTTCACAAAGTCATCTGGGTGCTTATATGTATAATGTTGGTTGGGATTTTACAAATCGAGGGGTGAAAGCGAAACTATGCTAAGTGCATATAAATATATAAGCACTTAGCATAGTTTCGCTCTCACCCCTCGAAATAAAGAAAAAGTAATTGAAAAGCAAGATCTTTATGGCATATGAATCAATGTGTTTTTCCGACTATATCATAAAACTAATGCTATGACTTCTCTTATTTGATTATCATTTTTTATAACGATATAGCAGTATAAAAGGCATATTATTAAGTACAAGTCATTCCACTATACATCGTATATCTAACTTCAATATTCCTCTTCTTCTATAGTAATGACTATCAATCATGTTCTGGTTATGATGGCCATGCGTTGGGATTGATAAAAGGATAGAGTACTAGGCCTCCAAGGTTACTCAGTACACCCAGGAAAAGTAAGTACCGTGAATAGATTGGTGCAAAACCTAACACCGTAACAATCCTTAAAATTTCTTCAATATACACATGGTTTTGGTGCAATTTGATGAGTGTTCGTATATTAAAAAAGGAAAAACTTGAAACAAGGATGTATTAAATCATGATGCAGTCCAAGTTTCCAAAACTACAAAAAGAATAACGCATATAGCTTGTTCTCCGTGGCAAAATAGTTATAGGCGTTGTAGTATTGAAGTCGGACCTTTGGTAGGAGGAATTCTTCCAGTTATTTTGTTGTAAGGTCGCTCTACCCGGGACCCGTTGTATAGGAGGGTCTCCCCCCACTCTGTAATTAGCTGGACGTCGATGTATGACTGAAATAGTATCGCAATGATGGTCAAACTCATGTTTATTCATAACCATATTGATTCAACTCCTTGTAAGATAAAGGCATTAATAGTAGAATGTAACCCTATACCCCTGAATTGTTTAATATATGATCAAATCGATATCTGTAAACATAGTGCTTTGTTTTTCTTTGTGTTGATAATTACCATCCCGATCTTCTTACAAAGTAATGCCGAGTCATATAATGGAGACAGCCGGCACTGTTGGTACTGAATCGTTTCAAAGCATCTGATTCCATGAGCTATACGTTATTTATTCAATTCAACACAGCTCAAATAGTTTATCTGCAAAGTCGACAGCACAGCAGTCTTTGACAAACACATAAATACTTACAAAAATAATGCACGAGAATACAATATTATTAATCGGAGGGCCATTGCAATACACCTCGACTCCTAGACAAACAGCCGACCGGTACCGCTTACATATAAGATGCAACAATAAGATACTTATACTTGTCTATATTATAACGATCTACCTGTCGAAATAGCTTGATTTAATCCAAAAAATAAAAAGATAATCAAAAACTGATGATCATATCATCCAAATGACTCTAAAATAGCATACTTTGTCTTCATGTGTGAGTTCAATCTTCACTACACCAAGTGTCTCTATCCCAAGTATCTCTACACCAAGTATCTCTACCCCAAGTATCTCTACACCAAGAATCTCTACCCCAAGTATCTCTACACCAGGTATCTCTACACCAATCTCTACACCAGGTATCTGTACTTCAGGTATCTCTACATCAAGTATCTCTACACCAAGTATCACTACCCAAGGTATCTCTACACCAGGTATTTCTATACCAAGTATTTCTACACCAAGTATTTCTACACCAAGTATAACTACCCCTGGTATATCTACACAAGGTATCTCTCCTCCAGGTATCTCTACTCCATGTATCCCTACTCCATGTATATCAACACCATGTTTCTTTACACAAAGAATCTCTACAACAAGTATATATCTCTACACCAAGTATCTCTACTCCAGGTATCTCTTCACCAAGTATCTTTATACCAAGTATCTCTTCTTCAAGTATCTCTTCACCAAGTATCTCTACACTAAGTATTTATTACACCAAGGATCTCTTCACCAAATATCTCTATCCCAGGTATCTCTACACCAAGTATCTCTACTTCAGGTATTTCTACACCAAGTATCTCTACATCAAGTATATCTACCCCAAGTATTTCTACCTCAGGTATCTCTAATTCAGATATATCTACCTCAAGTGTCTTTACTTCAAGTATCTCTACACCAAATCTATCTACACCAAGTATTTCTACCCCAGGTATCTCTACTTTAGGTATCTTTACCCTAAGTATCTCATCATGAAGTATCTCTACTTCATGTATATCTACCCCAAGTATCTCTATTTCATGTATATCTAGATCAAAGATCTCTACTGCATGTATCTCTACAACAAATATCTGTATACCAGATATCTTTACCCCAGGTTTTTTCTACGCCAAGTATTTCACCAAGAAGTACCTGTACACCAGGTATCTGTACACCAGGTATCTCTACACAAAATATCTCAACACAAAGTATCTCTACACCAAATTTCTTACAATTAGTTTTTATCCAGAAATATCTAAATGGTATCTCTTCTCCGTGTATCTCAAAAAGTTATTCCAATATAATGCATATCTACTTCAGGTATATTTACTCCAGTTATATCTACTCCGGGCATTCCTACTCCTGTTATATCTACTCCAGTTATATCTACTCCAGGCATTCCTACTCCAGTTATATCTACTCCAGGCATTCCTACTCCAGTTATATCTACTCCGGGCATTCCTACTCCAGTTATATCTACTCCAGGCATTTCTACTCCAGTTATATCTACTCCAGGCATTCCTACTCCGGTTATATTTACTCCACAAATCTCTACCCCAGGTTTCTCTACTGGAGGTATTTCTACTTAAGGCAATATTAAAAATATTGATATCTCGGGTATCTTACTCCAGGTGTCTCTAATCCAAGTAGTTCTACACTGAGTATCTCTAGTTAGAGGTTTCATGCATCTCCAAGCATCTCTAACACCGGTATCCCTAACGGGAAAGAAGTACAAGTCGCAGTACTTCTTAAAGATTTTTTTCTTTCTTGTTATCTAGCTTTATTCCTGTATTTTAAATGTTTAAATAAAATTTTATCAATTACATATACGTGAAGAGAGACAAAATCTAGATGATTTTGCTTTTTTTCTTCTTTTTTTTTCTGTCTGCAGACTGATTTTTTTTTTCGGTCTGACATTTTTTTATACTTCTAAGACCGAATGTCTGACAGATTTATTTATTTATTTATTTATTTATTTGCCTTTCGCAAAGTCTGATGTAGTTGCGGTTTAATAATTACAGTCTTTTGTCAGGTGGTGTACAGAACATGTACACCATATATCTTCAATCTAGCAAGAAGATTGCCCAAATGGAAGAGAAGATCTAAAAATCGTCAAATTCAATGGAGCATCAAGCCGTAAAACAGAGGCAAATAAGATAACCAAAGCAAAGTGGAGAAACTGTTAAACAAAGTTGACAAACCACCATAATATAAACCAGTCACTACAAATTGTCTAAAAGTAAAGATAAAGAGAATAATATGCTCCTGTGTTTTGATATAAAGTTGGGAGAGGTTGGGAGAATTATAAATGACGAGGCTCACAGTAGTAAATCATTCTATTTGTTGGACATAAATAGAAACAGTATAAAATATGTGCATATTATGCAAAATACGACAGCGTATGTACACAAACACCGGTGTTAACATTAATTAACATTCTTTATTTTTACTATTTATTTCTTAATCATTTGCGAATACTATGTCTTAATTTACCCTTTAACAATAAAATTAGCCTTTTTTATTAACTGCACCACTGATAGTTACGCAATGGCATTAAAATAGCACATTTACACTAAATGAAATATACACACATATACACATTATTCTAGAAATAACTGACTGATAAAGGCTAATTTTATCAAGCAAGTGTTATCTGTCTTTGTTGCAGTAAGTGTAAGAAAAAAAAATTCACAGGAATTGAATTGTTTTTATCATGTCAGATAATTTAATCGTTAATTTTTTGTGTCGATAATTCGACGAGGTAACTTGAGTGAATAAAATGCATCAATCTTCAAGTGTGATCCGGTGCGATTTTTATCACAGTCATTAGCCTATTGTTTCGAAGACAGTTCACTCATCCTAGATTTTTCGCAAAGGACCTGGAGATTGAATTGGGTAGACATAGCAAGGAATAAATGAACTATGAAACATTACGCAAACAAATAGTTTTAAACGCTAGACTGAAAATCTTTTTATTATTTTGTACAAGAAAATCTAGTACAATTATTTAGGACAGACAGACAGAATATTTTATTTTTGATTTGTACAAAGTACATCATCATTTCAAATGTAAATATACATATAAATAAATAAGGCACTTTACCATGGTCTACAATAATCAAATGTATTGTTATGGTTCCATCAATCGTAAAAAAATTGCATAATGGTTTACGTTTTGGTTTGAATTATAAACTGATGGCCACTTTGTTCTGCTTTTTTTTTTGTATTCTTTTTATACTTTTTTCAAGAGGTTGTCTTAATGTATTTCTTAAGTTACTGTTATAGTTCCCTTGCTTGGCGCTCAGCATATAAGGGTAGTTGCAGGACTGGTTGGTCCGGTGTCAAGATAATGTAACTGGGTGTGGTATCATGCCACATGTCTACGTTGTGATACTGCAGTGTGGCAGCACTATACCTCTCTCAAGTAGACACCGCCTCCAAATGACTGAAATACTGTCGGTGGGACGTTAAACCAACAAACATGTCTGTGAGATGTGAAGAAATCCTCATTAAATTGCATTCAGGATCAATGGATGGTAGATTTCAATGCGAATCGTTGCCTCGAGGCAGTCTGAGAATAATCAAACAATTATCATACTCGACAATAAATGTATTATATCCATTGGCTATTGTCAGTAAAACAAGGATAGTCCGAACATACGAAGTTGAAAGCAGTAAACCTATAACAGTTGACCCTCCCGGGCTGATCCATCGTCACACTGACGATTAGAGCGTGATGGACTTAATTGATTTCATTGATCTGATCGCAATAAAATCCGTTTTGTAATCCCCTACTTTGTCCGAGTACACAATGACCACCGACTTGCCGCAATCTAGCTGGATGGTTTTCCTCACATAAAAGATTAGAATGATCATGACCGGGCCCGTTTTCCTATAATTGGTAAAGAACAATTACCCACATTATCCTGGCACCGGGCCAACCAGTACTGCAACTACCCTTATATACTGAGCGCCAAGCAAGGGAGCTATAACAGTATCATTTTAATTTTTTTTTTGGTATGTCGCGGCCGGGGATCGAACCCACGACCTCCCGCTCCCGAGGCGGACTCGAAGTTACTAAATAGACTGTAAATAAAACAGAATCTGGGTAAGAACAAGGTATGCGCCAGATGGGTGTCACGACTTGTGTCCGAAGAAAATAAAATCCGAAGTGTCTGCCCTCAGAGGGGGAGGGGGGTATTAATCTACTGCCCATTGATTTGTTAAAAAGATATGTTATACATTCCAACATACCACCATACATTGCTGTTAACTTTCAGATGTTTTGTAAACATTTGAGAAATATTGTCTCTCTGTGAATTTTGACTTCATATTCTCGTATGAAATCATTTTATTTTGAATTGTAGGGCTTTTTTTTCATTATTTGTAGTGGGACACTAACTTTCGTTGATTTCGTGGAGGATTTTATCCACGAATATTAAAGCAGGCGAGAATTGTTGACTTCATAGATAAAGGTCCTATAGAACATGAATCAACGAATAAATGTAACCATGAAATTCCTCTGAGTAGATAATCAGAGAAATTTTATGTCAACAAAAATTAACGATATTACGGCACTGTGACATATCGCAACAGTTACAATAAAGGGAAGCACAAATTAGACACAGTATATGTGAAATACTGTCCTCTGTATAGAATTTATAACGGCAAGGGTATCGAATTATGAACACATGTTTGAACGAGAAAAAAAAATAAGTGCAGTATTTACATACGTGAATGATAGCGATTAACAGACACTTGTAGTATTTGGAAAATACCATCCTAGTACCATTAAGTAGTTTTATATGAACCGATCATGTCTAATATTTACACTATAAATAGAGAATCTACTACCGTTTATTTAAAGTGAATTTCTTTTTATTTTGAAAACTAGTATTTTAGTAAATGTATGATTAACTTTAATGCATGACAAACATATCTTTTGAATAGGTTAAAACATATTTTATTGTATAAGAAAGCATTCCAAACTTTACAACTGGAAGTCCATTCAATAATGTATCAGTTAAACAGTTCAATACACAATCACTGTATTGTCAATAATTGCGAGAAGCAATATCGGATATAGTAATATATAAGTTCAAGCATAAGTAATAGTAACAGAATACCGATCAGACAAACGAAAAGGGCGGTTTTAGTATAAGTTTTTAAACTTGATATTCGATATAGTTCCTACTGGTGTTTGCTAGAATGTTGTCCGTTTTATTGATTAACGTAAAATATATAAATAATGTTGATAAATTTCATCGGTTTCGCCTTCACATATACAAAAGTGGGATACTATTGAGAAAATTAAATGTGTTTCAAGGTAGGAAATGACATTATATGATTTATCAGTATACCCTTATGTATATATGTGTGTATCTATGTTAGTATATGTGTGTAATTACATTTTGATCATTGATATTATGTATGAAAGGCAACATCATCGGCCTCTTCAGATATATCCTGATTATATAGAAACAATTGTGGGTTTAATATTAATATATAAATAACAAAATCAAATTTTATTTATCTTTATCACCATTATCTGCTTGTCTCTTATTTGATTGGTTAATTTGATACGTATTGAAGATACATAAAGTAGGATCACTTCATTACGTATTGGATCAATATGAAGACCAATGAAATATTTGTATCATGTCGCCGTGCTTCGTTAGGAATTAAAGTCACCCGAGCCTAAGGCCTATTGACTTTAATTCTTTTATGATAGCAATGATAAAAGGGCATCCTAGGAGAGTCTAATTAAACTATTCAAATCTAATTGTATTGGATAAGCCAACACTGCGTTTATTACCCGTGCTATTTAATTTACGAAACCATTGCCCATTATCTTGGTGAAACGCGCAAGTTTATATTTGTCATCGACCTTCACCGAGAAAACAAGTTTGTCGATGTTTGCAGATTTTTGCTTGAACAGAGTTATTGGCAGTGATTTCAAGAAACTTTCCAAGACTTATAAGGGACCGAGTAAATGACCTAACAAGGTTGTAACATAATCCATTTTAGTAAGTTTATTCGTACTGGCAAAATATCAGGGACGTTGTGGGGGGGAGGGGGGCGGGGGTTAACTAACCCTCTCTTGTTCATTCTGATCTACAGGTCCGGAGCCAGAAATTTCGAACCTTGTTGGGAGCAAAGATTTTTATGACCTTCCCAGACGTAAAGTACTTGTGCAACCCAGGAAACGTCGAGAGATTTAGTATAAGTTTTAAGAATTTGTTTCCCAGTCGACGTAAAATAAGTTCAAACTAATTTAGAAACAAAAAAAAACAAACGGTAAGTGTGTGAAATAGGTTTGGTATGGTAAGAATTTATTACATATTTCAAGTATTTTCAGTTTAAACAATCATGTTTGTTTGCCGAATGCTATAATTTGCTTATAAACAATAATCAATAGCAAAGCATTTTTCGGAAAGAGGATATGACAGAATATTTGTCGGGTTTTGTTTTTTTTTTGTTTTTTTTTTTGGTGGGGGGGGGGGTTATATAAAAAAAAAAAGAAAACGGATAGTTAATTTTGTTTATACTGTTTCATAGCGGCGTAGTCACTCACAACTATAGTACATACATTCTGAGCATCCGTTTCGTTTAATTGAAAACCGAATAGCCTCTCAATTTTGTATGAATGATCGGACGATTAAACAAAATTCTACAACACAGGTGTGCTGAGACTCAGCTAAAGTGTTGAAAACTCAATTTTGAATAAAACTAGATGTCATTCGTCTAAACGAATGATAGGACTTTCTGCAACATGTGTTAATGCAAAAAGCAGGAGATAGAAGTTTCATGTAATGACTCACCTCTGGTAGTATTTCATGTTCATGCTGAACAATTGACATTATATTCCGCGAAAAATAAGCATTTAGTAACGAAGAAAGAAAAAATAAGTAGCAGTAGTAGTAGTATGCTTATGAAGTCATATGACGTCACGACTCAAAATATATGTAGAAATTATGCAGAACTGCAAACTGTGTAAGTTTCAACTTTCTATCTCATCCCGAAGTTCTTTAACCCTAAAATGAAATTTTTGGTCCTATGTTCGATTCTTACTTCAGCCACAATGCTTCGGTTTTTCGGAATTAAGATTAGCTGACAAAATATTCACACCTTAGTTGCAAGATGTACCATCTGTAAAAATTTGAAGAAAATCTGATCATAAATGGCAGCTGTAGAGCGCGAACACCATTTTTCACTTTTTGTACCTCTGACGCCACGTGACGTCATAGGGTGCTGAAAATGCTGTTGCTCAAAAGCGCATACTTTACTGCAATAACTCTGAAATTTGCATTTTTCTGAACAACTGGCATCATGTCGAAATCAAGCCCCAAATTAAAATTAAGTGGTATGCTTATGACGTCCTTTGACGTCACAATTCAAAATATTTGTAGAAATGCTGCAGAACTGCAAACTGTGTAAGTTTCAACTTTCTATCTCATTCTGAAGCTCTTTAATCCTTAAATGAAATTTTTGGTCCTATGTTCGAATCTTACTTCAGCCACAGAACTTCGGTTTTTCGGAATTTCGGTCAGCTGGCAGGATATGTACACCTTAGTTTCAAGGTGTACCATCTGTGAAAATTTGAAGAAAATCCGACCATAAATGGCGGCTGTAGAGCGCGAACACCTTTTTTCACTATTTTTAGCTCTGACGTCCCATGACGTCATAGGGTGCTGAAGATGCTTTTGTTCAAAAACACATACTTTACTGTCATAACTCTAAAATTTGCATTTTTCTGAACACCATTTTTCACTATTTTTTGCTGTGACGTCATGTGACGTCATAGGGTACTGACAATCATTGAAATCAAATTTTCCTCACGTGCCTAATAACCCATAACAATTTCATCGTCCTAGGACTATTGCAACATATTAAAATAAGCGTTTAGTTAGGAAGAAGAAAAGAATAATAATAATAATAAAATGACGTCACGTGACGTCATATGACGTTTATTTTCACATAATTGTTTAGACACCCAGAGACCTACTAAGTGACAAAATTTCAACTTTCTATCTCAAATAGGACAGTTTTTATAAGCATTTAAAAATTGACGTCCTTGGTTCGAATCTTGGATCCGCCATAGATGCTTGGACTTTTCGAAATTTGAAAAACGGACACCGGTATACACAAGAAGAACATAATATACACATTCTGCGAAAATTTGATGAAAATCGGCCCATTAATAATGGCTCTGGACCGTGTACAAACTTTTGTAGTCAATTTCAAATGTGACGTCATATGACGTCATAGGCTTCTGAAAATCATTGAAATCGAAATTTCAGCATCTGAATCATTTGTCATTTAATTTTCATTGTCCTTCGATAATTTCAATATATAGAAATACTCTTGTTAATATTAGAAATACATTATCATATAATGACGACACGTGACGTCATATGACTTTTATTTTCACAAAATGTTTAAGACTCTCAGAGACCTATATACTGACCAAATATCTCTTTTCTATCTCAAATAGAACCGATTTTATAAGCATTTAAAAATTTACGACCTTGGTTCGAATCTTGAATTCGCTATAGAACCTTGGATTTTTCGAATTTTGAAAAACGGACACAGGTATACACAATTAGAACTTAATATACACATTCTGTGTAAATTTGATAAAAATCAGCCCATTAATAATGGCTCTGGACCGTGTACAAACTTTCTTAGTCAATTTCAAATGTGACGTCATATGACGTCATAGGTTTCTGAAAATCATTGAAATCGAAATTTCAGTATCTGAAGCATGCGGGGTTAAATTTTCATTGCCCTTCGAAAATTTCAACATATAGAAATACTCTTGTTAGAATTAGAAATTCATTATCATATAATGACGTCACGTGACGTCATATGACATTTATTTTCACAAAATGTTTAAGACTCTCAGAGTCCTATATACTGACCCAAAATCATCTTTCTATCTCAAATAGGACCGATTTTATAAGAATTTGAAAATTTACGACCTTGGTTCGAATCTTGGAATCGCTATAGAACCTTGGACTTTTCGAATTTTGAAAAACGGACACCGGGATGCACAACTAGAACATAATATACACATTCTGTGAAAATTTGATGAAAATCGGTTCATTAATAATGGCTCTGGACCGCGTACAAACTTTTGTAGCTTATTTCAAGTGTGACGTCATATGACGTCATAGAGATATGAAAATCATAGAATTCAAAATACCATCTCTTGAAGAATAAGACATCAAAATTTCAAAGTCCTTGGACCATATTAACATATAAAATTATGTGTTTAAATATTAGAAATTTGATGACGTCATATGACGTCACAAGACGTCCATTTTCACAAATTATTTAAATCTATCGGAGATCTATATACTGACAAAATATCAACCTTCTCTCTCATTTAGGGACGATTTTATGAGCATTTATCAATTTGACGTCCTTGGTTTGAATCTTGCATTCGCCATAGAACCTTGGGCTTTTCGAATTTTGAAAAACGGACAACGAGATGCACAACTAGAACATAATATACACATTCTGTGAAAATTTGATAAAAATCGGTTTATTAATTTTCGCTCTGGACCGCGTACAAACTTTTGTAGCAATTGCCAAGTGTGACGTCATAATGACGTCATAGGCATTTGAAAATTATAGAATCTTTTAATTACGCATATGAATAATATGCAATCGAAATTTCATTCTCCTAGGACGATTGCAACATATGAAAATCCTTGAGGAAGAAAAGAATAATAATAATAATAATAATAATAATAATAATAAACAGAACAAACCCAATAGGACTTTCTGCTTTAGGCAGAAAGTCCTAAATATAAATATCTAAGGGACACAATAATTGTGTGTGGCATAAAAGCAGAGAACTAATTACTCTATGATGTTGCGTAAATGTCACTATACCACGCGGAGGAATATAATTTCTTTAGAGATGCAAAGGTAACTAAAGCATGCAAAGGCTCGCAGGTGAATTTGGATTGTGGATGTGCAGGTTTCCGCCATTTAATTAGTGGTGCTACAATGATCCATATAGAAAGCTTAAATTCCGCTACAAATCAGTGTAACTTACTAATAATCACATCAAACTAACGACCTCAGATACCTCCAGGGTTTTTTTTTATTATTATTTTATGCACTATAGAATGGCCGATTCCTGTATATCTGCTATCCGAAGTTGCGAACCACTGATATTTGCATCGAGACTCTACCGGTTATATAATACTTGTTCAAATCAATTTAAAGCGCTGAGAGAACAGTATTGTCGCATTTCTTTTGTTTATCAAAGTAAATTTTATAAACGGGTGTCAAAATTTTAAGATATTGCCAAAAGAAAAACGCTTTAACTTTGCGTTAACAAGGTCATTTGAAGAAATTAAAGATAAACACGCACCATTTGTTTCAACGGACTGTTAACAATTAGCACATCGCCACTGTTACTCTCCATATTTCTATAGCCTACAGTTTATAAGATTTATATCAAATATGCATATCTAAATCAAAAGAAAACTAATCTAAAACAACAATCGTTCATATTTTAATATAAGGTTGGTATCTGGAAAAAAATAAGTTACCCTGCATATATATCTGCAGCTCGTGAATCCCTCTTCCACTTGAGACACACACAACTAAAGTGCTTTCAGCGCTTTGATTTTACTTTATCGTAAAGCTGTACAAAACTGCTGTGTAATAAATTTTATTCGAACCATTTTCGGCACTACAGTTGTATTAACCAATTAAAAAAACTGTGTCTATGGTTCATATATGGTGCTACCTGCACTCTGTATACAGCTCTCTGCAAGGCTATCTTGCGGGTTCGAGTCTAGCTTGCGAACTGTTTTTAATATCAAATCTCATTTCAATTTACCTATGAAATAAATTAATAAAATGAAAGAAGAAAGAAAAAGTCATACATAACGAATGTAATTAATAAGGTTATTTTCCTTGGCACCATGCAGTATTGAATTATTACATTTATATTACTGTGCACTACTTAAAATATACTACTCAAAGTTTGCTAAGTACCATCCGCTATTTTCCCGTAGCGTTTCATGCTTAGACAAGCGACATTAAAGGCATGCTACATTAAATTTTACAATAAAACAAATCTTGCTTTTATACAGAAGTATTGTTTGTGTACTAAACTTACTTCCAGTTACAAAAAATAAGCATTTCGGATCCTCAATATTGGGAATTAATCATAATTAGAAAGTGCGAATTCTTGAGAAAACACCTTAAAATTTAAAGTCAGCTAAATTCAGAACTTTGATCTTCAAATATTCCTGTTTTCTAAATGGAATACTTTTAAGGATATTTGTGACGATGTTGGCCTGTTCATGGTCATTTTGGGGGCCGCCGTGGCCGAGCGGTTACAGTCATGGACTACAAATCTCTCAGCCCCACACCGCTGTGGGTTCGAATCCCGGTAGGGACTTCGGATTTTTCATGTGAGGAAGCCTTCCAGCTGGCTTGCGATAGGTCGATGGTTCTACCCGGGTACCTCTGTGTACTCGGGGTCTTCCTTCACCAGTAATTAGCTGGACGTCGCTATATGATTAAAATACTATCGCAGCGACGGTAAACTCCAATACAACAACAACAACATGGTCATTTTTTCTGTATTGATAACAAGATTTAACTTCAATTTATAAAATGCCATTTCTTGCAAAAAACACACTTTTGTGAAATTGCAGGACTAATGACAGGAATTGGCTAACTCGTTGTAATTCATTCTTGAGTCTCTTTTCTATCATTTTGACAAAAACTATGCGTAAAAATGATGGTCAGCTAACGCTTTCCTTTCAGGTACATATCATTACATTAAGCATGTGTTTTCATGTGACTCTATGGGAAAATAGCCGGTAGTGCTTAGCAAACTTTGAGTAGTATATATTAGGATATATTAGATTTTGAATACATTGATTTTCCTATTCTTGTGCCTTTTTTAAAGTTTCCTTGTTTGATTATTGTTTCATTTATTTAAATACATACTCATGTAGGCGAGAGGGTGGAACAGTCTGTGACATTTAGGCTACTCTCAGTAAAGCTGACTTATTCGACTGAAGCAGACACAGTCACTTGATGACGGTGCCAGGTGACAGCAGATGCTCTTTCAGTGGGGAACTATACTTCAGTAAGGCTCACAGTGGGGATTTTCACTACTGAGAACAAAAATTAACCCAAATCAGGCAATTTCGAAATATAGCCCCGAAAATTGTACGGCCAAGCCAGCTGGGGGAAGGGGCGGTGTGATCTGGTTGGGCCTGAGATCCAGAGGGGAGGAGGGGGAGGAGGATATTTCCGTCGACGGACCATAATATGAGGAAAAAATCAAACTTGACATCTTCTGCTTAAATAGGGATTGCTAATACTGATATAACATAAACCTTTTACTTCATATAGATTCATTTTAACACATTGGCAAACAGAGCTGTCTGATCAGGGTCTCTTATGTTTACTCAAAGCTCAGTTTCTGCACAGTCTGTGTAGCGAAGAAAAATCCATTATTTCATATGCAATTTAAAGTTTGGTAAAAAAATATGCATTAAATTTGCATATGAATAACGTCATTCATGGGCTAAAGGGTTATCACAGAGTATTAATGTTATGCTACATAAAACATAGTTTGCACCCAGTGAAAATGTATTATTTTCTTGACTTGACTATTTGAATTTACCGTCGCTTCGACAGTATTTCAGTCATATGGCGTCGTCAAGCTAATTACAGGTGGAGGAAGACTCCGAATGCACGAAGGCATCCGGGTAGAACCATCGACCTACCTTAAGCTAGCTGGAAGGCTTCCTCACATGAAAATCCGAATGACCTTGCTGGGATTCGAACCCACGCGGTGAGGGGCTGAGTGATATAATCTTGCTTCAAACATGAAATTTCAGAATATCAAAACATCAACATGTACATATTTGTGATTTTCATGGGACTTAAGGACGATCGCGACAGTTTTATCTTCTTTTTCTTACAAACGTTCCGAATTTCATGATTCTTTGTATGCTGATAGCATATCTGTCTGATCTACGAAAGTATACAATAAAAACATTGGGTCAGCATCCTTAGAAAAAAATATCTATGTCTTTATCAGTTAGTTATACCCTATATAGCAGCAGTTAGTGTTGAAAACTAAGTCTTTTTTCTTTCTTCAAATTAATGACAATTATTAGTAAATTTTATGTCATTTTATTTGTGAAACATCAAATGTAATGACGCAATATGAATTTGGGGTTTACTATTTATTCATCTATCATTAAATACCCTTACATATACGCCTTTTTTTGAAAAAAAAAGTACAAACCAACAGTATTTGTTTTTAACATTATTTTTTTCTAATGTTCAAACATTCAGATTTTTCCTATTATTTCAATGGATTCTTTTATAATTACAGGTACCTATCTATAAGACAAAAGCTTAAATCAATAGCTCACCAAGCTTATTATTTAAAAAAGAAAAGGCATTTTAAGTTTGTGGGTGGGAAATTAACTTAGGAGAAATCTAACTTTAGAGTAGATAGAGATTTATTTTTATAAATATTTATAGGCCTGTAGACCTTCTTACGAAATTCCGTTAATATTTCACACATGAATAAACCGTATACACTGCAGTTTCTGTTCCTATTAATCAATTTAAACTATTCTTTTAACTATTCGACTGTCCTATGTGTCAGTTGGCTCGTGACGTCACAGTCTCTATATTTAGTCGGCATGATAAATATGTACAGTACTGTACAGTAGACAGACAAAATTTTAGGGCAATATCTATCTTAACACCGGTTCAAATTTGCGGTTGGTAACCGAACTAAAAATTTTGGAGTTGACTTTTCAGTTGACTTTTCCATCAGCTAAACCGTTTTTTATTTGTGTGTTGTTGTTGTTTTTTTGTTGTTTTTTTAAACAAAAACTGGTATACCGGTGATAGCCTAAAAGTTATTCGTGTGTGAGATAATAAAAACTGTCGTCTGTATCAAGTTACTAATTTGCAGTTGTGTAATATACTTCAAAAAGACACTGATGACAATTAACGTAGGCTTTCGATGGGCAAAATCTTGCCCTTGGAAATAAATAAATATTACCGATTGAAGTAGAGATACACAAGAGCATACGGATAATATAGAGAAAGTCTAATTACTGTGATATCATTAATTTTTGTGGGACACTAATTTTCGTTGATTTCGTGGAGGAACATTAAACTCGGCGAATTGCTCACTTTATAGACAAGTCTTATAGAATATAAATCCACGAATAAAAGCACCCACGAAATTCATTGAGTACATAATCAGTGAAATATAATGTCAACGAAAATTAATGGTCTTACAGTACTTATTTTATTGTAGGATCACGTTTAATACTTGAGTTGTCATCAAAATGAAACAAATAAAAAAAAACAAGGCTTTGTTAGTATTGCAAGCAATACAGGAGTCCCCAGCCGGTGAAAAGAGAAACAATAAAACCAGTTGAAACAGGTTAAGATTCTCGAACAGGATAAGTGCAAGCTCAAAATTAATTAGTTCTTGTGCACTGCACTTCTCCTCCAAGAGGTCTTTCTATCTATGAAATTCATGTGTCATATAATCTATGAGTTATCAGCTGTACTAAGTTGTGAATGAAATTGTGCTGTTCAGTTATGATGGTGTGAGACCGCAGTATAAATAACAGTGTGAAGCCTTTGAGTTTAGAAACTCTCCTGTGTGAAGGTACGAAATGGAGGCTTATGATGGCGCGTTTTCTTCTCCGGAAGACCAAATCGTATTGTTAAAGGCCTATAAAGTCACCTTGGTGTAAGTAAATACGCGAATATGATGAACAAATTATGCTATTTTGTATTTGAGCCATTGTCATCTATGTGTCATTTAGTATATCGTCAGTATAGCCCATGCAAGTGTAGTTCCCGGACCAGCATTGCGTCGTACCTCAAGTTTTCGGCCCAAAGTTGAACGATATTTTTATATGTTAACTGTTTGGGTAAAGTTATATGCTGTAGCATTTAAAATTATGTCTTCATGTTTGATATACATGTTTTATATAATCATGAGAGCATTATTAAGTGTAACGTTCACCGCTGTGTGAATTTTGTGGTTCTTAAGATCTGTTCTGTAAGAACATTTACTACAGTTTTATCATTTGGCTATTGAACAATATAGAAATGTAGCTCCGTGAGCTTGTTAGAAATATGAGAGGTGGTACAGTTAATTATATTCAAAATATGTTGTCAGATGTTATATTGCTAACACAAGAAGTTTTTAGAATTTATTTCATGTATATCTGTTAAGCATAATTGAGTGCCATATGTTCTTAATGCCTTAAGGTAGTTCAACAGTATTTAAGGTAGCTTCATATAACAAACTTTGTAATAAATAGTTAAAGATCTTGCGCATTATATATTGTATAAGCATAATTGTCAGTATTCTGGTTTGTTGTGATTAAAGTAAATTATAAGCTGCTTGTCCAGCTCTTGCTATTTTGATTTAGAGGTAAATTCTTCAGTATTTGAAATATTTGTTTTTTGTCAAACATAATTGTTTTTTATGAAAGTTTAATTTAAAGTCAAATAGAAATTCATACTAAATGTTACATGTTCAAGTTAGTGAATATCCTTTTTGTTTATGATTGCAGCTTTTACCACATTCATGCCAGCGACATTAGAGAATAAAGTCATCTATGCTCATACTCTGGTGTTGTCGATCATTGGCTGGGTTAACTAGCTGTCAAGTCCCAGGGCTTAAGGGCGGCATAGTAAAAGACCAAGAACACTACATCGGGCAACTTACATAGATCTACGTCATTTATCAAGAATGGACGAACACTCGCTCAGGAGCTTGCCTGATCAAATCAGCAAGCGAAAGAGAACTCTTACAGAAAAGGCCTCAGCTCTTTATGAAGAAAGAAAAAACAGATGCAAACGTGCTCTGCTTAATCTTTGGGAGAATGCATCTGATTGCATTAAAACTCTAAAAAACATTCGCAGAAAGAAAACAAATTTTGAAAGAGAACAACATATGTTTCAAGTGCTGTGAAAGCGATGATCATAAGTATAAAAACTGTAAGCTGTACAAGAATTGTGTGAAGTGTGGCAGTGACAAGCATGCTACAGCTATGCATTTAGAGCGTGGCACACAGGCATCTACACAGCATGGTGGGGAGCAGAGAGATGTAAATTCTAAATGCACACAGATCTGTGGGAGTGAGAACTTTGCTGGCAAATCATGTGCGAAGCTGGTGCAAGTGACAGTGTTTTCCGTCCAAAATCCAGAAGTTGGTGTGAAGGCCTATGCCATATTAGATGAACAGAGCAACAAAACGCTTGCCAAGTCAGAACTGTTTGATATGCTAGATTTGCACACCAAGCAAATTGAATATTGCTTAACATCTTGTTCTGGAAGAGTTGTTTGCGGTGGAAGAAAGAGTGAAGATTTTTTCATTGTGTCACATGACAGCAGCGTAAAACTGAAGCTACCTTCAGTTCTTGAATGTAACCAGATTCCAGACATAAAGGATGAAATTCCAACACCGGATGTAGCCCGTCACCATCCACATTTGAAAAATTTAGTTAAACATATCCCTGAAGTTGACGACAAGCGTGAAATCCTGTTACTGATCGGTCGGGACTTAGCAGATGCTCATCATGTCCAAGAGCAGATCATCGGTCCTAGAGGGTCACCTTATGCTCAGAAATTAGCTCTTGGATGTGTCCTAGTTGGTGAGGCATGCTTGGGAAACGCCCATGAACCCAAGGTCATAAATGTGAATAAAACTTACATCTCCCACAGCCAAAGACCTACACTGTTTCCTCCATGTACAAACCGTATTAATGTGAAGGAAAGACTATCTACCAGTAATCCATTCTCACCAAATGAGTTGAAAAGTGCAGTGTTATGGTCAGATATAGAAGATAAGGTGTTTGAAAAAACGGATGATGATGAAAAAGTTGGGCTGTCCGCAGATGATAAGAGCTTTATGATGATCATGGAAGACAATTTCAAGAAGATAAATGGCAAATGGAGTGCCCCACTTCCGTTCCAGAAAAACAGACACCGGCTACCGAATAACAGAGCTCAAGCTTTAACCAGAGCAAAAATGTTGGAATCTTCAATCAAGAAGAACCCAAAGAAGCAAATGCAATATCTAGACTTCATGGAAACCTTTTCAAGAACGGGCATGCGGAAGTGGCATCTCCTGTTAAAAGTGATGAAGAATGTTGGTATTTACCACATTTTGGGGTATTTCATCCCAAGAAACCGGATAAAATTAGAGTAGTGTTTGACTCTTCAGCTAAGTTCCAAGATGTTTGTTTGAATGACGTTCTTCTATCCGGTCCAAATTTAATGAATAACCTGATAGGTGTTTTGCTCCGTTTTCGTAAAGAGAAGGTAGCAATAGCCGCAGACATAGAACAGATGTTTTATTGTTTCAAGGTATCAGAAGAACATAGAAACTACCTGAGATTCTTTTGGCATGAAGACAATGACCCCAAAAATAAGTTGATCGAATACAGAATGTGTGTTCATGTTTTTGGGAACAAGCCGTCACCAAGTGTAGCCACCTATGGTTTGCGGAAGACAGCAAATTTGTGCTCTGAGGTGTATGGTGCTGATGTTAGCCATTTTGTATCCCGTAATTTCTATGTGGATGATGGATTGGCCTCATTACCCACAGTTGAAGCAGTAGTGGATCTGATGAAGAGAACACAGAAAGGATTACTGGAAGAAGGTAATTTGCGTCTGCACAAAATTATGTCCAACAAGGAAGAAGTTATGGATTCCTTCCTTGCTGAAGATTTGGCAAATGACTTAAAAGACTTAAATCTAGCTTCTGAAAATGTACCAGTACAACGTAGCCTAGGTTTGCTGTGGAACCTTAAAGATAACGAATTCAACTTCACATTTTCAAGTGAAGAGAAGAACTACACCAGACGAGGTGTGCTTTCTATTGTGAACAGCATTTACGATCCTTTGGGATTTGTTGCTCCAATAACAATCCAAGGGAAGTTACTTCTAAGAGACCTTATGGCAGAGACAAGGGGTTGGGATGATCCTCTACCGTCAGACAAATTTGAAGAATGGAGTCAATGGAAAGAGTCCCTGAAAAACTTAGAAACTGTAAAGATTCCAAGAGCCTACCGGTATACATCTGTCTCAGCAGCCGAAGCTGAAAAGAAAGAACTTCACATCTTCTCCGATGCCTTGGAGAGGGCTATTGCTGCATGTGCTTACATGGTAACACGATCACCAGAACAGTGTCAAATTGGTTTCGTGATTGGTAAGGCTAAAGTGGCGCCCAAAGGCGGACATTCTATTCCGAGATTAGAGTTATGTGCAGCTGTCTTAGCTGTTGAGTTATGGGAGACAATAGCACAAGAGATGGAGACAGAATTTGAAGAAGTTCATTTTTGTACAGACAGTAAGATTGTACTCGGTTATATTCATAATCAGAAAAGGAGGTTTTATGTGTATGTGGGAAACCGAGTTGAGAGAATATGCCAGTCTACAAGACCAGAACAGTGGTCCTATGTCAGATCAGAGATGAATCCTGCCGACTGTGCTACTAGACCCCATAATGACATTCATCACAAGCTCAAAGGCTGGCTTGAAGGTCCACACCACCTGAAAAGGACCTCTGAGATTTCCATAAACCCAAATTTTCCATTAGTTAATGAGGACACAGACAAAGAAATTCGACCAATTGTAAATGTTTTGAACACGAAAGTGACCGTCTCAAAGGTATTGGCGCCTTCAGATTTGAGAGATTCTCCTCATGGAAATGTCTTGTGTTGGCCATAGCCCTGCTAAAGCATATATGCAGATCAAGGCATGCAGGACCTGAGAATATTTTGAAGTCCGTACAGACCATACAAGAGCGCTGCGATGCAGAAAGGTTTATCATTCAAGCAGTTCAGCAGGAGGTTTTTTATGATGAAATTATGGACATAAGAGGTGGTGGTCACCTATCCAATTCTAGCCGCTTGTTTTCATTAAACCCATTCCTAGATGAAAATGGCTTATTACGGGTTGGCGGACGATTGACTCACTCTGAGCTTAACTATGAGGAGAAGCATCCCATCATTTTACCCAAGAACCACCACATTAGTCTGTTGCTTGTTCGTCATTACCATGAAAAGGTGGCTCATCAAGGTCGCCACTTTACAGAAGGCGCTACAAGAGCAGCTGGTTTCTGGATAATCAGCTGTAAGCGACTAGTGAACTCTGTCATTCACCAGTGTGTAAAGTGTCGTAAACTCAGGGGAAAAGTAGAGATCCAGAAAATGTCTGACTTACCGTCTGATCGTCTAAGACCCTGCCCTCCCTTTTCATATGTAGGGGTAGACGTATTTGGACCTTGGCATGTAGTAGCAAGAAGAACCAGGGGAGGCATAGCTAACAGCAAATGTTGGGCAGTTCTTTTTACCTGTCTTACCTGTAGGGCGATACATATTGAGGTGATCAACGATATGACATCCTCTGCATTCATCAATGCTTTGAGAAGATTCGTGTCCATCCGTGGAAATGTCAGGGAATTCCGGTCAGATCGTGGTTCGAATTTTGTTGGGTCAGTGGATAATCTTAACGTACAGGCTATCAATGTCGAAGATGGTCAAGTTGGTCAGTACTTAACAAACAGGAGGTCTGTTTGGGTGTTCAACCCTCCACATTCTTCCCATATGGGAGGTGTATGGGAAAGGATGATAGGCGTAACACGTAGGATCCTGGAAGCAATGATGGCTGAACCAGAAGCCAAACATCTTACCCATGAAGTGCTTTCTACCCTGATGGCAGAAGTCTGTGCTATAGTAAATGCACGTCCTCTCGTACCTGTGTCAGCTGATCCAGAGGCTCCTGAAGTGTTGAGTCCAGCTGCTATACTTACCCACAAGTCAAACTCAGCTGTTGAACCACTGAATGTTGTAGATACAAAACTGTCGTATAGATCACAGTGGAACTTTGTGCAAGCAATGGCGGACAAATTCTGGGTTCGATGGAGAAGGGACTATCTACAGAATCTGCAGAAACGTGTAAAGTGGTGTGCTGAGAAACCAAATGTGAAAGTGAATGATGTTGTTCTTTTGAAGGACAAATCCGTGTGCAGAAATGACTGGCCTGTTGGTGTCGTAGAACAGGCTCTTAGTAGCAGTGACGGCCTGGTGCGCAAGGCTGTGATTCGCGTTGTGAGAGATGGCAAGATCCTGAGATACACGCGTCCGATCAGTGAACTTGTGGTGTTGTGCTCCGACAAATCAAACTAATTACGTGATGATAATTGTGCTAACGTAAATAAATGCAATCAGTTTGTGCCAAACAAAGTTTTAGTGTCATTCAGTTCATTTTGTGCTAAATGGAAGAAGTGATTGATCATAGTTAATAGTTCAATTTAAATTCATCAAAGTAGTGATCAGAAGAAATATGTTATATGACTGCGTTTCGATATTGAATCGGAATTCATTCATCAGAACTGCCCAAAGCCAGAGTACAAGAAGACGACTTCTCCATGACAGAGAGATCAAGTCTTATGTGCAGCAACACGAAGATTGTATATTGTGTATTTGAATGTATCTTTAATAATGTTCAAGCAATTTGAGATTAGCTATATTTTTTGTGTGTGTAGATAATATGAAGAACTGAGAGTGTGTGTAATTTTGTATAATTGGAATGATTAAGAGTATTCGTTCTATGATTTTATTAAATGTGTATTTTTGACTTAAGCTCAAGATTTTATATTTCAAATTTTAGTGAACATGATTGTTTTCTTTATAATCATTTAATATTGTTTTACTGTAATTCTTCATTTTTTGTATCAGGTATAGTTTTCAAGGGAATTCATTAAATGTGTTAAGTCATTAGTGATATTATATTAATAATATCAGGTGGGGAGTGTGCTGTTCAGTTATGATGGTGTGAGACCGCAGTATAAATAACAGTGTGAAGCCTTTGAGTTTAGAAACTCTCCTGTGTGAAGGTACGAAATGGAGGCTTATGATGGCGCGTTTTCTTCTCCGGAAGACCAAATCGTATTGTTAAAGGCCTATAAAGTCACCTTGGTGTAAGTAAATACGCGAATATGATGAACAAATTATGCTATTTTGTATTTGAGCCATTGTCATCTATGTGTCATTTAGTATATCGTCAGTATAGCCCATGCAAGTGTAGTTCCCGGACCAGCATTGCGTCGTACCTCAAGTTTTCGGCCCAAAGTTGAACGATATTTTTATATGTTAACTGTTTGGGTAAAGTTATATGCTGTAGCATTTAAAATTATGTCTTCATGTTTGATATACATGTTTTATATAATCATGAGAGCATTATTAAGTGTAACGTTCACCGCTGTGTGAATTTTGTGGTTCTTAAGATCTGTTCTGTAAGAACATTTACTACAGTTTTATCATTTGGCTATTGAACAATATAGAAATGTAGCTCCGTGAGCTTGTTAGAAATATGAGAGGTGGTACAGTTAATTATATTCAAAATATGTTGTCAGATGTTATATTGCTAACACAAGAAGTTTTTAGAATTTATTTCATGTATATCTGTTAAGCATAATTGTCAGTATTCTGGTTTGTTGTGATTAAAGTAAATTATAAGCTGCTTGTCCAGCTCTTGCTATTTTGATTTAGAGGTAAATTCTTCAGTATTTGAAATATTTGTTTTTTGTCAAACATAATTGTTTTTTATGAAAGTTTAATTTAAA
Source organism: Solen grandis (assembly GCA_021229015.1). Lineage (NCBI taxonomy): Eukaryota > Metazoa > Mollusca > Bivalvia > Adapedonta > Solenidae > Solen > Solen grandis. The sequence goes on along the minus strand of CM037789.1, from coordinate 50,524,464 downwards.
GTCAAATAGAAATTCATACTAAATGTTACATGTTCAAGTTAGTGAATATCCTTTTTGTTTATGATTGCAGCTTTTACCACATTCATGCCAGCGACATTAGAGAATAAAGTCATCTATGCTCATACTCTGGTGTTGTCGATCATTGGCTGGGTTAACTAGCTGTCAAGTCCCAGGGCTTAAGGGCGGCATAGAAATTAACAAGTAATTCATTTCACGTTAGCTGAGACAGAGGTGGAAAAATGTCATTTTTATGATCTTAGCAGAATGACTACATTTTCACACCATTATACCAAAGTATAAATAAAGGCTGTACTCTAAAAGTTTCATTTAGTTGAGCTTTACCACTTATTGAGATATGCTTTATTGAATAAGCTGACGTGCATTTTTGTTTTATATTTATACTTTGTCGAACTTCTAAGCCCATGTTGCTTTTTAACTCGAATACATCAATGAAGTATATTACGCCATTTTGAGTTTGAGGATTTTTTGCAACCACCTTATAATAAGGAATGATGGACGGACAGATGGACGGACGGACGGACAGATGTATGAACAGACAGATAGATGGATGGATGGATGGATGGATGGATGGAAGAACGCTCGCACCTTTGTATAATGACAAAAGAACACATTTTTATGAAAATCTATCTAAAGTTATGAAAGTTAAAGGAATACGCTCGGCTGATATGAACATTTAACCATCAACAAACCTTTTAGTGTAGATCACTTTGACATGACTTTCATTTTTATACACGCTATATTTGTGAAGAAATAGCTGTTTAAAGTTTGTGATTTCGATCGGCTATGGCCGCCGCCATCTTTGTTCATGTTTACCTTTCTGTGACGTCACAAATACCCATTGAACCATATCCCGATCGATGAGTGCGATTAATAGGGGTTGTGATAAAAGCATTAAAGGAATACGCTCGGCTGATTACAACTAGATTTCAATTGAAAGATATTGATGTAAATAAACCAATTAAATTTCTCATTTCATTGAATCAATCGTAATAAGAAAGAAATTGTAAGTTAAAGACGTCTATTTAAACCAATTTGATCCGCGATATTTTTTATTTCTATAATACATCTTTGTCATTTTTACCGTGAAATGCTTGCAACTGCGGTTATTGAAAAGTTGTGTGGTGTTAAACTGATTGGATAAGAAATCACTGGCAAGCCTTTGTAACAGAATAAGCGTCATATAAAATCGCACCTCAGGGCCATAAAACACGGCTATAAAACGAAGCGTGCGACCGAGTCACCACGTCAACCACAGGGACTTGCTCCCATACACACACACACACCACACACACACACACTGTACATACACTATCAACAAGGGTGGACATCTTTTCAGGGGTCGACTCGCTTCAACTCCGTTTTTTCAAATCATTCAAATAAATCTATGAAGTTAACATACGGAATCACTCAAATATATATTTCTCTATCGAAATATACAAAATTGTCGTGAAAATAATCCTCCTTTGTATGTTTATTTGTTTGAAATATATGCGAATCCGAGAAAAGGACAACAACCTGGACCAGCAGCGCAGTACATTTCGGGATGATTCGGATTTTTACGCTGCGAAATTGGTCAGCGATATTGCGATTATTTTCCCGCAATCTGTCAAACCGTTAACTTTAAATTATTAAAGGGCTGTCTATTCGGGCGTTGAAAGAAAAAAAAACCCAGGCAGTATGGAGAAATCAGCTGTTTCTTGGTAAATAAAAATTCACTTGTCTGTGAGTGTGTGTTTTTAAATTGAAATAAATATCACAGGGATTTGAAGTTCAGTAGAATTAAGTATTCCGTATATATAAGAAAAAATATGTTTTGTATGTATGGAGTACTATTATTTTCAGAATTTTATTTTAATTTTTAAAAAAAAATTTAAAATAAAAAATATTATTTCTATATGTATTTTTAATCTCTCCCAACCATCCACAGACAAACACACACACAAAATAATAAGAACCAAAAATATTAAAAAATAAAACAAAAACAATATAAAACTATATGTTCCTCTTTTTTTCAAATTTTTCAAAATTTACATGTTGAGGTTGAGGTTTGAACTGACAACCCCCAGCTTCACTGGGATAGGTACCAGGGGACAAAATGGCATCTTAATTTAAAAGCTAGATATATAAGTTTTATATCATGTGAAAAAAGTGAAAATGATTTTTTTTGTGTGTGTGGGGGGGGGGGGGGGGGTTGGGGTTGGGAATGGAAACTTTCTTTATCCTGTGCTAGCTTGTTGGGTTGTAAATTCCTAACATATTCTGAAATGGAGATTTTTTCAAGGATTTTTCACACTATGTGACAGAGGCCTATAAAAGGCTACTTCCAAATCCAAAACCATGCAGTTTTCCCAAATAATCAAACTTACACAAGCTTCTTCACTTCCCAATTGGGTCAAATGTTTCCCAATTTGGCAGTTTTAGCTGCGAGTTTTTCCCAAAATCAAAGGTCTTGGCCTCTTCCCAATTGCAGCAGAAAAAGCCATGTTTTTAAAGGATATTTATTTAAAAATCAATCAGTCTTAATGATCTTTTTTAATTACTAGGCAAACCAGCTTGTCACAATTTGAATGTTGCATTGAAACTGTGTGTGTGTTTTGGGTTTACCGTCGTTGTGACAGTATTTCAGTCATATAACAATATCCAGCTAATTACAGGTGGAGGAAACCCCGAATGCACAGAGACACCCGGTTAAATCACCGACCTTCTGCAAGTCAGTTTGAAAACTTCCTCACATGAAAATCCGAATGACCCTGCCAGGATTCGAACCCACAGCGGTGAGGGGATGATCGAGTGAACAGCTGATTTCTCCATACTGCCTGGGTTTTTTTTTTCTTTCAACGCCCGAATAGTCAGCCCTTTAATAATTTAAATTTAACGGTTTGACAGATTGCAGGAAAATAATCGCAATATCGCTGACCAATTTCGCAGCGTAAAAATCCGAATCATCCCGAAATGTACTGCGCTGCTGGTCCAGGTTGTTGTCCTTTTCTCGGATTCGCATATATTTCAAACAAATAAACATACAAAGGAGGATTATTTTCACGACAATTTTGTATATTTCGATAGAGAAATATATATTTGAGTGATTCCGTATGTTAACTTCATAGATTTATTTGAATGATTTGAAAAAACGGAGTTGAAGCGAGTCGACCCCTGAAAAGATGTCCACCCTTGTTGATAGTGTATGTACAGTGTGTGTGTGTGTGTGTGTGTGGTGTGTGTATGGGAGCAAGTCCCTGTGCGTCAACAGACAATTGATGTGCACGTTTTACTGAAACGAACATGTAGAGTATAATCATCACCACAAACATACTAAATGCATTATATAAATATGAAAGAAAAGTGTTGAATCCACGTTTTATATTATAATAATCTATATTATGCTATTTTACGGAAAAAGTCTGTTTAAATAAATTATATAAGTAAAAGTATCGTATCGCAATGAGCTCATGTTAGTGTGATATACAGATAGTAGTTAGCATAATTTACATTATTTTGCTAAATTGCGAGCAATTAGGTGTGTTAATCATAATTACAACACGGTGTCCCTTTGATTCGTCTCTATAGTATTTCACAGTTACCGTCATTGCAATTAGATTTCTACTTACATGATACCGCCCCTTTTATATACTTATATGTTTGATTAAAAAAGTGTTTAAAAATTGTTGATAATTGCTGTAATGATTTGCGCAATTAAAAAAGCGATGTTTGTGAGAATGTGCATAAATGATTTCGTGACAAGAAGTTTAATAAAGTTTTTGAGATATTTCTTAAAATGGAGTGTATAGTTCCTTACGACTTTGAGCCCGAATATACTGAGGAAGAGCTGCAACTGCTTCAAGACAATGACGTACGGGAGGTGGAATATTTATGTGCTGAGGACTTTTGTCTGTGTGATAACTGTGTTATGATGCCATCCAATATGGAAAATGTATGTTGATGAACTTACGTGCATTACGGACCATACGGACTTTCACACCTTAGTTCTGAATGATTCTGTTTTAGAAGTTGCATTAATTACCATTCTGGCATACAAAGGTCATAGGACGAGGGCTCCAGACTCTCTCACTCACGAGTAAGAAAACAATAAAATGATCATAGTTTAATCTTTTTATAATATATTTTCATCATATTCATACTTTTTGCCTTCCTGTTTCTTTTTGGGGGTAAAATTTCTCCACAACACACGTAATTCCCTTCTATATTTCAATGTATGTACGCAACCGGAAGTGTGTCTGTGACGTCACGATTGTTGTAAAAAAAGTCTCGCGAGACCACGAGACGTAAACAATGTCTGCGCCCATGTCTCGGAGCAAATTGGTGTAAATAGCGTCTTTAACTTGCAATTTCTTTCTTATTACGATTGATTCAATGAAATGAGTAATAAATTGGTTTATTTACATCAATATCTTTCAATTAAAACCTAGTTGTTATCAGCCGAGAGTATTCCTTTAAAGAGCTGACACTTTTGAGGTATAGAAGGCCAAACCTCAACAAAACGGCGAAAAGGTGTTTGTGTTAATTCTTTTCGACCGACAGCTTTGTAATTAATGGGGCGATCATCAAAATATGCAGAGAGAGTAGAGATTTTTTTAATTTCTACCGATCATCTGTGAACGAGCTGCTTTTACTTTGGTATCTTTGTTCTATATTATCCAAGTTTCTTAATAATTGCAGTATTTGTCGTTCTCTGATACAAAAAAGCCCCTAAAACATTCATCTGCCTATTAACCTCTCTATTTAAGTTAAGGAAGTGTTGTTTTTGTATGACTGCATGGACTGTATTTACAAACTGTAGCTGGCAGTGTTTTGTTGATTTTGTCCTGCCATTTAATATCGAACGTTTATTTTTGTTACTCGCATTGTCTTCTTACTTACGCCAATTAAAATGAAACTATTTATTTTACCTTTACAGTAACACGATATTGATAATAGTTGTAATGGATAAACACTGTCATTTTAATATGTTTATATCCGGGTGAGGCCTCATGTTACCTTGAATTCACACTGAGTCACATCCACGAACCATGGTAACATTCTTTACGTCCTGATTTGTGGTCCACCTGTCAAGCGTGAAGCTTAAGTTTTGCCTTCAATGAACTATATATGTATTGTACATCCGTCTCACTCCGAGTAGTTTGTTGGGTTTAACGTCCCACCGACAGTGTTTCAGTTATTTGGAGACGATGTCTACTTGAGACAGATATAGTGTTGCCACACTGCAGTATTACGCCGTAGACATGTAGCATGATACCACACCAAGTCATATTATCCTGACACCGAGCCAACCAGTTCTGCAACTACCCTGATATGCTGAGCGCCAAGCAAGGGCGATATAACAGTACCATTTTTTACGACTTTGGTATGTCGCGGCCGGGGATCGAACCCACGACCTCCCGCTCCTGAGGCGGACGCTTTAATCACTCGGCCACCGGGAACGGTCACTCCGGGTAGAAGTAAATGGGTATGCATCAGAAACCTAGTATATTATACAAGGTACATGTATAGATATCTCTCTTGCTTGAGGCTCAGAGCATAGTGGCAGTGTCAGGACTGGTTGGCCCAGTGTCAGGATAATGTGACTGGGTATGGTCACTTGTGTGGTACTCACCTGTCTACAGCGTAATATATATGTAGATAATGTACACAAATGACTGAAGTACTGTCGGCGGGCCGTTAAAACCTAAGGTAACAAAAAAAGGTAAACGTCATAGAGATGTCGGAAGTTGTTGAATGGGGCGATAGGGGTGGGCTTTGGAGACGATTTCTTTTACCAATATAAGAATGGGTCAATGGCGTTCCTCAGAGATTTTTATATTTCTGAATATTTGTTTAAAAATAATTTGAAAGGTTTGGGAGATTCAATAATGACTTTTAAAAATACTAGATAAGACTTTGCTGGCCTTAAAGCATTACCTCACATAAAAGCATTTTCGTTTGTTTAATATTATCATATTAACAAATATATCACATTGGTGTCGAAAAGTGGTCCCTTGAAAATTTTAAACCTCAGGTATGTCATGTATAAACCTCAGGTATACCATGTCGTGTCCTATCCGTATTTCATGTGTGACATGTTTCGCAAATTATAATATGATTACGAATATTTTGCACGTTTCAGTGATCAACTTTTCGTAGAAATAATGTTTATGTTAAATTCGATAGCCTTTCCCTCAGTTTTGGTTATTTTTAGACATCCAAGGTTAATTGTCATAAATATTGTAGAAATGTTAAACTGACATCGGTATTGAATTCAGCTGATATACCCCATACCTGCATATGCACAGTAATCTAGTTGTACAATTTACAGTTTTGTAAAAATAAAAAATCAGTATCTGTCGTTTTCTAATTAAGAGGGATAAGTATAAGGTAGAGGAAGATAAATGCGATCGAAATAAAAGGGGGAAGAAACAAGAAAGAAAAGACAAGAAAAGATTAATATAAATTCTGAATATCATACTGTATGTCAATCTGAAATGGAATTTGTTTAATTGCGATGCAAGAAAGAAATAGAGAATAAGACAAAGAGCGACAAGGAAAATCACAGAAGAAGGAAACAGACGAATGAAAAGATAGAGAGAAAGAAAAAGGAGGGACACATCAGCATAAATACAGCGTAGTCCAAGAACTGGTTGGCCTGGTGTCAGGATATTATGACTGTGTGGTATGTTGTCACATGTTTACGCCACGTGCATCATGTGGCAGTGAGCCACTACTTTCTCGTCTCATAGAGACAAAATCACCAAATGATTGCAATACTGTCGTTGGAACGTAAAATCTAACATGCATGTTTTATTACCAACATAGGGAGAGGTATGTCTCATACGTCTTTGGGGAACACGTAGTTCAACAAAAAACATGATTTTTTTTTATTAAAAGTTGGTTAACGCGTCATGACGCCATTTGACGTTATGTGACGTAAATCTTTGTAGAGCTGAAAGAAATAGATAGGACACAAGTTCTGACCAGATATCAAGTTTCTAGCTTTAATACTTTAAATACATTCCCAGGTCAAAGTTCGAAATTTTGTTTAACCTTAGAACTTTGGTCTTTTTGAATCTTGCAAAACATATATGGAGGTGCACATCTAGAATATAATATATACGTTTTGTAAAGAGATCATGCTCTTCTGCCCAGAAATGACGGCTGTAGAGCGCGTAAAAAACATCGGGAGTTTTTCTCAACCCTGATGTGACGTGACGTCACATGAAAACAAAAGTTACTGCAATCAAAAGCGCCAAAGTCACTGTGCTTACTGTTAATATTTCATGCTGCTTGCTCATCGGCAACCTATTTTAATTTGAACCTCAAAAGGAAGAAAAAAAGTAGAATAATAATAAGGAACTAGATTTTGTTTGCGCAGAAAACGATGGGACTTTCTGCAACCCGTTTAAAACTTGATCAAACTTAAACTAGTTTATACAGAATACGAAGAAGACCTTTACATACTGTGAAAAGTTTAGGAAAATTCATCAGAGCGCATACAATTTTTTTTTTGACCTGACGTCAATTCTGACGTCATATGAAAATGAATATCATTGCATTTAAAAATTCAGCATCAAAAATATATGCCATAAAATTTTCTACTATTGGACCATTGGCATTACATCAAACTTTTTGGACGAGAAATGAAAACTTATAAGATCACCATGACGTCAAATGAAAACTTTTAAAATTACAACATGTGCAAATTTCAGCTTTCTATACCATCTGGGGGCTCTGTAATACTTAAATTAATTTTGAGGTCATATCTTCGAAACTTGATTTTTACAACAGAATCTCGATCTTTTCTATATTTTGAAAACGAAAGTAAGAATGCACAACTAAAGCGTAGCTTATACCTTCTGTGAAAAATAAAAGAAAATCCATTTTCAAATAAATTCTGCAGAACGCGTACAAACGTTATATCTGACGTCAAATTGGCGTCATATGACGTCATATGAATTTGATAATCATTACATTCGAAAAGACATGGTCTGAAATATTTGCCATACAATCTTAATTATCTGGGCCATTGGCAGTTACATTTTCCGAAAATGCTTAAAATTAAGTAAAATTGAAAGAAGGATATTTTCCGAAAATGCTTTAACTACAGTGTAGCAATACCACGTGACCGTGACGTCACTAAAGCCATCAAAACTAAGACAAAACTGTCAACATTTGGCTCCGTTTGAACATAGAAATAGTATTTCGTTTCTTCATCGATTTCGATGGGACAAGTGTCAGTCTAAGGAAAAAATATAAGCTATCTGCAAAATATTGAATCTCCATTAGCAGCTTAGCCGTTTTTTTGTTTGTTTTTTTGTTTGTTTTTGTTTTGTTGGGGTGTTTTTTTGTGTGTTTTTTTCAAACAGTACTGGGGGTAACATTTCTTTTTCGTCATAGCTCAACCGATTCAACCCCGATCTTAAAAACTTTTATATCACAAAAAAGCTCTAACAAAGCATTACAAATAATGTACATTCTGTCTCGATAGAATATTTACCCGTTTTGAGATATTTAAGGTCAAAGAAAAAATAAGAGATAATTCGAATACAACCTTGACCTTTGCAATTTTACGGAAACGGGAGTGACCTGCTCCACAGGATCTTATGCTGCACCTTCAGTTAAAATCCGTGCAAATCAAACAAAACATAAAGCCTACAGGCCTTAAAAAACGTTAAATTTTAACAAGAAAGACTTTTTGACGTTATGACGTCACATGACTTTCATCTTCTCGAAATGTAATAAAGACTTTAAGACTTATATTCAGTCCAAGTATCAGCTTTCTAAATCATCTGGAAGCGGTGTTATACGTATTTTAAATATGAAGTCAATGGTTCGAATCTCGGTTTCGCCATAGAACATCTGGCTTTCGGAATTTGGAAAAACGGACACGGAGATTCACAGCAAGAACGTAACATATACATTCTGTGAAATTTAGATGAAAATAGTGGCTGTAGACCGCGTACAAACCTTTGTAGACAACGTCAAGTGTGACATCATATGACGTCATAGGCATAAGAAAATCATTGAAATAAAAATGTCTGTATCTGAAATACATGCCTTTAAATTATCATGGTCCTGGGACCTTAGCAACATATAAAATTTATGCGTAGAAATAAGAAAATTGTTTTGACCTTATGACGTTTTTCTTCACAGAAAGTAAAATCCATGTAGTGACTTACATTCACATCAAATATCTCCTTTCTACCTAATCGCGAAACGATTTTATACGTTTTTGAAACTTGACGTCGTTGGTTCGAATCTTTGATTCGCCATAGAACATTTGCCTTTTCCATTTTAGTAAAAAGGGAATTGGAATGCACAACTAGAGCGTATATATACATTCTGTGAAATTTTGATGAAAATCGGTCCAGAAATAATGGCCGTAGACCGCGTACAACTTTTGTAGACAACGTCAAGTGTGACGTCATATGACATCATAGGAAAATAAAAATCATTGATATGGAAATTTCAGTATCTGAAGTAAATTCCATATTATTATGTAAATTAAGGCGTAGAAAAGAGGGGAAAAATAATGAGAACTAGATTTCGTTTGTCCAAAACAAACGATAGGGATTTCTGCTCTAATGACGTTTTTGATATTGTGACCTTGAGCTTTGACTTTATGACCTCAAAATCATAGGGGTCATCTACAGGCCATTGGCAATTCACAGATCAAGGCTTATTCCCTCTCAAGTAATCAGTCTATAAGGAATTTTATATTAAATGTCATTGTGACCTTTACCTTTGGCCTAATGACCTTTAAAATAATAGGGGTAATTTACTGACCAAGGGCAATGTCCCTACTAAGTTTCTCAAACCTAGGCTTATTTCTTCTCAAGATATTGTACGAACAATAAATAAAATATTTTGTTCTTCCTTTCTTGACCCTTCACACGATGCTGTTACCGCTACTGATGAGCATGACGAGGACGATGTACTTACGTTAACCTACTCATGATTCGATTTAAAATCACTGATCCCGTCTCCGGGGCCTCCGTGCGAGAGGGTAAAGTCGCTATTCAACACTCATTCAGTCCCTCATCGCGTGGGTTCGAATCCCGGCAGGGTCATTCGGATTTTCATGTGAGGAAGCCGTCCAGCTGGCTTGCTGTAGGTCGGTGGTTCTACCCGGATGCCTCCGTGCATTCGGGGTCTTCCTCCACTTGTAATTAGCTGGACGTCGCTACTAGTATATGACTGAAATACTGTCGAAACGACAGTAAACTCAAATAATCAAGTCTAGTCTGATACTGTCTCCAAACGTAGCGATGCATGCCTCAGAATGACGAAGTGTACATTAAAATCAGTGTAAAATATGACTTCATCATCAGAAATATAAAGGGTGTCACACAGACACAGACATAATGGTAATTATACACAATGGTCCATTAAATATCATGTGCCTGTGGTTTTATCGATGTAATGCATGCTGCTCATGATCAGATATCAAGCAAATATTGGCTTTTTATATTGTACTTCCTTTTTATTTTGTCTCCTCCCATATTTATATGGGACGAATATTTTTATTTTTGTCAGAGTTGTATGTCTGCCCGTTTGTCTGTGCCAATTTTTGTCCGGAGCATAACTAAAAAATATCATGAAAGCAGAAAATTTCGCAAAAGATTATACCAGTGTAGCTCCCTTGCTCGGCGCTAAGCATATAAATGGCGCAATCAACACTAAATGTTGCAAACCCTCCTGACGTTAAATGTCGCATTTGTAACGCTTAATGTTGGAAAAAAACTGCACTGGCACTCTTTTGTAGTATAACTGGCTTAGTTAAAGCTCCCGACGTATCCCGGAACAATGAGCCAGGGTATACCAGGATTAACCGGGTACCAATCTTTACTTTACTGGTTTGAGATATAGAGGACAGTTATTTGTTTTGAGTAGATATGGAGTATGTCTTACCGAAAACTGATCTAACTTAAGTATTTCACGAATGAAACTATATCACTTCGAGGTTACATATATTCCATATCTACGAAAATCAAAAACATTTTCTTTTTATTTTGTGGAAACAAGAACAACAATAACAGCAACGGTGCTGGAATAAATAGTTTTGCACGGTAAATAACACAATCGTTTCAAGAAAATTAATACCCACAAGACTATGTTGCGTTTACAAACAAAAATATATGCCCGGTTTGAAGTTTCTGTTTTGGGGTTGTTGTTTTTTTTTGTGTGTGTGTGTTTGTTTTGTTTTTTTGTTGTTGTTGTTGTTGGGGTTTTTTGTTGTTTTTATTTTGGGGGGGGGGGGTTGCTATTAACTGGGAATGGAGTACGATAATAGTTTTAAATCCATTTCAGGCTATAGCCGACACCATGTGAAAGATCTTATTTCAAGCAAGACGATTAATACAAACATAATGTGGTTTTACTTAAAATGTGGGGGAAATACAGCCAAATTTCTTTTCACTACAGCAGACCGGTGAAAAGTGGTGATATGAAACATACGATTATAATAGAAACAAAGTATCACTCACTGCACTTACGATTTGGAATATCGCGTACAGTATACTCAATATTAATGCTCTCTGAAAAGCGGCAGGAAAAAATAAAATCACAAGTTCATTTTTTTATTTAGATTTTCATTGGATACGACGATCCTGGATATAAATAGTATACCCTTATTTAAAAGACATCGGCCGTTGGGACTGTTTTCATGTGTCCGTAAATTCACCCGTAACACTGACTGTTAGGACTAGTTTTAAATTGAAAGTGCATGTCATAAGGAAAAATATTTGTTTCAAATTCAGACAACCATTTATAAACGGAAGTTTGCAATATTTCTTATCAGAGTAAGTACTTTAAAATAATACTTCTATTAAAATCGTATCCGGTTTTGCAATCGTTTTAGAATTCGAATACATACGATTATAACAGAAACAAAAATATGATAATACACAATGTTCAGAAAAAAAGGATTTTTTACAAGTAATTATCTTAAAATATTGTAATGATTTAGAAATAAATACTCTTATAATGATACATGCAAATTCAATTTCAAAGACCTTGTCTATTTCCAACTGAGAAAGTTCAGGTATATGAAGCCGACCTTAAGGTTGTAGTTTGCTATTCAGATTTCAAGAGTGAACAAGACTAACAGTCCCAGTTCCAGCAACACACACACACACACACGCGCACGCGCGCGCGCGGCGAAATCAAAGCACTGATAGTACTGGTTTGGGGATAGCTTCAAAAGATGAAATGAAGACTTTTCCGTGTGAACTTGCCCTGTTCCTTATGAGCTTGTCCTACCTGTCCCATGGGAAATTGTTCCGTGTGTTTTAAGGGAATCCACTCTAACCTATTCAAAAGAGAAACAACTCGAAATGAATACTAATGATTGTCTAACACTGATTCTTCAGTATACTGTTCTCTGGGTCTGTCTGCTCTTGGGATTTTGCCTCAACAAATTCCCAATCGTGTTGAACCCGGTTGTAAACTTAATAACATGAACGCATTCACAGTCATTATTACCACGTACTACACTTACAGCGGCGGCGGACATAGCGTTACGCTAGTTCGCGAGCCCGTAAAACTCAAAATAGTTTGGAAAAAAATACCGGCGCCTGTCCTTGTTATTTCGTAATTAGATACTAAAATAAAGAAAGGGAAACTGTGTAACTCTGTGTATTACCGGGTATTGTTGTGCTGTTGTGATATTAAGGAAATTTTGCATTCGATATGTGATCTCCGTTAAGAAATTTTATGTTTGGCGTTATTGTTGTGATTGTCAACGCGTTCTTTTAAAGTTAGTTTATACATTTTTATATTAGGTCAACTATGAAACAATTTTATTTCAACTTATACTTATCACTTTCGACCCCTACTTTTTGGTGAAATCCATCGCCTTCGGGGTTTATTTTTGAGAAAAGAAACCTGAGCATACCTGCTAGGTTGTTAGTGTTAACAACAAGTAACCAATGATATAGTTTTGTACGTTTTTGATAGACGTCGCCGGGGATCGAACCCACGACCTCCAGCTCTTCTCGGAGCAAAAGCTCTACTACTTGAACTACCGATGCGGTATTTTTAAAGGTTTTTAGTAGACTTTAAAGTTTAGGTATCTATTTAACAAGCATTTTAAGTTTGGGCGATTTCACATATAGATTTTTATCGATGAATGTTTGGTGCCATGAACATAAAAGACAAGAAGGCCAAGATGGCTCTAAAGACGCTCACCTGAGAAGAACTTTCTTTTTTACCTCTACAAGTTACTAAATTATAGCATAGTTGCACTGAATACATAATCCATGGGATCACTTCAATACCACGAACTAAACAGTGCCTGTGGTCAAAATTTGAAGTCAAATGTGGCTGAAAGATTATGGCTTTAAACATTGTCAGTCAAACTTCAAAACAATTGCTTAAGAAATGAAGATGCTAGACAGTAAACAGTGAAATCTGGCATTTTTATTAATTAAATGGCAAAAACTCCTGATTTATAAATTGATATAAGCCATAGTCGAACTTGGCCTAAAGATTATCGCTATTTACATTATCAGAAATTTTGAAAAAGATTGCTTAAGAAATGAAGATGCTAGAGTATAAACAAGTGAAATCTCTATATATCTCTAAGCATAACTCCTGACCTAACAGGCCGATATCAGACCATAATCGAACTTGACCGAGATATTATGGTAATAAACATTGTCATTAAATTTGAAGATGATTGCTAAAGAAATGAAGATGCTAAAGTGCAAACAAACTAATTGTGGACGACGGACGGACATTCATCGATCCTAATAGCTCATCCTGAACACATGTGCTCAGGTGAGCTATAAAGTTATTGTTATTTTGATGAAGACGTTAGCCGAAACGTTTAAGTAATAACAATATATTTTTCCTACGTGTTGTCGTTGATTTTCCAAAATTGTGCCATGAACATGTAAATCTAAGTGCCGTATTGCCATACTAATATGCAATTAAATTTCAACGTTTCCGTGCAACCTTGTGTTTTCCTATATTGTACTGCCCATGCAACATTTACTAAATACTCCGAAATACACGCCAAACACCGCAAATTCGCATGTCCATATTAAAAAATTTCAGGGGGAGGACCCCCGGACCTCACGAAAAAAAATATGTGTCACTCGTACACCTCTAAATCAGCTATGACCGCCACTGACTTGAATCAAGCTTTTGTGCTTTTGAAGAATTGCGATATTTAACGTTGATGTTGCGACATATAGCGGCAGTGCAAATTTTTTTTTTTTGCGACATTTGGCGATACAGATGCGACATTTAACGTCAGGCGGTTTTGCGACATTTAGCATTGACTGCGACATTTAGCGTCAGCCTTGCGACATACATGTATAACGTCAAATGCGACAATTAACGTCGTTGCAACATTTAACGTTGCTACAATGTGACATCATGCTACATGTCTACGGCGTGATATTGCAGTGTGGTAACACACTTAAATATCACCAAAATTATCAGCATTTTGATATGTAATGTCAGTATTATTTCGTCCAAGACAAAGATAACAATCGCAATATTTATTTAATAGTTATTTCATACATATAAATACAAATGTATTATTTTTCCTCAGACTGATAAAATTATTGTGGGCTGAAAGTTTCATGTATGCGTCTTGAATGTTTCGAAATAATAGACTGCAAAGAATATGAAATAGAAAAGGTCTTCGATAGTTTGGGATGTTTCAAGGTTTGAATTACAGGAATTGATTTTTCTTGTTTTAATATGAGCATTTTATGAAAATTGCTCAGAAGAATGCACAGCCGTAAAATGGAGAATCAAAGAATACAATCATATTTATAACGATGGCTTTCTGCAAAATCATCCCAGTCTTTCTTATAGACGGATTCCAGTTTCACAACGCCTCGCTGGGCTCCTGATGAATCATTCAGTGGGGACAGACTGCGACTTTATATAGATCCCATAACAGGAAAACCTACAAAGATATATTGAATTCCTCCGGTATACTCAAAAATCGTAACATTTAATTAATTATTTTATCTTTTTTGATATCTAAAATATAAAATGTGAAGTTGCAACTGTGATTTTGACTTGTATAAAATAAATTACAACCAAATAACACCATGCTAATTCATATATTTCTTGCATAATTTACATCAGGGAGATCAACTGATGTCCCTATACATCCTGGTTTTATACCAACATTAAATTTATAAGGTGTTACACCTCCAGATAATATCAGAGATCAAGACAGAGGCATGCACATAATCAGATGACATCACAAGCCTAGCTGCCACTGTCCTAATTCATACAGCTGTCAGATAGGCCTCAAGAAAAAAGTATTATGATACATTATAGTTAATCAGGATTATCCTTTTATTAACTTAATAATTTCACACACTTTTAAATGCTGTAAACGTAAAACAGAGAGCTCCTACAGTATACCATTTGATCTGGGTCTACTCTGTTTGTAAAAAAAATTATATTGTATGAAAGTACAAAGCCAAACTGGTGCTCCTGGCTTATTAAAAATTTACTAATTAATATATTATTGTTTCAGTTAGGTATGGTAAATCAATTCATAAATAGATAAAGGGTAAATTATCAAGTTTTGAATACATTACAATGGGATGTTATCCTTTAACATACCAAAACTAGCACAATGTTTCACATCTTTCAGGAACATCGACTGTGCCACTTTATGAACAAAAATTGTTTCAAAAGCTTGAAGAAGAAATTATAAAAGAACAAGTTCACATCTTATTTACAAAGACAGTTGGTAAAACAATGTGTGAATGATTCAAGGTCAAGTGTCCCATTTTCCTTTAAGATTCTCGGACTAAAATGCATCCTCTCCAATTGATTCATCACTTATTATCAACTGCTTTGGAACTGAGGATTGTAAGTTCAAATCTCAGTACGGTCATTTGTTTCCTTTTATTTTTCTCTTAGTACTCAGATCAAATTAAGAAAGAAAAAATATTTTCATAATTTGTAAAGGTAATAGGTATACATTTTATGGTCCTGTACCAAGGTAAAATGACATTGAATTCAGGTACTTGCTTCAATTACTGATCATTAAATTCTGAAGAAAAAAAAAGATATTTTTAAATGTTTATTATACATTAAAATGCTGCAAATATTTAAACAAATTCAATTATTGAACTTACAATATGTTACAGAGTACACTTTTAAAGATTCTGTACATTGTTAAAAACGCACATTTTGAGCTACAAGTTTGTAAAAAATAAACAGAAATATAACACATGCATGACTTTTTGTGTGTCTTCTTCTTAGTCCTGTTACTATGTAACACTTTCAATTGTTTAGCCAATAAAATAAATTGCACATTTCATTTTTTTTTTCAGTTTTTTTCCAAAAAAAAGCATAAATTTTGTTGCAGAGGGTAAAAGCAAGTTTCTCATTGTATTCGTGAAAGTGAAACAGTTTAATAACTGCTGGAACCAGTGACATCCTCAGTTGAGAGCCACCCGTCATAGAAGTGTTTCGGCCATTTAATATCAAAACACTTCTCCTGGTGGTGGGCCCGCAGGGTTGATCAATCCCTACGTGTCAGTAGTTGGTTTCCATCTCCTCTCATCTTTCCTCAGCCATAGCTAGTGTGACGCTCTTTCTGCTGCCTGGCCTAGCCTGTTCACTGCTGATTTGCTCCGATTTCCCTTTAACCCAACGGCAGTGAAGAATCTCCATAAGGACTTCGCAGCAAATCCCCTGGCACCCACTTCCACAGGGAATAGCGAAGTACGCCATCCCTTTTCCCTACACTGCTTACTTAAGTCTTCATACTTGGCAGTCTTTCTCTCAAAAGACTCTTCGCTGTGTGTTTCCCAATGGACGGTCAGTTCTAATATCGCAAGGCATTTCCTCTTCGGAGACCACAGAACTACATCTGGTCTCTGTGTAGTCTGCACGATGTTTGGAAATACAAGTTTCTTCCCAATGTCTGCCATCATTTCCCAGGATTCTGCCTCATCTAGGAAAGACGTCGCTATGGGTGATAGTTGTTTTGCCTTCTCCCCTGCCTTTACAAACTGTATTTCCCTTCTTTTCTTTCCTGTTCTTTGCTTTTTCCGCTCGCACTCTATGATGTCTGCCAACTCTCGGAGAACGCAGTCATGCCTCCATCAGTAACGTCCTTGCGTTAGGGCCACCTGGCATGATGACAGGATGTGTTCCATTGTACCTGTCTTGTCGCAAAGTGGGCAGGTCGGGTCCTCGACTTTTCCCCACCTATGTAGGTTTGATGGCGACGGTAACAAGTCATAGACGGACCTTAGCAGAAAACTGATGCGAAGTGGTTCACTGTTCCACATGTCTGCCCAGGTTAATTTCTTTCCTGTCGCCTGCCATTTAGTCCATGTCCCTTGGGATCTTTCTTCTTCCTCTGCCATACTTATCTCTGACTGAACCAACTCTCTTCTTGTCTTGCTGTCAGCTGAATTCCATCTTTTGGGCTTCACTACACCCAGGCCCTTGGTTCCTACAGCTGTTGTGCCCACAATGTCTTTATGGCGCAAGCGGCTTTCAGCTTGAGAGACAGCTTGACTGGCAGACCATTTTCTTCCAGTCCTGGTTTCATCACCAGCTCTACGAACCATGTCATCACGTGAGTCCTTCAGGGGCATCACCAATCTCGCCTTAGCTTCCTTGTACTCCTCAACAAGCGAACTTATTGGGAGTTGGGAGTTGAAGCTGACTCGTTCGTCCGTACAGTCCAATGTTGCTGAAGCTGGGTGGCACTCCTAGCCACTTTCTAAAATGTCTGCTGATGGTTCTCTCAAACTGTTCTACCACTGAAGTGGTGACCTCGTAGAGCATCAGTGGCCACATCAAGCGTGGAAGTAACCCATTCTGGAACAACCAGTCCTTGAACTTCCCAGGTAATCCAGTCCGGTCAATAGCCTTCTAACCATGATTCAGTTGGCTCTTGATGCGTTTGCTGTTCTCCCCATCATTGAGGGTTGCATCATACCATATACCAAGGCACTTGATTGGACTTTCCATAATTGTTGGCATGTCTTCGCCTTGAACTTTGAGGTTGAACTTTCTCGTAGGCTGACCTTTCTTGATTATAAGGCTCCGGGACTTCTTAGGTTTAAACTTCATTCTGGTCCAAGTTGCTGTTCTTTCTAAAGCAGCCAATAGCCATCCATCTTGCCTGTACATGGGTTCTTGTTGTGATGGTCAGATCATCCATGAAGCCTCTGGTTGAAGGCAAATAGACTCCAGATGTGGTTTTAGGTCCTCTCGATTCACGCTTTGCCGCATTGATGATAAGGTTCATGCCCATGATGAACAGGACTACTGTAATGGTACATCCAGTCACAATACCCTTCTCAACTTTCTGCCACCTTGTCATCCTACAGCAAAACGCACTTCCACTTCCCTGTAGTAGTCTTTTACCAGGTTTGCTGCACTGTCTGGTACATAGTACTGCTTCAGGGCTGCTTCAATCAGCTTGTGTGGGATAGAGCCATAGGCATTATCTAGGTCTAGCCACACAACTGTAAGGTCATCCTGGTTGACTTTCGCTTCTCGAATGACCTGACTGAGCACACTTGTGTGTTCTACACATCCAGAGAAGCCTGACACACCACCTTTCTGAACTGATGTATCCACATAGTTATTGTCAGTTAAGTAGGTGGTAAGTCGCTTTGATAGGACTGCAAAAAAGATTTTTCCTTCTACATTTAGGAGAGATATGGTCCTAAACTGGCTGATGTCCTTGTCTCCAACAGTCAGGATGTTTTTCTTTCCGCCATATCACCCTCAGCAAGTTCCAGAGTATCCGCAACAGGTTGGGACACATCTTATAAACCTTATATGGGATCCCATTGGAGCCTGGGGCTGAGCTTGCTCTCGCCTTCTTCACCACCACCTGTACCTCGGTGAAAGTTGGTTCCTTCATATCCATCCTGGTTTCCGGAGGATCTTCTGGGTCTAGCAATGGGCAGTCACCCAATGGGACTTCCTTTTCCGAGTCACTATGTACTTTGTATAGGTGCTGCTGTACTTCTTCCAGACTACTTTCTACTGTTCCTGATCTCTCTTTATCGAGGAGATTTTTGGAGAACTGGTACGGGTTTGTGATGAATCTTTTACGTTCTTTCTCTTTTGCTTTCTTCTTCTTCCTGATCTGTTAAGCCTTTCTCTCAGTGTGTTCCTTAGCTGTTGGAGACCTTCTTTCACTTCTTCAGATGCCTTCTTGTATTGCTTCTTAATGCTTCGGAGTTCTTTCCTGACATCCATGATTTGCCGTTATCTTCTGCTCACAGTGGGAGTTTGAGTGCTAGTTTTCTTCTGTACTACACCAAACCTCTCTTTGCTGACGGTGTAAATCAAACGGGTCATGGTGGTCAGTTTTCTATCAACTGGTCCTTGGGGTGCGGTGTTTAGGAGAGAGCAGATGTCACTGTCAAGATATTTCCATTCCTTTTTATCCGCAGTCTTAGGCCATGCTGTTTGTTGTCTCTTTCCGTTGTCTTCATTTCCTGTGTCAATTACAGGTTGTACTGTGCTTGGTTGTGGAAATGACTTCTTCATCCTGTGAGAGCAAATCTAGAAGAGGGTCATGTTCCTCCTCTGTCTCTTCCTGTCTAGCATCGTTATGGAAGACAAGATCCTCAGTCGCGTCTAGGTCCCTAGTGCTGTGGGGTTGTTCCTGATTAGGCTCCTCGAACGTCTCACCAGGTGTAACACCTGTGCGCTGCGACTGCTGATCTGCTCTGCCACACCCAACTCTAGACTGATGGATTCGCAATCCTCGCAAGGTCTTGTAGACCTTTCCACACCTACACTTCGTCACTGCAACATCCCCAATCAATGTCGTTTGGACAAGTTGTGTCGGCGTCGATTTATCCATCCGGTTGAGTCTTTCATCCTCCACCACCACCCCCCCCCCGCCCCTCTCGGAAGACTCTGGGGGTATCGATCCTTGTGTGAGTCTGTAGCTGATAATGTGGGTGTTCTTCTCAGAACTGCATTCAGTTTTGCTGGCCCATCCTGCACCTTCCAGTCTGTTCCTGGTGGTCATCTGTCTTTCCAGTGTCACCAATCTATTCCCGGTTGTCATCCAGTCTTTCCTGGCGGTCACTGGTAATCCACGTTGCACGTGAAAGTGAAACAGTTTAATAACTGCTGGAACCACTGACATCCTTAGTTGAGAGCCACCCGTCATAGAAGTGTTTCGGCCCCTAATCTATTTTCTTTCTGTAATATTGTTTATATGAGTCTTCACATCATGAATAAGAGTCCAAGTAACTAAATTTCATCATTTGTATAGTAGCTAGCACTATTACTAAAGTAATAGTAAATATATGGATATAAGGCAATACCTGGGCGAAGTGCTAAGTCAATGATATGATCAGGTAAAATGTCCCTAGTTTTTTAGGGTTAATTTCTCCATGTACTCAAATTAATCCTATGATGAACGTAGATAAAGAGATAGGCTAACATGCTTCAAAATT
>CM037789.1:50453920-50503920 GCA_021229015.1 Solen grandis | reverse complement strand
TATGGGCAAGATGATTTCCGATTAAATTTAAATTTAAAAGGAGACAAAATTTTGAAAAAAAAGGGGAAAGATTTCATTGGGGAAAAATTTTAAATTTTAAACACCCAAGAGGAATTTAACAGTTAAGAAGCCGCACTCGTTACGCTCGGTTTTTGGCTTCCCTTTTTTGTTAAATTCTCCTTTAATAAACACAAATATAAACCCAATACAGTGTCTCCCTCGTTGTACAAAACAAGTAAAATTAAAAATTTAAAATCACGAGGCTACACGCGTCGAAGAATCTATTTCATGGTAGCATTTTACGGTTTTTTCCCGCGTTTTAAAAACGAAATTAAAAAAAAAAAGAATTTTTTTTTTGCAGAAATTAATAGGTTTAAGTTTAAAATTTCTGGGAATTTGGGGAAAACCTTAAAACAGAACCCAAAATATGCTTCAAAATTGGGAAAGGGGAGGGATTTTTAGGGCATTTAAATTTTTGGGAACCCCAGAATTTCTAAAATTGGAATCTCTCAAACCCCTCACCGCTGTGGGTTTTTAATTTTCCCGGGAGGGACTTAGGGGTTTTTCATGTGAAAGGGGAAACCTTCCAGGTGGCTTGCGGGGGAGGTCGGGGTTTTATCCCCGTTCTCTGTTTCTCGGGGTTTTTCCTCCGCCTGGGAATTACCCTTTACGTCTTATATGATTGCAATACTATCACAGCGACGGTAAAACCAATACAACAACAACAACAACAAAACAACCAAAAAAATTAAATTTTTTCAAGTTATTAAAAAAAAGCGATAACAAAATAAAGGGTTTATTTTTTTTCGACATATTTGGGTTTTCTTCACAAAGTTCAAGCATGAGAATTCCATACGAAAAAAAAAAAAAAAAGTAAAAAGGTTTTGGAAAATTTTAATATATTTTCTTTTTAACGGTATTTAACTTTACATTTCAAAAATTTTGGCCCGAAAAATCCTATCATTGTATCAAGAAAGAAATCTAGTTATTTTTATTATTTGGACTTTCTGCCCTTTCGGCAGAAAAATCCTATTGGGGGTTTGGGCTGTTTATTTTTTCTTTTTCGCTTCCCTTTTAAATTTTTTAGGACTTTTTTGCCAAAGCAGAAAGGCCTATTGGGTTTTTTATGTTTTTAGGACTTTCCCGCCCAAAGCAAAAAAGTCCCATTGGGGTTTTGGGTTTTTAGGGCTTTCCCGCCCCAAGAGAAAGACCTTTTGGGTTTGTTATTTTTTTTTAAATTTTATTATTTTTCCTTTTTTTTCTTCCTAACTAAAAAGCTTATTTTTTTTTATGTTGCAATTTGTCCTAGGACGATGAAAATTTTTTTGGCTTTTTTAGTCACGTGAGGAAATTTTGATTTCAATGATTTTTTAGCACCCCATTTACGGGCCCAAAGACGTTTAAAAGCTAAAAAAAAGTGAAAAAAAGGTTTTTCGCGCTTTTACAGCCCTCATTTTTTGGTCGGATTTTTTTTCAAATTTTTTAAAGATGGTACTTTTTGAATAAAAAAGGGGTGATTTTCTTGTTCCCCCAACCGAAAAAATTTCCCAAAGACCGAAGGGTTTTGTGGCGGGAAAAAAGTTTTTGAACATAGGACCGAAAAATTTTTTTTAGAATTAAAAGGGTGGGAGGATGAGATAGAAAAATTGGGAAAATTAAAAGTTTTCAGTTCTGGAAAATTTTAAAAATATTTTGGGTGTGACGTCATATGACGTATGTGGGGCGTCATAAGCCCTACTTTTTAATATTCATTTTAGGGCAATGAATTTTTGCCCTATGCCCGTTTTTCCCAAAAAATGAAAAATTTTAGAGTTTTTTGGGAAGCAAGGTATGTTCTTTTGAACCCAAAAACATCTTTTAGCCCCCATGGGCCCTTTACATGGGCGCACAGGACAAAAAATAGTGAAAAATTTTTGGGGTTGCACCTACAGCCGTTTATTTTTTTGTCAATTTTTTTTCCCAAAATTTTTACGATGGTACATTTTTTAAACTCAGATGTGCATATCCTGTAGCTAACCAAACTTCCAAAAAAACTGAAGTTTTTGTGGCTTTAAAAAGATTTTGAACATAGGACCAAAAAAATTTTATTTTTGGAATTTAAAAAGGGTTTAGGATTTAGATGAAGGTTGAAACTTACACAGTTTGCAGTTCTCAGAAAATTTTACATATATCTTGAGGTTTTTACGCAATTTTACGTTTTTGGGGACGTCATAAGGGATACCTTTTTAATTTTTTATTTTTTGGGGAATTTATTTTGACATGAGGGCCCGTTGTTCAGAAAAAGAAAATTTCAGAGTTATGACCGTAAAGTATGCCCCCTTTTTAAAAAAGCAACCCTTTTGCCCCCACTATGCTTTATGGGGACGTCCCGAGCTTTAAAAAAAAGTTAAAAAATGGTGTTCAAAGCTCTACAGCCGCCATTTTGGGCGGAATTTTTTTTCAAATTTTCACAGATGGTACATCTTGAAAGTTTTAAATGTGCATACCTGTCAGCAACCGAAAAATTCCCGAAAAAACCGAAAATTGTTTTGGCTGAAATAAGGAAATTTGAACATTGGACCGAAAATTTCATTTTTTGGGTTAGAGAGCTGGTTTGGGGTTTTTTTCGGCAAGGTGTATCTAAAAAAGAACAAGATTTTTACCTAGGGGGCACTGTGGTTTAAAATCTGTTGTGATTTGAAAGGGCCCCTTTCAGGGGATATTTAGTTTTTTTAAAATCGGGGGGTTTAAAGGGGGGGGGGGGGGGGGGCTTTTGGGCAGAAAGGCGAAAAGTGTACTTTTAAAAGAAAAAAGAAACCCCCTGTAATTTCCAAAGAAAATTTGGGGTCAAAAATTTATGATTTCTTTAGGATTAACACACTGAAAAATGAAAATGTGTATAAATGCAAGGGGAATTTCTTGTTTGGTCACGTGATTATAAAGTAGGCAATTTTTTTAAGCCGAAATTTTTAAAAAATTTATAAAAAATCGGCAAGTTGGGTGTTTGAAGTTGAAATTTGGGCCCCCGGGAAAGCCCCTAGCCACAATGTGCAAAATGTCCTGAAAATTTCAAAATGATTTCCCTCAACAAACATGGCAGGAATTTTTTGTTTTTCGGAAAGGGGCCTTTTTATATGAAAATCTGGCAATTTGAAGGAAAAAAAAGAAAAGGGGGTTATTGGGTTGGTTTCCCCTATTTCCGGGGGTTCCTTTCGCAGGAAAAAAGGTTTCCCCGGGTTTAAAGGTGAAAGGGGATGCGTATTTGAGAGATGAGGTTTCATTTTTTGAATGCAATGGGGTACCCGGACCGATAAGCCCTTTGCCTTTGTTATAAAAGGCTTTCTTCAAAATTTTATTAGGGGCTTTCTTGGGCCCCCAAGCAGAAAGACCTTTTTTGGGTTTTTTTTGTTTATTGGCTTTCGCCCATGGGAGAAAGCCTATTGGGTTTGGTTTTGTTTTTTATTATTATTTTTTATTATTATTCTTTTCCTTTTTTCCTAACTAAAAACTTTTTTTTTTATTTTTTTAATAGGTTTCCAAAACGATGAAAATTTTTAAAGGTTATTTTGTCACGTTGGGGGGGAAATTTTTATTTCCCAAAGTTTCAGCACCCCCATGACGTTCCCCAAAAGGGCGTCACAAACTAAAAATTTGTGAAAAATTTGGTTTTTTTTCGCGCTCTTCGGGCCCTCATTTATGGTCGGGTTTTTTCAAATTTTTTTCAGATGGGACATCTTGAATTTAAAGGTGTTGGGATAAACCTGTCAGCTAACCCAAATTTCCCAAAAAAGACCGAAGTTCTGTGGCTGAAATAAAAATTGAACTTTGGACCGAAAATTTCATTTTAGAATAAAAGAGCTTCAGGAAAGAGAAAGAAAGTTGAAAAAATTACAAAAGTTTTGGGAGTTCTGCGAATTTCTAAAAAAATTTTTTTGAGGGGGTGAGTTTATATGGCGCATGTGACCTCATAAAACATTTCTTCTTAATTTTCATTTTAGGGCAAAAGATTTTGACATGATGCCAGTTGTTCAGAATAATAAAAAAAATTTTAGAGTTTTGAAGGGAAAAAAATCGCTTTTTTAACAAAAGCATCTTTAGTACCCCCAGGGGTCATGTGACGGCACAGTAAAAATAGTGAAAAAAAGGGGTTCGCGCTCACCCGCCGTCATTTATGGTGGAAATTTTTTTCCAAAAATTTTTACAGTGGTTTTTTCCCTTTAATCCCAAAAGGGTGCTATCCTGGGCAGCTAACCCAAATTCCGAAAGACCGGGAAATTTTTGTGGTAAATTTAAAATTTCGAACATTTGGGCCCAAAATTTTATTTTAGGATAAAAGAGCTTAAAGGGTGAGATGGAAAGTTTTTAAAATTACACAGTTTGCAGTTCTTTCAGAATTTCTACAAAAAATTTTGAAATGTGACGTATATGAAGTCATTTGGGGCGTCAAAAGCATAAATTCTTTAAATTTTTCCCTATTTGGGGGAATGGAAATTTTGGCATGATGCCGTTTTCAGAATAAAGAAAATTTCAAAAGTTATTAAAGCAAAGTATGCCGGGTTTTTTAAGAAAACATCTTTTAGGGACCCCCTATGACGTCCCCAGAACCCTCACAGCAAAAAATTAGTAAAAAAATGGTGGGGGTTCGCTTAAAAGCCCTATTTTATGGGGTGGATTTTTTTCAAAATTTTTTACAGATGGTTTCAATTTTTAAACCCCCGGTGTTTAATTTTCCTGTAACTAAAACCGAAAAAATTTCCCAAAAGGCCCAAAGTTCTTTTGGTGAAAAAAGATTCGAAATAACGATAATTTCTTTTTGGTTTAAAGAGCTTCAGGATGAAAATTGAAAGTTAAAAACTTACCCCGTTTCATTTTTCGCAGTTTCTACATATATTTGAGTTTTGGGACGTCATTGCGTCTTGTGCGTCAAAGCATACTTTTTAAATTTTCATTTTTGGGCAAAGATTTTGACATGATGCCTTTGTTAAAAAACAAAAATTTTCCAAGAGTTATGACATTTAAAATTTCCCCTTTTGAAAAAAAGGCATCTTTGCACACTTTGACGTCATGTGACTCAAAAGCTAAATATAGTAAAAATTTGGTTTTCCCACGCCTCGCCGCTTTTATGGTCGGATTTTTTTCCCAATTTTCACAGAGGGTACATCTTGAAATTTTGGGTGTCATTCCCTGTCACTAATCAAAATTCCCGAAAGCCCAAATTTCTTTTGGCTGAAAAAAGTTTTCCGAACAAAAGGCCCAAAAATTTTCATTTTAGGATTGAAATTTTTCGGATGAATAAAAGTTAAAATTTAAAAATTTTTGGCAGTTCTGCAAATTTCCCTACATATGTTTAAGTTAGATATCATATGAGTATGTGACTTCAAAGACTAATATTTTGTTTTATCATTTGCACAATTTCGGAATTTTTGTCAATTGTTCAGCTAACTTTAAATACTACCAGAGGGATTCTTTAACATGAAATTCTATCCCTTTTTTTTTAAATTAACACAGCTTCCCAAAAATTTCCTATTTTCGTTTTCACGAATGACTTTCTAGTTATTATTATTATTATTCTTTTTTTCTTCCTAAAAAACCCTTTTATTTTTCTTTTGTTGAAATTTATTCCTGGACATAAAATTTTTTATCCCTTATTACCCACGCCCGGGAAATTTTGATTTCTTGATTTTATAAATTTTATAAACTTTCAAAATACGTCCATTTAAAATTTCAAAAAAAATTTGTACGCCGGTTACAGCCATTTTTTTGTGAAAACTTTTTTTCCATCAAATTTTCACAGATTTTTGTATATTAAGTTCTAGTTTTTTTTCACCCCGGGCCCCGTTTTTAAAATTTCCCAAAAGTCCTGGTTTCAATAGCGAACCCAAAGTTTCAAAACCAGGTGTAAATTTTTAAATGTTTATAAATCGGGTCCTATTTAAGAAAAAAAAGAAAGATTTTTTGTCGTATATAGGTCTCTAGAATTTTTAAAAAATTTTGTAAAAATATTTGTCATAGACGTCCCGTGATTTCATTATATGATAATGATTTCAAAATATTAACAAGAATATTTCAAATGTTGAAATTGTCAAAAGGCAATAAAATTAAAAAAAGACAATTTTTCAAAACGCTAAATTTTTTGTTTTTCAAAAATTTTTTCATATCCCTTTGGCATAGGGACGCCCACACTGGAAAAAATCAACAAAAGTTTGTACCCCGGTCAACAGCCTTGTTTATAAAACCGATTTCATCAAATTTTCACAGAATGTGTATATTAAGTTTTTGTTTTGCCCCCCCGGTGCCTTTTTTAAAAATTTAAAAAAATCCAATTCTATGGGCGATTCCAAGATTCAAACCAAAACGTACTTTTTCAAATTTTTATAAAACCCGGTCCTATTTGAGATAAAAAAAATATTTTGGGTCAAAATATGGGTCCTGGATTTTAAAAACATTTTTTTAAAATAATGTAAATTTTAACGTCCCCCTGACGTTTTAATGATAATAAATTTTCAAATTTCCCCAAACAAGTTTATTTCTAAATCTTAAAAATTTATGAAGGGCAATAAAAAATTTTAATGCCGCATGTTTCAGTGCTGAAAATTCGATTTAAAAGTTTTTTCAAACCATGACTTTCATTTAAATACTTTGAAATTGATCGAAGTTTGTACAGGGCCCAGACCCCTTATTTAAGGGGCCCCTTTTTTCATCAAATTTTCACAGAATGTGAAAATATTAAGTTCTATTTGGTGCTTCGTTGCCCGTTTTTTTAAAAATGCAAAAAGCCTGGTTCTTTAGCAAAATTAAGATTCAAAACCAAGGTGGTCAATTTTT
This sequence comes from Solen grandis, assembly GCA_021229015.1. Lineage (NCBI taxonomy): Eukaryota > Metazoa > Mollusca > Bivalvia > Adapedonta > Solenidae > Solen > Solen grandis. The sequence goes on along the minus strand of CM037789.1, from coordinate 50,497,116 downwards.
AAATGTTTAAAAAAAATGTCCTTTTTGAGATGGGAAATTTAAAATTTTGTCATTTAGTTTCCTCTGGGTGTTTTACAATTTGTGAAAAAAAAAACGTCATATGACGTCACGTGACGTCATTTGTTTCTTACTATTATTTTTTCTTTTTCCTTTAACTAACGTTTTTTTAAAATATTTGCAATAGTCCTAGGCCCAAAGGAAATGTTTATGGGTTATTAGGCATGTGAAAAATTTTAAAATTTACCCCCTACTGCAAAAAATGTACCCAAAACCAAAAAAATTATCGTTTTTTGAAAATATATTTTTGATAAGAATTATAGCTGAAAAAATTGACGTTTCCAAAAATTTTAGTTTAAAAAAATTTGGGTTTACGCAATCCAAGTTTAACAAAAAATTTAAATGAAATGAACTAATTTTGGGATAATATGGGTTTTCTTGGGGTTTAACTTTTAAATATTCAGAAACGACTAAAATTTAAAAAATTTTTTTATACATTAGGGCTTAAAAATTAGCATTTTTAAGAGTTTTTCTAAAGGGTACCAATTTTTATTGAAATGGACTTAATAAAAGAAATTACAGGGGAAAAAAAAGGGTATTTCCATAATAATGAATCATAAAATAGGGAAAAAAGGTCACGCGCAGGGGTCACCGGGTTTAAAATTTATTTGCGAAAGATTTAAAAAAAAAAAAAAAAAAAAAAAAAAAAAAAAAAATATAAAATTGCTTTTTGGGGGCTATATCTTGATTTTTTTTCTTTTTTTTTTTTGTTGTTTTTGTTTTTTGTCGATGTTGACTTTTTCCCAAAAATAAGCTTTGAAGTTAATAAAAGTAAAAGGGCACAAGACAAAAATCCGTATTTGAACACTATGTAGCTAGCCCGTTTGCAACCCTTAAAAAAATTTCACACCACCCAAACTTTTTAAACCACAAAAAAACTGAAATTGTTATGCAAACCGATATTCATATTGCTTTCAGTTTTTTTTAGGTGGGATTTTTTCCCTTTAAAAATTATCCCCAATATTTCAAAAATTCCAGGAATTTATGGAAAAAACTAGGGAAAACCCCCAAACACCCCAAAAATTTCGCAAAAATACGATTAAAAACGTACAGGTGTCAAAAGGATTTTCCTTTACAAAAAGTAAAATACTTTTTCCCTAATAAAGGTTAAAATTTTAAAAAAGGGTTTACAAATGAGCTGGAGTGTTTAAAAATTTTCCATGTGGGATGAAAGTTAAAATTTAAACTTTTTAAAAACCGTTTCTTTTTTCTTCATGCCATAGACTAGTTAAAGTTGTATTAAACTACATGTCAAATAGGGGAAATTTTTTTAAAATTCACAAATGTGTTTTTTTTGGGGCTTTTTTATATAAAAATAGAGGAGAAAGAAAGTTGCAATTTGGGACAGTTTATCTATTAGTCATCTTCTAAAAAAATATAAAAGATTTTTGCAAAAAAGCCCTACCCTTTCTTTTTAAAACGAATGACACTAGTTATTTTTAAATTATTTTTCCCTTTTCTTTTCCAAACCCAAAACGCTTATTTTTATATGTTGAATTTATTCCTGGGCGATGAAATTTTTATGGTTTTAGTCACGGGGGGAAAATTTTTAAATTTTCAATGTTTTTCCCGCACCCTAGGGACGTAAAATGACTCCAGCTAAAAATATTTGGAAAAAGGGTTTGTTCGCGCTCTACAGCCTCTTTTATGGTGGGGATTTTTTTTTCAAATTTTCCCCGATCGTACATAAGAATCAAAGGTGTGCATTTTCCTGTCAGCAAAACCAAATTTTCCCGAAAGACCGAATTTTCTGTGGCTGAAAAAAAAATTTCGAACATAGGACCAAAAATTTCCCTTTTTTGGTTTTAAAAGAGTTCGGATGAGAAGAAATTTAAAAAAACTTCCCACATTTTGCTTTTTCGCAGTTTTTTTTACATATTTTTAAAAGGTCGTGACGTTTTTTGACTTTATTTTGCTATGGGCCCTACTTTTTATTTTTTTTTTTTTATGCAATGTTTTCGATATGATGCCTTTTGTTCGAAAAAATGAAAATTTCAGATTTTAGGACAAAAAAAGAAAGGGCGCGTTTAAAAAAATGCATCATCAGCCCCCAAAGCGCCCACATGACGTCAGAGCTAAAAATTTTGAAAAAGGGTTTTTTTCCGCCTCTACAGCCGTTTTATAGTGGGATTTTTTTAAATTTTTCACAGATGAAAAAATTTAAAAATTTTAATGTGTCCTTTCCCCGTCACTAACCAAAATTTCCCGAAAGCCCGAAGTTTTGGCTGAAATAAATTGGGAACATAGGGACCGAAAATTTCTTTTTTAGGTTTAAAAGAGCTTCGGGATGAGATAGAAGTAGAAATTACACATTTTGCAGTTCTGCAGAATTTTTTTCTAAAAATATTTTAAAGTGGGAACTTATATAGGGCCCCCTTGTCGTCTAAGCATACTTTTTTAAATTTTAAATTTTTGGGGCAATGATTCGCCCATGATCCCAAAAGTTGTTCGGGAAAAAAAAAAAAATTTAAAGGTTATAAGTATGGAAAGCCCCTTTTGAAAAAAAGCTTTTTCAGCCCCTAAAAACGTCACATGGGGGCTTCCCGGAAAAAAAATAGGGGAAAAATGGTTTTCCCTTGCTCTAGAACCCGTCTTTTATGATCAGTTTTTCTTCACATTTTTACAGATGGTACTTTTGAAACAAAAGGGTGGGGAAAAAATTTTGTCACCTCCCCTTAATTCCGAAAAACCGAATACTTTTTGCTGAAATAAGATTCAAAACAAGGACCTTTAAATTTTTCATTCTTTAAGGAGTTTCCCAAGGAATTTTGGGGCTGGAATAAGATTCAAAAACCATGGGATTTTTTAAACCCAAAATTTAAGTTTGCGGCCCTTTCCTGACGTCATATGACTTTCCATTTTTCGTCCACAGACTTTTAATTATTTTTATTTTTGCACAATTTTTGGGAAAAAAAAGTAAATTGTTCAGCATAACTTTGTAATACAGGGGTTAGCCCTTGCACGAAGCTTCTATTCCTGTTTTTTTCTTTTAAAACAGTTTGAAAAAAGCCCTACCCACCCCGTTTTCACGATAAATCTGTTTTATTATTTTTTCTTTTCTTTTCCAAAATTAAACGCTTATTTTTATATGTTCCCAATAGCCCCTAGGACGATAAATTTTTTTTATGGTTATTAGTCACGTGGGAAAATTTGATTTAAATGTTTTTCAGAAACCTATAAACGTAACATGACGTCACAGCAAAAAAGGGGAAAATTTGGTGTTCGCGCTTCACCCGCCCATTTAGGGTGGGATTTTCTTAAAATTTTTCACAGATGGACATCAGGGTTTCAAAGGTGTGCAATCCTGTCAGAAACCCAAAAAATCCGAAAGACCGAAGTTCTGTGGCGGGAAATAAGATTCGAACATGGGCCAAAAAATTTTTCTTTTTTGTTTTAAAAAAGGAATCAGGTTAGTTAAAAATTTTGAATCTTTTAACATTTTTGAAAGTTCTGCGAATTTTATAATTTTTTGGGTTTCGTGACGTATTACGTCATTTTACTCATGGGCCCAAACTTTTTTAATTTTAAATTTTGGGGAAATATTTGGGACATGCGTAATTTTGTTCAAATAATGAAAATTTTTCAGGTTATGACAGTAAAGGATCGCAAATTAAACCCAAAAAGATCTCAAAACCCCCTATGCCACCCACATGACTCACCCCAAAAAAAGGGGGAAAATGGTTTTCGCCCCTCTAAAAACCCGGGTTAAATTTATGGTCGGATTTTCTTCAAATTTCACAGTGGTACACCCTTGAAATAAAGTGGGGCATATCCTGTTGTTTAACAAAAATTTCCCCGGGGGAACCAAAGTTCTGTGGTTAAATTAAGATTAAACATAGGACCAAAAATTTTCATTTTGGATTAAAGAGTTGGGAAATGAGATAAAAAAGCTGAAACTTACACAGTTTGCATTTTCTGCGGGAATTTCTACTTATATTTTGAGTCTTTAAACGTCATATACGTCTTTGGGACGTCATAAGCATACTTTTTTAAATTTTTTCCATTTTAGGGCAATAATATCACATAAATGCCAGTTGTTCAGATTTATAAAAAATTTTCAGAGTTATAACAGCAAATATCCCATTTTTTTGAAAAAATTGCACTTACAGAAACCCTTTGACGTCATGTAGGGTCCGTTAAAAAAGGGGAAAAAAATGTTTCCGCTTACAGCCCCCTTTTATGGTCGATTTTTTAAAATTTTTCACAGAGGGAAAATTTTTTAAAAACTAAGGGGGTGCTTTCCTTTGTCAGCAAACAGAAATTTTCCCGAAAGACCAAAATTTCTGAACCCTGAAATAAGATTCAAATAGGACCAAAAATTTTTTCTTTTTAGTTTTAAAGAGCTTCAGTGAATTAAAAGTTGAAACTTACACGGGTTACATTTCGGGCAAAATTTTCTCATATAATTTGGTTTTACGTTAAATACGTCGTGACGCCCAAAGCATACTTTTAATTTTTCATTTTAAGCAATGTTTTCGACATAAAGCCATTGTTCAAAATTAAGGGAAAATTTTTCAGGGGTACCATTAAAGTTTTGCGTTTTTGAAAAAAAGGGAATTTTTCAGAACCTTTAATCCCCGTCATGTGACTTTAAAGCTAAAAAAAGCCATACAAAAAAAAAAAAAAAAGAAAAGGGGGTAAAAATTTTTAAAATTTTATTTTTTTTTTTACGGAATTAATCTTAAATTTTTCAATTTTACCCAGAAAGTCCTATCATTCTAAAAACCAAATGAAATCTAGTTTTTTTTTTCTTCCTAACAAAACCCTTTTTTTTTTCTATGTTGAAATACCCTAGGAGGGATGAAATTTTTTATAAATTATTGTTCACTTTGGGGTTAAAAAATTTTGTTTTTCAATAAATTTTCATTCCCTTTGACGTCATTTCCCGTCACTTTTTGAAATATGCTACAAACTTTTGAACGGGGTTACGCCATTTTTTGGGAAACTGATTTTATCAAAGTTTCACAATTGTGTATATTAAGTTCAGTTGTGCACCCCGGTTTTCCGTTTTTCAAAATTCAAAAAGGTCCTTGGTTCTATATTGAACCCAAAGATTCAAACCCAAAGGCCCAAAAATTTTTTTTAAATCATTAAAATCTGTCCTTTTTTCGATAGAAAGTTGATATTTAGTCAGTATATATTCTCTAGAAGTTTAAAACATTTTGTGACAAAAATTCATTTTGACGTCACGTGACGTCATTATTTTTTAAAAGTATTTCTAATTTTTCCCAAAATTTTTTTCTATTTTTAAAATTTTTTCAAAGGGCAATGAAAATTTAATGACAAATGCTTAAAACGCAAAAATTTTTTTTTTAAAGATTTTCAAACCTCCGTCATATGCCCGTCCCCATTTTTTAATTTCAAAAAAATTTGTACGCGGTTAAGCTATTTTTTTTAAAAAACCCAAATTTTTCATAAAAATTTTTCACAAAAAGGTTTTAAAATTAATTTAGTTTTTGAACCCCGGTGCCCCTTTTTTCCCAAAATTTCAAAAGTCCGGGTTTTCTAAAGGTTTCCAAAGATTCAAACCAAAGGTCGAAAATTTTTTAAAATTTGCTTAAAAAATGGTCCTATTTGAGATAAAAAATGAATTTGGTAAGTATTTTAGGTCTCTAAGTTTTTTAAACATTTTGTTGAAAATAAAACGCCCAAAATGACCGTCACTTTGAGTTTTAAAAATGTTTAATGTATTTCTAATAAAAACAAAGTATTTCTAAAATGTTAAATTTGTCAAAGGGCTAGAAATTAAGGGAAAAGTTTCCCGACGCTGCTATTTGTTTTTCTGTTTTTTTCAAAAAGCTTTAACGCAAAAACGTCACTTTTTGAAATTGATTTCGAAAGTTTGTCCACGGCCCAAAGAGCCTTTATTAATGGGCCGTTTTTCATCAAATTTTAAAAAGAATGTGTAAAATTCCTTTTTTTATTTGTTTTCCCGGTGTCCGTTTTTAAAAATTCGAAAAGCCCAAAAGATCTATGGCGGACCCAAGTTTCAAACCCAAAGGACGAAATTTTTTAAAAAGTTTTAAAAAAACCCCCTATTTGAGATAGAAAGTTGAAATTTTGTCAGTTTAGTGGGTTCTTGGGTGTTTTAAATTTAAAATGTGAAAATAAACGTCAAATGACTTTCACGTGAGTCATTTTTTTTTTTATTATTATTCTTTTCTTCTTCCAAACTAAAGTTTTTTTAAATATGTTCCCAATACCCTAGGAAAAGGAAATTTTTTTATGGTTTTTTAGTACGTAAAGGAAAAATTTTGATTTCAATGATTGTAAAAACCCTATGACGTCACTGACGCCCAAGCAAAAAAATAGTAAAAAAATTTTTTTTCGCGCTTTTAAAAGCCCCATTTATATCAGATTTTTTCAAATTTTTACAGATGATACATCTTAAAACTAAGGTGTGAATTTTTGCCCAACTAACCTTAATTCCAAAAAACCCAAAAAGTTTTGGGCTGAAGAAGATTCAAAATTTGGCCCAAGAATTTCGGGATAGATAAAAGGGTTTGGGAAACCCTTACCATTTTTGAAGTTCTTAATAATTTTTAATATTTTTTATGTCGGGACTCATATCCCTCATAAGCATACAACCACTACTACTTATTTTTTTTTCCCTTCGCTTTTTTTTCCCGGGGAAAATAAAATGATTTGTTCACAATGAACATAAAATTTACTACCAGAGGGAGTCATTACATGAAACTCTATCTCCTGTTTTTTTGCTTTAAACACAGGTTGCAAAAAAGGCCCTATCATTGTTCAGACAATGACATCTATTTTTTCTTATTTTCTTCTTCTTCCTTATTGGGACTTTCTGCCCTTTGGGCCCAGAAAGCCCATTGGTTTTTTAAAGTTTTTTATTATTTTTTTCTTCTTTTTTTTTTTTTTCCCCTTTCTTTGTATTTGTGTTAAATTTTCGATTTTGGTTCCCAAGGCCCAAAACCCAATAAAAATTTTTAAAGGATAAATTAAAACCATACTTTGGGAATGCAATGAATTTCATATTATAGAGGGTTTTTTAACTTAAATTTTAAAAACGTGAGGTGAAAAAAAGTTTGTACCGGCCCTCACCCCATTATTTGGGGGCCGATTTTAATAAAAAATTCACAGAAGGGTTTATTTTTAGGTCTATTTGTCCCTTTTCCCGGTGTCCGTTTTTAAAAATTTCGAAATGGAAAATTTTTCTTGGCGAACCCAAGATTCGAACCATTGACGTCAAATTTAAAGGTTTTAAAATCGTTTTCCCAATTTTTAGCTAAAAAATTGATATTTGGACAGAATAAAGTCTCAAGGGTTATTTTTACTTCTCTTAAAGAACTTCATAGACGTCATAGGGACGTCATGGGGGAAAGGTAATTTCTATATTTTACTTTTTAAATTTTCATATGTTGAAACAATTTCTGAGCCCCTTTGAAAATTTAATAAAATATGCTTCAGATAAAAATTTTTTGCTTTTCAAAAATTTTCATTTGATAGGGGGGTTTTTTTTTTGGGACGTAAACTTAAAGCCCGTCTAAAAATGCTTGTACGCGGGTTAAAGCCATTTTTTGGGGCCGTTTTTTTTTTAAATTTATTTCCCCAAATGTGTATTTTAAAATCTAGTTGAACTTTCAGGGGGTCCGTTTTTTCCCAAAATTCAAAAAAGGGCAAAGGTTTTATGGCGGATAAATTCGCCTTTGGGACCCCAATTTTCAAATACTTTAAAAAACCCGTTTCCAGATGATTTAAGAAATATAAAAATTATATTTGGATAAAAATTTAAGTCCCCAAAAGAGGGGTTTTTACTTTCTATGAAGATAAGTCACAAAAACCTTCTATGGGGTTCTTAAGGCCCCAAAAAAATAATTTCTGTTATATCCCGGGTTTAATTTAAATCTTTTTGTTTACTTCCCCAAGGACCTTTGGAAATCAAAGGGTATGTACATCAACCCGGGTGTGTTTTAAAAATTTGCAATGTAATTCATTTTAAATGTGACGTTATATCACAAAAATTTTGAGTCGGGAAAAAAAGGGTTCTTAGTTTTTGTACACCCCTTTTTTTTGGGACGCTTTCATAAATTTTTTTCCCAAAAGTATATGTAACGCTCTATATGTGTGCCCGGGCCCCTTTTTAAAAATTTTCAAAAAAAAGCAATGGTTCTAGGGCGAATCAAGTTTTAAACCCATTGACGTCAATTTAAAATACTTTATAAAATCGTTTCCCCGATGATTTAAAAATTTAAATATTTGGCGGGTTATTATTCTTTGAGCTTTTTCCCAAACCCTTTGTGAGGAAAACTCTTTGGGGCAAAAGGGTAAAAATTTTAATTTTAAATTTATCTACGCTTTTTAATTTTTCTATATGTTGCAAATTGAAAAGGAGCATGAAAAAAATTTCTTGATATATTAAAAAAACCCTTTTTTTTTAATTTCATTGTTTTTTCCTTAAAACCCTAGCGTCACATGACACCCAAACTTGACGTGTCTACCCCAACTTTTATGCGGTTTCCGGAAAATTATTACAGGTTAAAATTTGGGTTTATAAGCCTTTAAAAAAAAATTTGTTTTGAAAACATAGTTTTAAAAAAATTTAATCCAAGTTAAAAAAATCGATAAAAAAAAATTGATTTTCATTATTTTTTGCCAAACCCTCCAATTTAAAAAGGGTTATATTTTTAAAATTTTATTTAATTTAAGGCCATAAAAAAAGCAATTAAAAGGGCGGGAATTTCATTCTTTTTTATTTTTTTAGTTTTTAAGTGTTTAACAAATGTAGCAGAAAGTCCTATAAATTGTATCAAAAATAAAAATCTATTTATTCTTTTTTTTTTCCCCTCTTATATTTGTTTAAAACCCGAGGTTTTTTTGGGTTCAAAACAATAAAAAATTTTTAGGGCATATTTTTTAAAACCCTGAGTTTTTCCGGGGGCAATGATTTTCATTTTCATTTCTCATTTTAACGCCAGTTTTTGACGTCGGTAAAAAAGTTTGTACGCGGTTACACCCAAATTATTTCTTAAACCGATTTTCTTTAAATTTTTCCCACAGAAGTGTATGTTGGGCCTAGTTTGCTCCCGATGTCCTTTTTTTTTCCAAAAATTTCGAAAAGGCAAAGGGTTTTATGGGGGGCCCAAAAGTTTTCCCCCCCTTGGGACTAAATTTCAAATTATAAAATCGCTTCGAAAAAAGCTGAAACCCTGTTTTTTGGACAAATTAAAAAGTCTCTGGGCCCTTCTTTCCCATTCTGAAAAGATGAACCCCATATACTTTCATAGCTATAATGCTATTTAAAATTTCAAATTCAAACTTAAGGGTTTTTTAAAACCCCTGTAGGCTTTTTTTTTTTGTATGTTTTGCTTGAAATTTTTTTTGGGAAGTTGCAGAAATTAATTTATGGGGCCAGGTCACTTCCTTTTGGAAAAACCCCAAAGGTCAAGGTCATTTATAATTATGGGGTTTTTCTTCGGTTAAAAAACCTAAAAAAGGGTTTAAATTTTTATCAAAGACACTAGGGCGTAAAATTTGAAGTGCTTAAAAAAAGCCCTTTTCCAAGGGATTTTTAGTTTTTGATGATCGGGTTAAATGGGTTTAAAGTTTGGGGGAAAAACAAAAATTTTGTAAAACCCCCGGTGTTTTTTACATTTTTATTTCTCGAACACTTTGTTTTTAAAAAATATGATGATGAATTTTTTTGTAGAAATGTTTCCCCGTTTTTTGATGCTTAAAGTTTAGTGATTGGCCTAAGATTCATGGATTTTTTATGGGGAAAAAACAAAAATTCGTGCTTTTAGCTTTGTGATTTTTTCTTTCTTCTTGGGGTTTAAAATTTTTATCTAAAAAAAAGTATTAAAAATTTCCCTAAACAAAAGCGTGTGAAATGAAAGAAATTTTCAGACGATTTTTTTTTGGTCCCTTAAAGTTATAAAATTGATAAATAAAAGGGGAGTTACATCAAAAATAAGGTTTAAACATTTTAAAAATTTCACCGATTTTGCCGTTTTTAAAGAGTTTCAGGGCTTAATCTTAGATCATAATTAAAAAAGTAAAACACTTTAAAGCGAATGGTATTAAAAAATTTTAAGCCCTTTTTTGGTCCCTAAAGTTTTAAAATTTGCCAAAGTAAAAAGTTAAATAAAAAATACGAATATAAAAAAAAAGGTTTAAAATTTTCGGGGAAATATCCAATATTCGTTTTCACTTTAAATTAAGCTTTTTCGGAAAATAGTAATTTTTCCCGCTATTTTTTGTAATAAAAAATTGCAAACAAAATTTTTTTTATTAATTTATATTGATTTTAAACTAGCTAAAAAAACTCCCTTTTTCCCGGGGGCCGAGGGGGTTAGACCGTCCGCCCCGGGAGGGGAAAGGGTCGTGGGTTCGACCCCCGCCCCGGGACATCCCAAAAGTCGTAAAAAATATACGTTTTTTGCCCCTTTGCTTGGCGCTCAGCAAAAAAAGGGTTTTTGGGCAGGATGGTTGGGCGGGGTATAAGGTTGATGTGATGGGTGGGGGTATCATCCCCAATGTCTACGGGTGTACTGCGTGGGGTAGTCCAAACCCCGCATAAAATAGACATCGTGCCTGGCGGGAATTACGGGTCGGGGGGGCGTTAAACCCAACAAACAAATTGTTTCATATATGGGCATTTTACTACCCCGCCCTTTACACACAGGTGGCACACTGGGCTTTGTTGACGCATTTTTTAAACTTTTTTAAAATAAGTTTGTTTAAATAATCAGTTTATAGAAAAACATTTACATAAGAAATGGGGGATTTTTGGGAAATTTTTTTTGAAAAGGGACTCCAAGGAAAAGGGAAAAAGTTTCTAAATTAAAAACTAAAATAAAAGTATAGTTTAAATTTGGGTTTAACGTCCCCCGAAAATTTTTTTTAAGTTTTTGGAGAAAATTGTCTTTTGGGAAAACAAATGTATGTTGTAACACGCACAGTATAAAGTCGTAGACATTTTGGGATGATCCCACACCCATCAATTACCCGGGACCCCGGGGCCAAACATTTCCTAGAACTCCCCTTATTAAGTGAGCGCCAACCAAGGGGCTATAAAAGTACCTATGTTTACGAATTTGGTAAAAAACAAAATTGAAAAAATTTTATAAAAAACGTTTTTAAAAACAACTTACAATCATGTGTTTTCTCGTTTTATTTGGTTTTTTCCCGGGGTTTTTCCCTTTAAGCCTTGATATCTTCCGCGGGACCCGATTTTTTTTAAAAACGATTTTTTTTTACTATTTCGTTTTTTCCCTTAAAATGTCAGTCATTTGATATTTTCCGATTTCCAACTAATTAAAAACAAGATAAAAAAAAAAAAAACAGCCACACAAAAATTGATTGAAATTTTAAAAAAAAAATGACCCGGGCAGCCCAAAAATCGCGGAAATTTTAGTGTTACATCCAAATTTTTAAAAAGCACTGAAACGTGTGGAATACTTTAATAACACGAAAACATTTATTGGTGCCATTTCTAATATAGCAGCAAAAACGTATTTAATTTGGGGGGGGGAAAAACTCTAAGTTAGTCATTTTTAATTAAGTTTTGGTTAGGTTTTTTTAGTAAGTTTAAGCCCAAATTAAATGGGTTTGTGGCACGGCAAACCCGCGCGCCCGTTTTTAATGGATTAAATCCCTTATAAAATAACACAAAATTATTAGTGTTTGAAATTATTTTTTTGGAAATTTAACGCAGTCGAAATTTCCCAAATTTTGTTTTGTTTTTTTGGACCCCGCCTATAAAACCGTTCCCCGGCTTTAAATTTTAAAATCAGGGGACATTGCTTATAGGCATATTTTTTAAATTTTTAATTTTAGGGCAATGATTTCGACATAAAGGCAGTTTTCAGAGTAATGAAAATTTCAGAGTTATGACAGAAAACAATGCTTTTTAAAAAAAAAGCATTTTAAAGCCCCCAAAGGGAGTCAAAAAACGCCCACAGCAAAAACCCAGTAAAAGATGGTTTTCGCGTTTTGCAGCCGTCATTTATGGTCGGATTTTCTTAAAATTTTTACAGTTTGGTAATCTTGAAACAAAAGTGTCATATTTTCGCTAACAAAATTCCAAAAGCCCGAAGTTCTGGGGCTAAATTAAGATTTAAAACATAGGACCGAAAATTTTTTTATTTTTAAAGAGCTTCAGAATGAGATAAAAAATTAAAACTTCACATTTTGCAGTTCTCAGGAATTTCTCAATATATTTTGAGTCGGGGCCGTCAAAGACTCTTGAGGGTCAAAACCCCATACTTTTTAAAATTTTAATTTTAGGGAAAATATTTCAAACCTGATCGGGTTGAAAAAGTTTGTTCGGGGCCCTTCCCCAAAATTATTTTTTCCCCCGGAATTTTTAAAAATTGCCAAATTTGTTTTTTTTGGGCTCTATTGTCCCCCCCCGGTGCCCCTTTTTTCCAAAAATTCGAAAAGGAAAAAGTTTTTAGGCAAACCCAAAAGATTCAAAAACTTTCCCCCAAAAAATTTTTAAAAGGTAAAAATCGTTCCCCAGAAAACCCAAAAAAAGGGTTGTTTTTATGGAAAAAATTTAATTATTCTCTAGGCCCTTTTTTGAATTTAAAAAGGATGAACACCAGGGGGACGTCACATGATTTTAATTTTGTAAAAAATTTTTCGTATCAAAAAAAAAGGGGTTTTTAAAAGCCCTGTAGGCTTTATTTTTTGGGGATTTTTTTTTTTGAATTTTTTAATTAAAAAAGGGGGGGAATATTTTTTTCAAGGACCAAATTTATTTTTTTTTTCCCCCAATTTTTACCCAAAAGGGAAAGGGTTTTCATATATAAAAATTGGGGGGGTTTTTTTCGTCACCCTTTAAAATTTTCCCAAAAAAGGGAAAAAATTTTTCTATCGAAAAAAAAATGCAAAATTTGTATTGCTTAAAAAAACCTTTTTTGAAAAATTTTTTTTTTTTTTGGAAGAGGGGAAAAAGGGGGTTTTTGATTTGGCAAAAAAATTAAAATTTGGAAAACCCCCTTTTTGGGGTTTAACAGTTTTTTACCTCAAAAACCTTTTTTTTTTGGGGAAAATTTAAAAAAGATAATATTTTTTGTGAGCAATGTTTGGCCTTTTTTTTGAGCTAAAAATTAATTTTGGGCCAAAAAAATTGGGGGAAAGAAATTGGGAAAAAAACAAAATTTTTTGGCATATATTTTTTGGGGTTTTTTTTTTTTTCTTTTTAAAAAAAATTTTAAAGCTTGTTCGAAAAAAGGGGGAAAATTTTTTAAAAATACAAAAAGCCCCGTAAAATTTTGAAAATTTTTTCGGGAAAAAATTTTTTTGGGGCCCCCTTTAAATTTATAAAATTTTAAAACAAAGGTTTTTTCCCCAAAAAAAATTTAAAAATTTAAAAAAAAAAAATTTGGGGATTCTGCCCGTGTTAAAAATTTTTTTTACGGTTAAACCCCCTTAAAAAAACTCTTCGAAAAAGGCCAAATTAAAAAAAAGTAAAAATTTAAAAATTTAAAAAGGGGAACGTTTTTTTGGGGCCCCCAAAATTTTAAAAAAATTGGGGATTTAAAAAAAGGGGAAAGTTCCATCAAAAAAAAAAATTTTAAACCCAATTAAAAAAAACAAAAAAAAAAAAAATATTTTTCGATTTCCCCTTTTTAATTGAAGCTTTTGGGGGAAAAAATATTTTTTTCCCCGTTTTTTTAAAAGCCCAAATAAATTGCAAAAAAAATTTTTTAAATTTATATAAATTTAAAAAAATTTTTAATAGAAAAAAGGGGATGAAAAAAAATTTAAAAATATTTTTTTAATTTTCCTTTTCCCTTTAAAAATGGGAAAAGGAAAAAAAAACCATTACCAAAAAACCCCCAAAATTTTAAAACCCCAAAAGGGCCCCCTCAAAAAAGGGGAAAAGTTTGAAAGTTTTAAAAATTAAAAAAAATTTTTACAATTTCCCCCCCAAAATAATAAAAAAGGGATTTACTGGGCAAAAACCTTTTTAAAACTTGTAAAAGGGGAATAAGCAAAAATGACACCCAAAACCCCCAACAAAAATCAAAAAGGGGGCCCTTAAAAAAAATAGTTTACGTTCACATCCCCCCCGATTGAAAATTTGCCCCCAGGGAGGTAAAAAAAACCCTTTTGGCGAAATTTTGGTTTAAAAAATTTTGGCATTGGGGCAGAAAAAGTCACCCAATTTAAAAAAATTTTAATGGGGTTTTGGGGGGCCCCGCGGCAAACAAAAAAAAAAATTTAAAGATAGCAGAAAAAATTTTATCCAACCCAAAGAATTTTCTCTTATTTGGACTTCTATTTAAATTTTTCCTTTAAAATTTTCGGTTTTTATTGGAAATTTTTTTTTTAAAATTTATGCAAATCAGGCTATCACTCTTTTAGAAAAATTTAAGAAAATTTTCAACACAAATATGGCGTATCACGGTCAAATTAGTGATGCATGGATGCTGTGGTAAAATTCAACACGCCCTTGGCTGATCTGTAAATCAAACGCTTTGTGACATGTGATTTGGAAAATATATACACACGCGTGTGTATTTCAGTGCATGTAAGCATGGGTCCCATTTAGAGATTATGATATGTTGCACCAACAGGCTAGTCACAAGCGCATGGGAAAACCCATTATGAAACCATTATGAAGTGAACTGAGTAAACGGTGCAGACAAATCATTATTAATTTTGCAAGCAACCTGTTCAAAAAACTTAAGATTTTTTTATCCCCCGCCAAAAGGGGGCGGGGGATATAGTAATAGTCTCCGCCCGTTAGTCCCGTCCGTCGTCCCGTCCGACATTTTTGTCCGGAGCATAAGTCAAAAAGTATTTGAGAATCAACTTAATACTTCATAGGTGAATAGATCTCATGAGGAGGAGTGCAGTGCACAAGAATGATTTATTGATTTATTTTTGTTTTAAAAAGAAAACCCCTTGTATACCACAAATGGAAGAGAATCACCCTGTTGGTGGGTTTGGGTTTGGGTCAGTCGGTTGGTTGATCAGTCGGTCATGCGGTTTTTAAAGCAAATCTGTCCGGAAACTTTCAGTCATTTTACCTGATACTTGCATAGATATTTATCAGAACAGGGCTACAGATAAGGTTTGAGGGCAATTGGGTATTTACTCATCAATTTTTCAAGGAATTGGGTTTTCACCCAAATTTTTTAATTGAGTAATGAAAATATGGTTACTCCATCAAAATTAAGTCAATTGCTTTTTTTTCATCAACTAATTTTGGAATTGAAATAACAGTATAACAACAGCAACTAGGAAAAGTGCAGTGTCCAAGAACTGTAACTCTAACTCCGTTACCATTTTTTTAATTATCTACCTTTGTTAAATAGATTTTTTTTTCTTGTCCCGACATTAACTTGAAACAGATGGCACTAGGAGAAGTGCAAGTCAAAGAACTGTGACTACACTTTTATGCTGCTGTGCCAAATAACCTAACTGATTCTCTATCCACTTAAAAAATAAATTTACTTACTTATTGAAAGCTATCATATATAATAATACTATGTATACAGGGGGTTATTTATGCTTTCGTCTTGAATTCTGGCTTTTCCTGTATCAAAGCCTTTTGCGGGGGTAAATTTAAAGACCCACAGTGCACATAGGTGCCGATATCAGTGCTATATTTGGCCCGATAAACTTCTGCTGACTGGGTATATTGTGTAGTTAAAGGCAACTATGAACTAACCTAAACTACTTACGGGTACTTTTCTATGTTGAAGCGGAGACAAAAGTTGGCAGTTTTTCTTGGTTTTGATGCCTTTAGTGATGTTCTGGTCACATGGTAAGTTTTTGCATTTTTTGAAAATAGAAAATTCCCTACTTTCACTTTTTACATAATTTTAAACATTTTCGGAAATGTAATATGCAATGGCCCAGAGCAGTGAAAATTGTATGGCAAATATTTCAGACCCTGTCTTTTGAAATGCAAATGATTTTCAAATTCATAGCACATCATATGACATCATAGACACTAGATTCGACGTCAGTTAAAACGTTGGTACGCGCTTTTGAATGGATTTTCTAGTAAATTCACAGAAGGTATAAGTTAGGACTTGTTGTGCATCCTTACTTTCGTTTTTCAAAATATTGAAAAGACAGGTTCTGTGGTGAAACCATGTTTCAAAAAATATGACCTCGAAATTAAATTTAGTACAATCTGACTAAAGTACACGATCTTCCTACGTTCTTATGTAGCGTAGCGTATATATAGGAGATGACTTTAGTCAGATTGAGTACTACATATGAGATAAAAAGCCGAAATTCACACATATTGTAATTTTAAAGGTGTTCTTCAGATTTTCATAGGCCGGACGTCATTTGACACATGGTGTTATTATATGTTTTCATTTCTCGTGCAATAAATTCGGTGTGATCCCAATGGTCCAGAACTACCAAAATTTTATGGCATATTTTAAATATGCTGAATTTTCATATGCAATTATATTCACATCCATATGACATCAGAATAGACGTCGGATCAAAAAGTTTGTAAGCGATCTGATCATCTGAAACATAATAACTTGATAAATTTTTTTCGAAAATTTTAAAAGAATGTATGGGTTACGTTCTAGATACCTAATATTTTCTGCGTATTCTGTATAAATAATTTTCAGTTTGATTGAGTTTTAAACGGTTTGCAGAAAGTCCTATCGTTTGCCGTGCAAACGAAATCTAGTTATTATTAGGACTTTCTGCCCTTTCGGCAGAAAGTCCTATTGGGTTTGTACTGTTTTTTTATTATTAGGACTTTCTGCCTTTCGGCAGAAAGTCCTATTGGGTTTGTTATGTTTTTTTATTAGGTTTTCGCATCGCTTGCGAAAACCTATTGTTCTTCTTCTGTTTTATTTTTAGGTTTTCGCATCGCTTGCGAAAACCTATTGTTCTTCTTCTGTTTTATTTTTAGGTTTTCGCATCGCTTGCGAAAACCTATTGTTCTTCTTCTGTTTTATTTTTTTTTTTTTTTATTATTTTTCTAACCCTTTTTGTTAACGGCAAATCTCCGTGATCAGAAAAGCCACATTTATGAAATTTTAATCAGTTTTTACCAAGTATTTGAAGATGATCCTAACGTTGAGAAAATTTTCATTTATGTCTTACTTTTCCCGCTAGGGGGCGTTTTGTATGAAATGTATTAATGGCTAATAACTCAGTTATTTGAGGTCTGATTCAATGCGGTTTTTCGCATTGTGTTCCTTGTTGATAGCCAAATAAAATATGATAGGTTTTTGAGGGTACGTGTCGCTGAAAGTTTTGAGATACAGAAGGTTGAATGTTCGAACCTCGCAAAAAACTGTGCAAATGAGGGTAGGTCTACGAAAAACCTATCCATTTTTGTTAGAGATCAGATAGAAGAGTTCTGTTTGCTGCAAATGATTTTCAAGACATATACGCACAAAATATATGGGGTGGCGAATTGAAGAAATGCAGGGTTTGTCCTCTGGATACGGTCAAACTTCACTAAATTTTAGGAAAAAACAAAATTTCAAAAACAAGTTTTTTGTCACTCCTGAATTTATTTTTGGTTCATTCTTAATGAAATTTTCACAAGTTATGTATTATTATGTCGGAAATGGCGTCACGATTAAAATTTTTAAAAATAAATGAAAAGGTCAAGGTCATATTACGATTATTGTGTTTTTATTCGGCCCCACATAGCTCCAAAACTAAAAATATTTCATTAAGAGTATATAAACAAAAGATTTAGTTCCTCAAGAGTCCTTTCCATTGCTGGTTAGTTTTTGAAGATCGGACTTGATTTGGTCATTTTACGGCAGTCCAAAGTTTGATCCTTTTTTGGAAAAATTGTAAATCAATTCTTATGCTTCAAATTCTGATACATTTAAAAATAAAAAGTTCGACTTGTGCGACTAGTATACTTGATTGAAATATTTGCTGCTTTGCTAGGTACCTAACAGTAAAAACCAATTTTCTTTCTCATTTTGCCGCTAGGGGCGCTTTTCTTGAAATCATTCTTTTGCTTATAACTCAAAAAGTTGAAGTCCGATTCGAATGCGGTTTTTTGCATTCTGTTCCTGTTGATAGCCTAATAACATATGATAGGATTAGAGGGTCCGTGTGGCTAAAAAGTTTTGAGCTACATAAGGTTGAATGTTCGAACCTTGCAAAAAACAAAACAAAAATAAAAAAAACTGTGCAAATGAGGGTAGGTCTACGAAAAACCTATCCGTTTTTGTTAGAGATCAGATAGAAGAATTCCGTCTCAGGCATACCATTTGAAAGACGTATACACACAAAATATATGGGGTTGCGAATTAAGGAAATGCGTGGTTTGTCCTCTAGAAACGGTTTAAACTTCACTAAATTTTAGGAAAAATTAAAATTTCAAAAACATGTTTTTGTCGCTCCTGACTTTATTTTCTGTTCATTCTTCATGATATTTTCACAAGTTATGTATTGTTATGTTTGAAAGGGCCTCACAATTCAAAAAATAAAAAAGAATTGAAAAGGTCAAGGTCATATTACGTCTATTGTGTTTTTATTCGGCCACAAATAGCTCCAAAACTAAAAATATTTCATTGAGAGTATATGAACAAAAGTTTTAGTTCTTACAGAGCTCTTTCCAGTGATGTTAAGTTTGAAAGGGTTTACACAATTAAAAAGTTAAAAAAAAATTGAAAAGGTCAATGTCATATACGATAATTGTGTTTTTTTTTCGGCCACGAAGTACTCCAAATCTAAAAATATTTCATTGAGAGTATAATAAAGGTTTTGGTTCTTGAGGAGCTCTTTCCAGTGATGTCTAGTTTTTGAAGATCGGACTTGATTTGTTCATTTTACGGCAGTCCAAAGTTTGATCCTTTTTGGA
This sequence comes from Solen grandis, assembly GCA_021229015.1. Taxonomy (NCBI): domain Eukaryota; kingdom Metazoa; phylum Mollusca; class Bivalvia; order Adapedonta; family Solenidae; genus Solen; species Solen grandis. Next base: position 50,478,269 of record CM037789.1, on the reverse strand, counting down.
ATAATTGTTAATCAGTTTTTATGCTTCAATTTTGTGATATATAAGAAAAAGAATGTTCGACTAGTGCGACTTATATACTTGTTTGAACTATTTGCTGTTTTTAGCTCACCAGAGCACGAAGTGCTCAGGGTGAGCTATTGGGATCACCCTTCGTCCGTCGTCCGTCGTCGTCCGTCGTCTGTCGTCCGTAGGCCGTCGTCAACAATTTGCTTTAAAAGACATCTCCTCTGAAACCGCTGGACAGAAGTTGATAAAACTTGGCATGTATGATCCTTTGATGGGCCTCTACAAAAATTGCTCAAATAAAGTTGATCCATGAAGAACTCTGGTTGCCATGGCAACAAATAGAAAAAATAATTGAAAACTTTGAAAATCATCTCCTCTGAAACCGCTGGACAGAATTTGATAAAACTTGGCATGTATGATCCTTTGATGGGCCTCTACAAAAATTGCTCAAATAAAGTTGATCCATGAAGAACTCTGGTTGCCATGGCAACAAATAGAAAAAATAATTGAAAACTTTGAAAATCATCTCCTCTGAAACCGCTGGACAGAATTTGATAAAACTTGGCATGTATGATCCTTGGGTGGGCCTCTATAAAAATTGCTCAAATAAAGTTGATCCATGAAGAACTCTGGTTGCCATGGCAACAAATAGAAAAAATAATTGAAAAATTTGAAAATCATCTCCTCTGAAACCGCTGGACAGAATTTGATAAAACTTGGCATGTATGATCCTTGGGTGGCCTCTATAAAAATTGCTCAAATAAAGTTGATCCATGAAGAACTCTGGTTGCCATGGCAACAAATAGAAAAAAAATTGAAAATTTGAAAATCATCTCCTCTGAAACCGCTGGACAGAATTTGATAAAACTTGGCATGTATGATCCTTGGGTGGGCTTCTACAAAAATTGCTCAAATAAAGTTGATCCATGAAGAACTCTGGTTGCCATGGCAACAAATAGAAAAGTAATTGAAAACTTTGAAAATCATCTCCTCTGAAACCGCTGGACAGAATTTGATAAAACTTGGCATGTATGATCCTTGGGTGGGCCTCTACAAAAATTGCTCAAATAAAGTTGATCCATGAAGAACTCTGGTTGCCATGGCAACAAATAGAAAAAATAATTGAAAACTTTGAAAATCATCTCCTCTGGGTGGGCCTCTACAAAAATTGCTCAAATAAAGTTGATCCATGAAGAACTCTGGTTGCCATGGCAACAAATAGAAAAAATAATTGAAAAATTTGAAAATCATCTCCTCTGAAACCGCTGGACAGAATTTGATAAAACTTGGCATGTATGATCCTTGGGTGGGCCTCTACAAAAATTGCTCAAATACAGTTGATCCATGAAGAACAATGGTTGCCATGGCAACAAATAGAAAAAATAATAGAAAACTTTGAAAATCATCTCCTCTGAAACAAATGGTCAGAATTTATTTTCCTTTGGCACAATGAATATCTACCATAATTGCTAAAATGAAGTTGATCTCTGGTTTGTCATTTGATTTCCTTATAGAAAAAATCATCTTGAATATGCTGATTTACACTGGTGAGCGTTTGTGGCCCTTGGGCCTCTTGTTTCAATTTTCTTTCTCATTTTGCCAATAGAGGGCGTTTTGCTTAAAATCACTCTTTTGCTTATAACTCAAAATGTTAAAGTCTGATTGAAATGCGGTTTTCAGCATTTTGTTCCTTGTTGACAGCACCACAGAATGTGATGGATTTCAAGGGACAGGGTATGGGAAAATATTTGCGCTAGAAGAGTTTGAATGTTCTAACATTGCAAAAAAAAAAAAAAAAAACTGTGCAAATGAGAGTAGGTCTTCAAAAACCTTTTCGTTCTGTTTCATATTGAAAATTGTGGCTGAGTTGAAATAAAGTGTTCATGTTGATTAGGTTAAAAGCGAAAACCGAGATACCGCTTGCGGTTCTATTTTATTTTTTATTTTTCTAACCCTTTTTTGGGAACGGCATAGCTCCGAGGTGAGAAAAGCCACATCTATGAAACTTTTATCAGTAATAACCACGTACTTGAAGATGATCCTAACGTCGAGAAAATTTTCATTTTTGTTTTGATTTTCCCGCCAGGGGGCGTTTTATATGAAAATGTTTAATAAGCAATATCTCAATTATTTGAGGTCCGATTCAAATGCGGTTTTTGCATCATGTTTCTTGTAAATAGCCCAATAAAATATGATAGGTTCCAAAAATTTGCGTATATAAAACTTTCGTGCTACAGGAGGTTGAATGTTCGAATCTCGCAAAAACTGTGATATAAGGGTAGGTCTACGAAAAACCTACCCATTTTATTCAGAGATGAGATAGGAGAATTTTGTTTGTTGCATATGATCTGCAAGACATATACGCACAAAATATATGGGGTGGCGAATTTGGGAAATGCATGGTTTGTCCACAGTACGCGGTCAAACTTAACCAATATTTTTGAAAAATCAACATTTAAAAAGCATGATGTTCAATCTTCATCATTATTTCACTGTTTATGCATTTTTATAAAACAAATAAAAACATAGAAAAAACAACAGCGAAGATATGCAAAGGTCAAGGTCATATACCAGTTATTGTTATTTTCATCGGCATAAAATAGCCCTCAATCTAAAAATATTTTATAGAAAGTATATGAACAAAAGTTTTAGTTTGTGAAGAGATCTTTCCATTGGTGTTTAGTTTTTGAAGATCGGACTTCATTTGATCAAATGACCACAGTCCAAAGTTTGATCCTCTTATCAAACAAGTGTAAATCTGTATGTTTTCCTCTTTTTTGCAGCTCCTGACCTTATTTTTTGTTCAATCTTCATCATTTTTTCACTGTTTATGCAATTACATAATACAAATAAACTCATAGTAAATAACGATGAAAATATGCAAAGGTCAAGGTCATTATACCGATTATTGTTATTTTTATCGGCACGAAATAGCTTCAAATCTAAAATTATTTATAGAAAGTATATGAACAAAAGTTTTAGTTTCTGAGGAGATCTTTCCATTGGTGTTTAGTTTTTGAAGATCGGGGTTGAATTGGTTGAGTTATGACAGAAAGGCGAAAAGTGTACTTTTAACGAAATTGAAACGCTGTAGTTTCATGAACTTTGAGTCAAAAATTATGATTTCTTCAGCCTTAACACACTAAAAAGTGAAGTGATGTATACTGCAAGGAATACTTGTTTGGTCACGTGATTATGATTTCATACATATTTAAGCAGAAATTATTTAAAAAAATTCATATAAAATCGACAAGTTGATGTTTGAAGTTGAAATTTGCAAGAGTGCCGTAGACTACAATGTGCAAAAAGTCCTGAAAATTTCAAGTGATTCCATCAACAAACATGGCAGATATTCATGTTTTTCGGATAAGGGCTTGTATACGAAAATCTAGCAATTTGAAGTAAGGGAAGAAGGCGGTTATTGGGTTGGTTACCCACGATCCGGACGTTCCTACGCAGGAAAGAGTGCCCGTGTTGAAAGGTGAGTTGCGATGCGTATTTGAGAGAATGAGGTGCATTTTAGGATGCAATGGTGTACACCAGGACCGATAAGCACATTGCCTTAGTTATAACGGCTTTCTTCAAACTTTTATTAGGGGCTTTCAGCCTCAAGTAGAATTATTAGGTTTTCGCATCGCAGTGCGAAAACCTATTGTTCTTCTTCTGTTTCTTTTTTAGGTTTTCGCATCGCTTGCGAAAACCTATTGTTCTTCTTCTGTTTTATTTTTTTTTTTTAGGTTTTCGCATCGCTTGCGAAAACCTATTGTTCTTCTTCTGTTTTATTTTTTTTTTTTTTATTTTTATTATTATTTTTCTAACCTTTTTTTGTGAACGGCATATCACCATGATAGAAAAAAGTCACATTTCTGATTTTTTTACCAGTTTTGTCCTAAGATCTGAATTTGATCCTAACGTTGAGAAAATTTTCATTTTTGTCTTAGTTTTGCCGCTAGGTGGCGTTTTGTAAAAATGACTAAGGGCTAATAACTCTGTTATTTGAGGTCCGATTCAAATGTGGTTTTTTGCATTGTGTTCCTTGTCAGAAACTTAATAAAATATGATACGTTTCAATTATTTGCGTATATAAAACTTTCGTGCTACAGGAGGTTGAATGTTCGAATCTCGAAAAAAACGATGAAATAAAGGTAGGTCTACGAAAAAAGTCCCCATTTTTTTCAGAGATGAGATAGGAGAATTTTGTTTGTTGCATATGATTCGCAAGACATATACGCACAAAATATATGGTGTGGCGATTTTGAGAAATGCATGGTTTGTCCACAGTACGTGGTGAAATATAACCAATATTTTCGAAAAATCAACATTTTAAAAGCATGACTTTTAAGGTTATTTGCAGCTCCTGACTTTATTTTTTATTCAATCTTCATCATTTTTTCACTGTTAATGCATTTTCATAAAACAAATAAAATCATAGAAAAAAAATCACCCATAATATGCAAAGGTCAAGGTCATATACCAATTATTATTATATTTATCGGCATAAAATAGCTCCAAATCTAAAAATATTTATAGAAAGTATATGAACAAAAGTTTTAGTCTGTGAAGAGATCTTTCTATTGGTGTTTAGTTTTTGAAGATCGGACTTCATTTGATCAAATGACCACAGTCCAAAATTTGATCCTCTTATCAAACAATTGTATATCCATATGTTTCAACTTTTTTGCTGCTCCTGACTTTATTTTTTGTTCAATCTTCATTATTATTTCACTGTTTATGCATTTTTATAAAGCAAATAAATTCACAGAAAAAAATCAAGCATAATATGCAAAGGTCAAGGTCATATACTAATTATGATTATTTTTATCGGCATAAAATATCTCCAAATCTAAAAATATTTTATAGAAAGTATATGAACAAAAGTATTAGTCTGTGAAGAGATGTTTCCATTAATGTTTAGTTTTTGAAGATCGGACTTCATTTGATCAAATGACCACAGTCCAAATTTGATCCTCTTATCAAACAATTGTATATCCATATGTTTCCCCTTTTTTGCTGCTCCTGACTTTATTTTTTGTTTAATCTTCATCATTATTTCACTATTTATGCATTTTTATAAAACAAAAAAAATCATAGATAAAAAAATCAAGTATACTTTGCAAAGGTCAAGGTCATATACCAATTATTATTATTTTTATCGGCATAAAATAGCTCCAAATCTAAAAATATTTTATAGAGAGTATATGAACAAAAGTTTTAGTCTGTGAAGAGATCTTTCCACTGGTGTTTAGTTTTTGAAGATCGGACTTGATTTGGTCATTTTACGGCAGTCCAAGTTTTGATCCTCTTTAGAACAATTGTAAATCAGTTTTTATGCTTCAAATTGTGATATATAAGGAATAGAATGTTTGACTAGTGCGACTTGTATACTTGATTGAACCATTTGCTGCATTGCTAGGTACCTAATAGTAAAATTTTAATCAGTTTTGGTTCTCATTTTGCCGCTTGGGGGGCGATTAGCTTGAAATCACTATTAATAATTTAAAAAAAAATGAAGTCTGATTTTTATGCGATTTTTTTTGCATTCTGTTCTTCGGTGACATCAATTTGAAATGACACAAAAAAGATAATGCGATATTTCATAAAAATGATAGTAATTCAATGCAACAGTTGTTCATAATAGTGTTGACTGTCATATTGCATTTTCGTGTGTCATTTTATACTGTTGTTTGTCGTTTGCAATTGTTGTTTATCGAATACAATTGTCATTTGTCTCCATCTTAAAGCTAAACACACATATAACATTGCAGTACCCGAAGTCCGTAAAAAATGTTTTCAAGTTTACGACTATATAACAGACAGGTAATACTCAAAAGTATTCTTCTTGGTAAAAAGTCTGATTATACATTGCGACAAAAATGTTTGAATGATCACTGTTAACAGTATTCAACAAGCCATTGAACGAAGAAATATGTTTTTCGAATCATGCGACTCATGAACTGAATGGAATTGCTTTCATGAAAACTGATGATATCGCGATTTCATAACTGACAGGTAATACTCAACAATACTCTCTTGGGTAAAAGTCTGCTTAAACATTGCGACAGAAACGTTTCAAAGATGACTGTTAACAGTATCAACAAGCAATTGAACGAAGAAATGTTTTTCGAATCATGCGACTCGTGAACTGAATGGAATTGCTTTCATGAAAACCGATGATATCGCGACTACATAACTGATAGGTAATACTCAAAAATCTTCTTTTGGGTAAAAAGTCTTCTTAAACATTCAACAAAAGTGTTTGAAAGATCGCTGTTAACATTATAAACAAGCCATTGAACGAAGAAATATTTTTCGAATCATGCGACTCGTGAACTTAATGGAATTGCTTTTGCGAAAACCGATGATATCGCGATTGCGATTCTAGTTTTTAGGTTTTCGCATCGCTTGCGAAAACCTATTGTTCTTCTTCTGTTTTATTTTTTTTTTTTTAGGTTTTCGCATCGCTTGCGAAAACCTATTGTTCTTCTTCTGTTTTATTTTTTTTTTTTTTTTTTTTTATTATTATTTTTCCGTCTCTTTTTTGTGAACGGCATATCAACAAGATAGGAAACAGTCACAGTTCTGATTTTTTTACCAGTTTTGTCCTAGGATCTGAATTTGATCCTAACGTCGAGAAAATTTTCATTTTTGTCTTAATTTTGCCGCTAGGGGGCGTTTTGTAAAAGTGACTAAGGGCTAATAACTCTGTTATTTGAAGTCCGATTGAAATGCGGTTTTTTGCATTGCGTTCCTTGTCAGTTACTTAATAAAATATGATAGTTTTCAAAAAGTTGCGTATATATAACTTTCGTGCTACAGGAGGTTGAATGTTCGAATCTCGAAAAAAACTGTGAAATGAGGGTAGGTCTGCGAAAAATTTATCCACGTCTTTCAGGAATGAGATAGGAGAATTTTGTTTGTTGCATATGATTCGCAAGACATATACGCACAAAATATATAGTGTGGCGATTTTGAGAAATGCATGGTTTGTCCACAGTATGCGGTCAAACTTTACCAATATTTTCGAAAAGTCAACATTTTCAAAGCATGACTTTTAATGTTATTTGCAGCTCCTGACTTTATTTTTTATTCAATCTTCATCATTTTTTCACTGTTAATGCAGTTTTATAAAACAAATAAAATCATGGAAAAAAAATCAGCCATAATATGCAACGGTCAAGGTCATATACCAATTATTATTATTTTTATCGGCATAAAATACCTCAAAATCTAAAAATATTTTATAGAATGTATATGAACAAAAGTTTTAGTCTGTGAAGAGATCTTTTCATTGGTGTTTAGATTTTGAAGATCGGACTTCATTTGATCAAATGACCACAGTCCAAAGTTTGATCCTCTTATCAAACAATTGTATATCCATACGTTTCCTCTTTTTCGCTGCTCCTGACTTTATTTTTTGTTCAATCTTCATCATTATTTCACTGTTTATGCATTTTTATAAAACAAATAAATTCATAGAAAAAAATCAAGCATAATATGCAAAGGTCAAGGTCATATACCAATTATTATTATTTTTATCGGCATAAAATAGCTCCAAATCTAAAAATATTTTATAGAAAGTATATGAACAAAAGTTTTAGTTCTTTAAGAGCTCTTTCCAGTGATGTTTAGTTTTTGAAGATCGGACTTGATTTGGTCATATTACCGCAGTCCAAAGTTTGATCCTTTTTTGGAATAATTGTAAATCAGTTTTTATGCTTCAAATTGTGATATATAAGAAATAGAATGTTCGACTAGTGCGACTTGCGTACTTGATTGAACTATTTGCTGCATTGCTAGGTACCTAATGGAAAAATTGTAATCAATTTTGTTTCTCATTTTGCCGCTAGGGGCGCTTAGCTTGAAAGCACTCTTCTACTTATAACTCAAAAAGTTAAAGCCTGATCCAAATGCGGTTTATTGCATTATGTTTCTTGTTGATAGCCTAATAAAATATGATAGTTTCTAGGTATGAGTGGCTGAAACTTTTTGAGCTAGCAACGGAAGGTTGAAAGTTCGAACCTCGCAAAAAACTGTGCAGATGAGGGTATGTGTACGAAAAACCTATCCGTTTTTGTTAGACATCAGATAGAAGAATTCTGTTTGCTGCATTGAACCATTTGCTGCATTTCTAGGTACCTAATAGTAAAATTTTACTCAATTTTGTTTCTCATTTTGCTGCTAGGGGGGAAATCACCCTTTATTACTAAAATATTAAAGTCTGATTTTTATGCAATTTTTTGCATTCTGTTCCTTGGTGACATCAATTTGAAACAACACTAAAATATTTATGCGATATTTCATGAAAATGATAGTAATTCAATGCAACATTAGTTCGTTATAATGTTAAGTGGCATATCGCATTGTCGCATGTCATTTTATACTGTTGTGTGTCGTTTGCAATTGTTGTTTATCGAGTACAATTGTCGTATGTCATCCTCATAAAGCAACACACACATATAATGTTGCAGTACCCGAAGTCTGTAAAAAAAGTTTTCAAGTTTGCGACTGCATTACAGACAGGTAATACTTAGAAGTATTCTTCTTGGTAAAAAGTCTGCTTAAACATTGCGACAAAAATGTTTGAAAGATCACTGTATTCAACAGTATTCAAAAAGCCATTGAACGAAGAAATATGTTTTTCGAAACATGTGACTCGTGAACTGAATGGAATTGCTTTTGCGAAAACCGATGATATCGCATTAGCGATTCTAGTTTTTTATTATTATTTTTCCGTCTCTTTTTTGTGAACGGCATATCAACAAGATAGGAAACAGTCACAGTTCTGATTTTTTTACCAGTTTTGTCCTAGGATATGAGTTTGATCCTAACGTCGAGAAAATTTTCATTTTTGTCTTAATTTTGCCGCTAGGGGGCGTTTTGTAAAAGTGACTAAGGGCTAATAACTCTGTTATTTGAAGTCCGATTGAAATGCGGTTGTTTGCATTGCGTTCCTTGTCAGTTACTTAATAAAATATGATAGTTTTCAAAAAGTTGCGTATATATAACTTTCGTGCTACAGGAGGTTGAATGTTCGAATCTCGAAAAAACTGTGAAATGAGGGTAGGTCTGCGAAAAAGTTATCCACGTCTTTCAGGAATGAGATAGGAGAATTTTGTTTGTTGCATATGATTCGCAAGACATATACGCACAAAATATATGGTGTGGCGATTTTGAGAAATGCATGGTTTGTCCACAGTACGCGGTCAAACATAACCAATATTTTCGAAAAATCAACATTTTAAAAGCATGACTTTTAAGGTTATTTGCAGCTCCTGACTTTATTTTTTATTCAATCTTCATCATTTTTACACTGTTAATGCAGTTTTATAAAACAAATAAAAATATATGGTGTGGCGATTTTGAGAAATGCATGGTTTGTCCACAAATAAAATCAAGAAAAAAAATCACCCATAATATGCAAAGGTCAAGGTCATATACAAGTTATTGTTATTTTTATCGGCATAAAATAGCTCCAAATCTAAAAATATTTTATAGAAAGTATATGAACAAAAGTTTTAGTCTGTGAAGAGATCTTTCCATTGGTGTTTAGTTTTTGAAGATCGGACTTCATTTGATCAAATGACCACAGTCCAAAGTTTGATCCTCTTATCAAACAATTGTATATCCATATGTTTCCTCTTTTTTGCTGCTCCTGACTTTATTTTTGTTCAATCTTCATCATTATTTCACTGTTTATGCATTTTTATAAAACAAATAAAATCATAGAAAAAAGCAAGCATAATATGTCAAGGTCATATACCAATTATTGTCATTTTTATTTGCACAAAAAAGCCCCAAATCTAAAACGATCTAATATGATACGTTTCAATTTCTGTTGCTTAAAAAAGTGATTGAATTGCGAAAACCGATGATATCGCAATTCTGATTGCGATTCTAGTTTATTATTATTTTTCCGTCTCTTTTTTGTGAACGGCATATCAACAAGATAGGAAACAGTCACAGTTCTGATTTTTTTACCAGTTTTGTCCTAGGATCTGAATTTGATCCTAACGTCGAGAAAATTTTCATTTTTGTCTTAATTTTGCCGCTAGGGGGCGTTTTGTAAAAGTGACTAAGGGCTAATAACTCTGTTATTTGAAGTCCGATTGAAATGCGGTTTTTTGCATTGCGTTCCTTGTCAGTTACTTAATAAAATATGATAGTTTTCAAAAAGTTGCGTATATATAACTTTCGTGCTACAGGAGGTTGAATGTTCGAATCTCGAAAAAACTGTGAAATAAGGGTAGGTCTGCGAAAAATTTATCCACGTCTTTCAGGAATGAGATAGGAGAATTATGTTTGTTGCATATGATTCGCAAGACATATACGCACAAAATATATAGTGTGGCGATTTTGAGAAATGCATGGTTTGTCCACAGTACGCGGTCAAACATAACCAATATTTTCGAAAAATCAACATTTTAAAAGCATGACTTTTAAGGTTATTTGCAGCTCCTGACTTTATTTTTTATTCAATCTTCATCATTTTTTCACTGTTAATGCAGTTTTATAAAAAAAATAAAACCATAGAAAAAAAATTACCCATAATATGCAAAGGTCAAGGTCATATACAAATTAGTATTATTTATATCGGCATAAAATAGCTCCAAATCTAAAAATATTTTATAGAAAGTATATGAACAAAAGTTTTAGGCTGTGAAGAGATCTTTCCATTGGTGTTTAGTTTTTGAAAATCGGACTTCATTTGATCAAATGACCACAGTCCAAAGTTTGATCCTCTTATCAAACAATTGTATATCCATATGTTTCCTCTTTTTTGCTGCTCCTGTCTTTATTTTTTGTTCAATCTTCATCATTATTTCACTGTTTATGCATTTTTATAAAACAAATAAATTCATAGAAAAAAATCAAGCATAATATGCAAAGGTCAAGGTCATATGCCAATTATTATTATTTTTATCGGCATAAAATAGCTCCAAATCTAAAAATATTTTATAGAAAGTATATGAACAAAAGTTTTAGTTCTTTAAGAGCTCTTTCCAGTGATGTTTAGTTTTTGAAGATCGGACTTGATTTGGTCATATTACGGCAGTCCAAAGTTTGATCCTTTTTTGGAATAATTGTAAATCAGTTTTTATGCTTCAAATTGTGATATATAAGAAATAGAATGTTCGACTAGTGCGACTTGCGTACTTGATTGAACTATTTGCTGCATTGCTAGGTACCTAATGGAAAAATTGTAATCAATTTTGTTTCTCATTTTGCCGCTAGGGGGCGCTTAGCTTGAAAGCACTCTTCTACTTATAACTCAAAAAGTTAAAGCCTGATCCAAATGCGGTTTATTGCATTATGTTTCTTGTTGATAGCCTAATAAAATATGATAGTTTCTAGGTATGAGTGGCTGAAACTTTTTGAGCTAGCAACGGAAGGTTGAAAGTTCGAACCTCGCAAAAAACTGTGCAGATGAGGGTATGTGTACGAAAAACCTATCCGTTTTTGTTAGACATCAGATAGAAGAATTCTGTTTGCTGCAAATGATTTGCAAGACATATACGCACAAAATATATGGGGTAGCGAATTTAATAAATGCATGGATTGTCCTCTAGAAACGGTCAAACTTCACTAAATTTTAGGAAAAATTAAAATTTCGAAAAGATGTTTTTTGTCGCTCCGGACTTCATTTTTAGTTCATTCTTCATGATATTTTCACAAGTTATGTTTTGTTATGTTTTAAAGGGCCTCACAATTAAAAAGTTAAAATGAAATTTCAAAGGTCAAGGTCATATTACGATAATTGTGTTTTTATTCGGCTCCGAATAGCTCCAAAATAAAAAATATTTTATTGAAAGTATATAAACAAAAGTTTTAGTTCTTGAATAGCCCTTTCCAGTGATGTTTAAGTTTTGAAGATCGGACTTGATTTGGTCATATTACGGCAGTCCAAAGTTTGATCCTTTTTTGGAATAATTGTAAATCAGTTTTTATGCTTCAAATTGTGATATATAAGGAATAGAATGTTCGACTAGTGCGACTTGTATGCTTCATTGAACCATTTGCTGCATTTCTAGGTACCTAATAGTAAAATTTTACTCAATTTTGTTTCTCATTTTGCTGCTAGGGGGCGCTTGGCTTGAAATCACCCTTTATTACTAAAATGATTAAAGTCTGATTTTTATGCAATTTTTTGCATTCTGTTCCTTGGTGACATCAATTTGAAACAACACTAAAATATTTATGCGATATTTCATGAAAATGATAGTAATTCAATGCAACATTAGTTCGTTATAATGTTAAGTGGCATATCGCATTGTCGCGTGTCATTTTATACTGTTGTGTGTCATTTGCAATTGTTGTTTATCGAGTACAATTGCCGTATGTCATCCTCATAAAGCAACACACACATATAATGTTGCAGTACCCGAAGTCTGTAAAAAAAGTTTTCAAGTTTGCGACTACATTACAGACAGGTAATACTTAGAAGTATTCTTCTTGGTAAAAAGTCTGCTTAAACATTGCGACAAAAATGTTTGAAAGATCACTGTATTCAACAGTATTCAAAAAGCCATTGAACGAAGAAATATGTTTTTCGAAACATGTGACTCGTGAACTGAATGGAATTGCTTTTGCGAAAACCGATGATATCGCATTAGCGATTCTAGTTTTTATTATTATTTTTCTTTTTTGTGAACGGCATATCACCATGATAGAAAAAAGTCACATTTCTGATTTTTTTACCACTTTTGTCCTAAGATCTGAATTTGATCCTCACGTTGAGAAATTTTTCATTTTTGTCTTAGTTTTGCCGCTAGGTGGCGTTTTGTAAAAATGACTAAGGGCTAGTAACTCTGTTATTTGAGGTCCGATTCAAATGCGGTTTTTTGTATTGTGTACCTTGTCAGAAACTTAATAAAATATGACACGTTTCAATTATTTGCGTATATAAAACTTTCGTGCTACAGGAGGTTGAAAGTTCAAATCTTGAAAAAAACGATGAAATAAAGATAGGTCTACGAAAAAAGTCCCCATTTTTTCAGAGATGAGATAGGAGAATTTTGTTTGTGGCATATGATTCGCAAGACACATACGCACAAAATATATGGTGTGGCGCTTTTGAGAAATGCATGGTTTGTCAACAGTATGCGGTCAAACTTTACCAATATTTTCGAAAAATCAACATTTTAAAAGCATGACTTTTACGGTTATTTGCAGTTCCTGACTTTATTTTTTATTCAATCTTCATCATTTTTTCACTGTTAATGCATTTTCATAAAACAAATAAAGTAATAGAAAAAAAATCACACATAATATGCACAGGTCAAGGTCATATACTAATTATTATTATTTTTATCGGCATAAAATATCTCCAAATCTAAAAATATTTTATAGAAAGTATATGAACAAAAGTTTTAGTCTGTGAAAAGATCTTTCCATTAATGTTTAGTTTTTGAAGATCGGACTTCATTTGATCAAATGACCACAGTCCAAAGTTTGATCCTCTTATCAAACAATTGTAAATCCATATGTTTCCCCTTTTTTGCTGCTCCTGACTTTATTTTTTGTTCAATCTTCATCATTATTGCACTGTTTATGCATTTTTATAAAACAAATAAAATCATAGAAGAAAAATCAAGTATAATATGCAAAGGTCAAGGTCATATACCAATTATTATTATTTTTTCGGCATAAAATAGCTCCAAATCTAAAAATATTTTATAAAAAGTATATGAACAAAAGTTTTAGTCTGTGAACAGATCTTTCCATTGGTGTTTAGTTTTTGAAGATCTGATTTGATTTGGTCATTTTACGGCAATCCAAGTTTTGATCCTCTTTAGAACAATTGTAAATCAGTTTTTATGCTTCAAATTGTGATATATAAGGAATAGAATGTTTGACTAGTGCGACTTGTATACTTGATTGAACCATTTGCTGCATTGCTAGGTACCTAATAGTAAAATTTTAATCAGTTTTGGTTCTCATTTTGCCGCTTGGGGGCGATTAGCTTGAAATCACTATTAATAATTTTAAAAAAAATGAAGTCTGATTTTTTTTTTTTTTTGTTATTCGGTAACATCAATTTGAAATGACACAAAAAAGATAATGCGATATTTCATAAACATGATAGTAATTCAATGCAACAGTTGTTCGTAATAGTGTTGACTGGCATATTGCATTGTCGTGTGTCATTTTATACTGTTGTTTGTCGTTTGCAATTGTTATTTATCGAATACAATTGTCATTTGTCTCCATCATAAAGTTAAACACACATATAACATTGCAGTACCCGAAGTCCGTAAAAAATGTTTTCAAGTTTACGACTACAAAACAGACAGGTAATACTCAAAAGTATTCTTCTTGGTAAAAAGTCTGATTATACATTGCGACAAAAATGTTTGAATGATCACTGTTAACAGTATTCAACAAGCCATTGAACGAAGAAATATGTTTTTCGAATCATGCATCTCGTGAACTGAATGGAATTGCTTTCATGAAAACCGATGATATCGCGATTACATAACTGATAGGTAATACTCAAAAATCTTCTTTTGGGTAAAAAGTCTTCTTAAACATTGCGACAAAAGTGTTTGAAAGATCGCTGTTAACATTATAAACAAGCCATTGAACGAAGAAATATTTTTCGAATCTTGCGACTCGTGAACTTAATGGAATTGCTTTTGCGAAAACCGATGATATCGCGATTGCGATTCTAGTTAGGTTTTCGCATCGCTGGGCGAAAACCTATTGTTCTTCTTCTGTTTTATTTTTTTTATTATTATTTTTCTAACCTTTTTTTGTGAACGGCATATCACCATGATAGAAAAAAGTCACATTTCTGATTTTTTTACCACTTTTGTCCTAAGATCTGAATTTGATCCTCACGTTGAGAAATTTTTCATTTTTGTCTTAGTTTTGCCGCTAGGTGGCGTTTTGTAAAAATGACTAAGGGCTAATAACTCTGTTATTTGAGGTCCGATTCAAATGCGGTTTTTTGTATTGTGTTCCTTGTCAGAAACTTAATAAAATAGGATACGTTTCAATTATTTGCGTATATAAAACTTTCGTGCTACAGGAGGTTGAAAGTTCAAATCTCGAAAAAACGATGAAATAAAGGTAGGTCTACGAAAAAAGTCCCCATTTTTTTCAGAGATGAGATAGGAGAATTTTGTTTGTGGCATATGATTCGCAAGACACATACGCACAAAATATATGGTGTGGCGATTTTGAGAAATGCATGGTTTGTCAACAGTATGCGGTCAAACTTTACCAATATTTTCGAAAAATCAACATTTTAAAAGCATGACTTTTACGGTTATTTGCAGCTCCTGACTTTATTTTTTATTCAATCTTCATCATTATTTCACTATTTATGCATTTTTATAAAACAAATAAAATCATAGAAAAAAATCAAGCAGAATTTGCAAAGGTCAAGGTCATATACCAATTATTATTATTTATATCGGCATAAAATAGCTCCAAATCTAAAAATGTTTTATAGAAAGTATATGAACAAAAGTTTTAGTCTGTGAAGAGGTCTTTCCATTGGTATTTAGTTTTTGAAGATCGGACGTCATTTGATCAAATGACCACAGTCCAAAGTTTGATCCTCTTATCAAACAATTGTATATCCGTATGTTTCCTCTTTTTTGCTGCTCCTGACTTTATTTTTTGTTCAATCTTCATCATTATTTCACTATTTATGCATTTTTATAAACAAATAAAATCATAGAAAAAAAAATCAAGCATTATATGCAAAGGTCAAGGTCATATACCAATAATTGTTATTTTTATCGGCATAAAATAGCTCCAAATCTAAAAATATTTTATAGAAAGTATATGAACAAAAGTTTTAGTTCTTTAAGAGCTCTTTCCAGTGATGTTTAGTTTTTGAAGATCGGACTGGATTTGGTCATATTACGGCAGTCCAAAGTTTGATCCTTTTTTGGAATAATTGTAAATCAGTTTTTATGCTTCAAATTGTGATATATAAGAAATAGAATGTTCGACTAGTGCGACTTGCGTACTTGATTGAACTATTTGCTGCATTGCTAGGTACCTAATGGAAAAATTGTAATCAATTTTGTTTCTCATTTTGCCGCTAGGGGGCGCTTAGCTTGAAAGCACTCTTCTACTTATAACTCAAAAAGTTAAAGCCTGATCCAAATGCGGTTTATTGCATTATGTTTCTTGTTGATAGCCTAATAAAATATGATAGTTTCTAGGTATGAGTGGCTGAAACTTTTTGAGCTAGCAACGGAAGGTTGAAAGTTCGAACCTCGCAAAAAACTGTGCAGATGAGGGTATGTGTACGAAAAACCTATCCGTTTTTGTTAGACATCAGATAGAAGAATTCTGTTTGCTGCAAATGATTTGCAAGACATATACGCACAAAATATATGGGGTGGCGAATTTAAGAAATGCATGGTTTGTCCTCTAGAAACGGTCAAACTTCACTAAATTTTAGGAAAAATTAAAATTTCGGAAAGATGTTTTTTGTCGCTCCTGACTTTATTTTTAGTTCATTCTTCATGATATTTTCACAAGTTATGTATTGTTATGTTTGAAAGGGCCTCACAATTAAAAAGTTAAAATGAAATTTCAAAGGTCAAGGTCATATTACGATAATTGTGTTTTTATTCGGCTCCGAATAGCTCCAAAACAAAAAATATTTTATTGAAAGTATATAAACAAAAGTTTTAGTTCTTGAATAGCCCTTTCCAGTGATGTTTAGGTTTTGAAGATCGGACTTGATTTGGTCATATTACGGCAGTCCAAAGTTTGATCCTTTTTTTGGAATAATTGTAAATCAGTTTTTATGCTTCAAATTGTGATATATAAGGAATAGAATGTTCGACTAGTGCGACTTGTATGCTTCATTGAACCATTTGCTGCATTTCTAGGTACCTAATAGTAAAATTTTACTCAATTTTGTTTCTCATTTTGCTGCTAGGGGGCGCTTGGCTTGAAATCACCCTTTATTCTAAAATGATTAAAGTCTGATTTTTATGCAATTTTTTGCATTCTGTTCCTTGGTGACATCAATTTGAAACAACACTAAAATATTTATGCGATATTTCATGAAAATGATAGTAATTCAATGCAACATTAGTTCGTTATAATGTTAAGTGGCATATCGCATTGTCGCGTGTCATTTTATACTGTTGTGTGTCGTTTGCAATTGTTGTTTATCGAGTACAATTGTCATATGTCATCCTCATAAAGCAACACACACATATAATGTTGCAGTACCCGAAGTCTGTAAAAAAATGTTTTCAAGTTTGCGACTACATTACAGACAGGTAATACTTAGAAGTATTCTTCTTGGTAAAAAGTCTGCTTAAACATTGCGACAAAAATGTTTGAAAGATCACTGTATTCAACAGTATTCAAAAAGCCATTGAACGAAGAGATATGTTTTTCGAATCATGCGACCCATGAACTGAATGGAATTGCTTTCATGAAAACTGATGATATCACGATTTCATAACTGGCAGGTAATACTCAACAATACTCTCTTGGGTAAAAGTCTGCTTAAACATTGCGACAGAAACGTTTGAAAGATCACTGTTAACAGTATCAACAAGCAATTGAACGAAGAAATGTTTTTCGAATCATGCGACTCGTGAACTGAATGGAATTGCTTTCATGAAAACCGATGATATCGTGACTACATAACTGACAGGTAATATTCAAAAATCTTCTTTTGGGTAAAAAGTCTTCTTAAACATTGCGACAAAAGTGTTTGAAAGATCGCTGTTAACATTATAAATAAGCCATTGAACGAAGAAATATTTTTCGAATCATGCGACTCGTGAACTGAATGGAATTGCTTTTGCGAAAACCGATGATATCGCGATTGCGATTCTAGTTAGGTTTTCGCATCGCTTGCGAAAACCTATTGTTCTTCTTCTGTTTTATTTTTTTTTTTTTTTTTTTTATTATTATTTTTCCGTCTCTTTTTTGTGAACGGCATATCAACAAGATAGGAAACAGTCACAGTTCTGATTTTTTTACCAGTTTTGTCCTAGGATCTGAATTTGATCCTAACGTCGAGAAAATTTTCATTTTTGTCTTAATTTTGCCGCTAGGGGGCGTTTTGTAAAAGTGACTAAGGGCTAATAACTCTGTTATTTGAAGTCCGATTGAAATGCGGTTTTTTGCATTGCGTTTCTTGTCAGTTACTTAATAAAATATGATAGTTTTCAAAAAGTTGCGTATATATAACTTTCGTGCTACAGGAGGTTGAATGTTCGAATCTCGAAAAAACTGTGAAATGAGGGTAGGTCTGCGAAAAATTTATCCACGTCTTTCAGGAATAAGATAGGAGAATTTTGTTTGTTGCATATGATTCGCAAGACATATACGCACAAAATATATAGTGTGGCGATTTTGAGAAATGCATGGTTTGTCCACAGTACGCGGTCAAACATAACCAATATTTTCGAAAAATCAACATTTTAAAAGCATGACTTTTAAGGTTATTTGCAGCTCCTGACTTTATTTTTTATTCAATCTTCATCATTTTTTCACTGTTAATGCAGTTTTATAAAAAAAATAAAACCATAGAAAAAAATTACCCATAATATGCAAAGGTCAAGGTCATATACAAATTAGTATTATTTATATCGGCATAAAATAGCTCCAAATCTAAAAATATTTTATAGAAAGTATATGAACAAAAGTTTTAGTCTGTGAAGAGATCTTTCCATTGGTGTTTAGTTTTTGAAAATCGGACTTCATTTGATCAAATGACCACAGTCCAAAGTTTGATCCTCTTATCAAACAATTGTATATCCATATGTTTCCTCTTTTTTGCTGCTCCTGTCTTTATTTTTTGTTCAATCTTCATCATTATTTCACTGTTTATGCATTTTTATAAAACAAATAAATTCATAGAAAAAAATCAAGCATAATATGCAAAGGTCAAGGTCATATGCCAATTATTATTATTTTTATCGGCATAAAATAGCTCCAAATCTAAAAATATTTTATAGAAAGTATATGAACAAAAGTTTTAGTTCTTTAAGAGCTCTTTCCAGTGATGTTTAGTTTTTGAAGATCGGACTTGATTTGGTCATATTACGGCAGTCCAAAGTTTGATCCTTTTTTGGAATAATTGTAAATCAGTTTTTATGCTTCAAATTGTGATATATAAGAAATAGAATGTTCGACTAGTGCGACTTGCGTACTTGATTGAACTATTTGCTGCATTGCTAGGTACCTAATGGAAAAATTGTAATCAATTTTGTTTCTCATTTTGCCGCTAGGGGGCGCTTAGCTTGAAAGCACTCTTCTACTTATAACTCAAAAAGTTAAAGCCTGATCCAAATGCGGTTTATTGCATTATGTTTCTTGTTGATAGCCTAATAAAATATGATAGTTTCTAGGTATGAGTGGCTGAAACTTTTTGAGCTAGCAACGGAAGGTTGAAAGTTCGAACCTCGCAAAAAACTGTGCAGATGAGGGTATGTGTACGAAAAACCTATCCGTTTTTGTTAGACATCAGATAGAAGAATTCTGTTTGCTGCAAATGATTTGCAAGACATATACGCACAAAATATATGGGGTAGCGAATTTAATAAATGCATGGATTGTCCTCTAGAAACGGTCAAACTTCACTAAATTTTAGGAAAAATTAAAATTTCGAAAAGATGTTTTTTGTCGCTCCTGACTTTATTTTTAGTTCATTCTTCATGAGATTTTCACAAGTTATGTTTTGTTATGTTTTAAAGGGCCTCACAATTAAAAAGTTAAAATGAAATTTCAAAGGTCAAGGTCATATTACGATAATTGTGTTTTTATTCGGCTCCGAATAGCTCCAAAATAAAAAATATTTTATTGAAAGTATATAAACAAAAGTTTTAGTTCTTGAATAGCCCTTTCCAGTGATGTTTAAGTTTTGAAGATCGGACTTGATTTGGTCATATTACGGCAGTCCTAGTTTTGATCCTTTTTTGGAATAATTGTAAATCAGTTTTTATGCTTAAAATTGTGATATATAAGGAATAGAATGTTCGACTAGTGCGACTTGTATGCTTCATTGAACCATTTGCTGCATTTCTAGGTACCTAATAGTAAAATTTTACTCAATTTTGTTTCTCATTTTGCTGCTAGGGGGCGCTTGGCTTGAAATCACCCTTTATTACTAAAATGATTAAAGTCTGATTTTTATGCAATTTTTTGCATTCTGTTCCTTGGTGACATCAATTTGAAACAACACTAAAATATTTATGCAATATTTCATGAAAATGATAGTAATTCAATGCAACATTAGTTCGTTATGATGTTAAGTGGCATATCGCATTGTCGCGTGTCATTTTATACTGTTGTGTGTCATTTGCAATTGTTGTTTATCGAGTACAATTGTCGTATGTCATCCTCATAAAGCAACACACACATATAATGTTGCAGTACCCGAAGTCTGTAAATAAAGTTTTCAAGTTTGCGACTACATTACAGACAGGTAATACTTAGAAGTATTCTTCTTGGTAAAAAGTCTGCTTAAACATTGCCACAAAAATGTTTGAAAGATCACTGTATTCAACAGTATTCAAAAAGCCATTGAACGAAGAAATATGTTTTTCGAAACATGTGACTCGTGAACTGAATGGAATTGCTTTTGCGAAAACCGATGATATCGCATTAGCGATTCTAGTTAGGTTTTCGCATCGCTTGCGAAAACCTATTGTTCTTCTTCTGTTTTATTTTTTTTTTTTTTTTTTTTTTTTTTATTATTATTTTTCCGTCTCTTTTTTGTGAACGGCATATCAACAAGATAGGAAACAGTCACAGTTCTGATTTTTTACCAGTTTTGTCCTATGATCTGATTTTGATCCTAACGTCAAGAAAATTTTCATTTTTGTCTTAATTTTGCCGCTAGGGGCGTTTTGTAAAAGTGACTAAGGGCTAATAACTCTGTTATTTGAAGTCCGATTGAAATGCGGTTTTTTGCATTGCGTTCCTTGTCAGTTACTTAATAAAATATGATAGTTTTCAAAAAGTTGCGTATATATAACTTTCGTGCTACAGGAGGTTGAATGTTCGAATCTCGAAAAAACTGTGAAATGAGGGTAGGTCTGCGAAAAATTTATCCACGTTTTTCAGGAATGAGATAGGAGAATTTTGTTTGTTGCATATGATTCGCAAGACATATACGCACAAAATATAGTGTGGCGATTTTGAGAAATGCATGGTTTGTCCACAGTATGCGGTCAAACTTTACCAATATTTTCGAAAAGTCAACATTTTCAAAGCATGACTTTTAATGTTATTTGCAGCTCCTGACTTTATTTTTTATTCAATCTTCATCATTTTTTCACTCTTAATGCAGTTTTATAAAACAAATAAAATCATGGAAAAAAAATTAGCCATAATATGCAACGGTCAAGGTCATATACCAATTATTATTATTTTTATCGGCATAAAATACCTCAAAATCTAAAAATATTTTATAGAATGTATATGAACAAAAGTTTTAGTCTGTGAAGAGATCTTTTCATTGGTGTTTAGATTTTGAAGATCGGACTTTATTTTATCAAATGACCACAGTCCAAAGTTTGATCCTCTTATCAAACAATTGTATATCCATATGTTTCCTTCTTTTTTGCTGCTCCTGACTTTATTTTTTGTTCAATCTTCATCATTTTTTCACTGTTTATGCATTTTTATAAAATAAATAAATTCATAGAAAAAAATCAGGCATAATATGCAAAGGTCAAGGTCATATACCAATTATTATTATTTTTATCGGCATAAAATAGCTCCAAATCTAAAAATATTTTATAGAAAGTATATGAACAAAAGTTTTAGTTCTTTAAGAGCTCTTTCCAGTGATGTTTAGTTTTTGAAGATCGGACTTGATTTGGTCATATTACGGCAGTCCAAAGTTTGATCCTTTTTTGGAATAATTGTAAATCAGTTTTTATGCTTCAAATTGTGATATATAAGAAATAGAATGTTCGACTAGTGCGACTTGCGTACTTGATTGAACTATTTGCTGCATTGCTAGGTACCTAATGGAAAAATTGTAAGCAATTTTGTTTCTCATTTTGCCGCTAGGGGGCGCTTAGCTTGAAAGCACTCTTCTACTTATAACTCAAAAAGTTAAAGCCTGATCCAAATGCGGTTTATTGCATTATGTTTTTTTTGTTGATAGCCTAATAAAATATGATAGTTTCTAGGTATGAGTGGCTGAAACTTTTTGAGCTAGCAACGGAAGGTTGAAAGTTCGAACCTCGCAAAAAACTGTGCAGATGAGGGTATGTGTACGAAAAACCTATCTGTTTTTGTTAGATATCAGATAGAAGAATTCTGTTTGCTGCAAATGATTTGCAAGACATATACGCACAAAATATATGGGGTAGCGAATTTAATAAATGCATGGTTTGTCCTCTAGAAACGGTCAAACTTCACTAAATTTTAGGAAAAATTAAAATTTCGAAAAGATGTTTTTTGTCGCTCCTGACTTTATTTTTAGTTCATTCTTCATGATATTTTCACAAGTTATGTATTGATATGTTTTAAAGGGCCTCAATTAAAAAGTTAAAATGAAATTTCAAAGGTCAAGGTCATATTACGATAATTGTGTTTTTATTCGGCTCCGAATAGCTCCAAAACAAAAAATATTTTATTGAAAGTATATAAACAAAAGTTTTAGTTCTTGAATAGCCCTTTCCAGTGATGTTTAGGTTTTGAAGATCGGACTTGATTTGGTCATATTACGGCAGTCCAAAGTTTGATCCTTTTTTCGAATAATTGTAAATCAGTTTTTATGCTTCAAATTGTGATATATAAGGAATAGAATGTTCGACTAGTGCGACTTGTATGCTTCATTGAACCATTTGCTGCATTTCTAGGTACCTAATAGTAAAATTTTACTCAATTTTGTTTCTCATTTTGCTGCTAGGGGGCGCTTGGCTTGAAATCACCCTTTATTACTAAAATGATTAAAGTCTGATTTTTATGCAATTTTTTGCATTCTGTTCCTTGGTGACATCAATTTGAAACAACACTAAAATATTTATGCGATATTTCATGAAAATGATAGTAATTCAATGCAACATTAGTTCGTTATAATGTTAAGTGGCATATCGCATTGTCGCGTGTCATTTTATACTGTTGTGTGTCGTTTGCAATTGTTGTTTATCAAGTACAATTGACGTTAGTCACCCCCATAAAGCAACACACACGTATAATGTTGCAGTACCCGAAGTCTGTAAAAAAAGTTTTCATGTTTGCGACTACATTACAGACAGGTAATACTTAAAAGTATTTTTCTTGGTAAAAAGTCTGCTTAAACATTGCGACAAAAATGTTTAAAAGATCACTGTATTCAATAGTATTCAAAAAGCCATTGAACGAAGAAATATGTTTTTCGAAACATGTGACTCGTGAACTGAATGGAATTGCTTTTTGCGAAAACCGATGATATCGCATTAGCGATTCTAGTTAGGTTTTCGCATCGCTGTGCGAAAACCTATTGTTCTCGTTCTGTTTCTTTTTTTTTTTTTTTTTTTTTTTTTATTTTTCTTCCCCTTTTTGTGAACGGCATAGCTCCGAGGTGAGAAAAGCCACATCTATGAAACTTTTATCAGTAATAACCACGTATTTGAAGATGGTCCTAACGTCGAGATAATTTTCATTTTTGTTTTGATTTTCCCGCCAGGGGGCGTTTTATATGAAAATGTTTAATAAGCAATATCTCCATTATTTGAGGTCCGATTCAAATGCGGTTTTTGCACAATGTTCCTTGTAAATAGCCCAATAAAATATGATAGGTTTCAAAAATTTGCGTATATAAAACTTTCGTGCTACAGGAGGTTGAAAGTTCGAATCTCGCAAAAACTGTGAAATAAGGGTAGGTCTACCAAAAACCTACCCATTTTATTCAGAGATGAGATAGGAGAATTTTGTTTGTTGCATATGATCTGCAAGACATATACGCACAAAATATATGGGGTGGCGAATTCGGGAAATGCATGGTTTGTCCACAGTATGCGGTCAAACTTAACCAATATTTTCGAAAAATCAACATTTTAAAAGCATGACTTTTAAGGTTATTTGCAGCTCCTGACTTTATTTTTTGTTCAATCTTCATCATTATTTCACTGTTTATGCATTTTTATAAAACAAATAAAATCATAGAAAAAAAATCAAGCATAATATGCAAAGGTCAAGGTCATATACCAATTATTATTATTTATATCGGCATAAAATAGCTCCAAATCTAAAAATATTTTATAGAAAGTATATGAACAAAAGTTTTAGTTTTCGAGGAGATCTTTCCATTAATGTTTAGTTTTTGAAGATCGGACTTCATTTGATCAAATGACCACAGTCCAAAGTTTGATCCTCTTATCAAACAATTGTATATCCATATGTTATTTCT
>CM037789.1:50403820-50453820 GCA_021229015.1 Solen grandis | reverse complement strand
GTCGTTAAGGTAGTAACATGAGTATCTGGAGACTGTTGTTAAGGTAGTAACATGAGTATCTGGAGACTGTCGTTAAGATAGTAACATGAGTATCTGGAGACTGTCGTTAAGATAGTAACATGAGTAACTGGAGACTGTCGTTAAGGTAGTAACATGAGTATCTTGAAACTGTCGTTAAGATAGTAACATGAGTATCTGGAGACTGTTGTTAAGGTAGTAACATGAGTATCTGGAGACTGCCGTTAAGGTAGTAACATGAGTATCTTGAAACTGTCGTTAAGGTAGTAACATGAGTGACTGGAGACTGTCGTTAGCAAGATGAGTAACTGAAGACTGTCGTTAAGGTAGTAATATGAGTATCTAGAGACTGTTGTTAAGGTAGTAACATGAGTATCTGGAGACTGTTGTTATGGTAGTAACATGAGTATCTGGAGACTGTTGTTAAGATAGTAACATGAGTAATTGGAGACCTTCGTTAAGTTAGCAATATGCCTATCTGATGCCTTCCGGTAATTTTGCAATATGGGTATCTGGCGTATTATGCGTAAAGAAATGGGATAAACTGTGGTATAACAGATTGGTTTCACTTCATTTCTACAATGAATATGAGACTCATGTCAAACTCACAATTAGTTCCGTGTTCAAGTATTACATGTATCTTTTCGGTTTGTTCTCGCTTTGCCCACTTTTCAATCCCCAGTTTGACTATTTGCCGATTCAACGCGGCTAGTTACCTGTACGCAGTTAAGTGTGTAGGTTGTTGAATGCTGCCAGGCTGCATGTTAGTGGATCGTATGTTTTACATTTTTAAAGTTTGGTATTAATTTCCAAATGTCTAGTGCTTAATTATACATTTACGCAATATGTTTGCTATAGTTTCGGGTTAACATTATTTGTTAACATTTTATCTCAAGTAGCCGTTGAGTACGTATTTAGGCCCTGGTTAGATTAGTCATTTTAGATTTGTGTGTAAAATACAAATCGTCCATCTTTACTTCACACACTGGCTTAAAACAAGGGTATCCTAGTTCTAGTTTACTATTCCTACTCTTCGTGAATGATATAACCAATTATATAAATGGTGATATAGAAGGCATTTTTAAAGCAGACGAATTAAAGATATTTATGTTATTATTTGCGGACGATGCAGTTTTGCTTGCTCACACACCACGTGCGTTACAGTCTATGCTTAATGACCTAGAAAAATATTGTCGAGAATGGGAACTTAGTATAAACACGAGAAAAACCAAAATAGTTATATTTGAGAATGGTACACATACATATCATGATTTTTCACTTTCTTTATACTTCTTTAGAAGTCGTTACTGAATTTAAATACCTAGGGATTTACTTCTACAAGAACTGTTAATGGTTTCGCACCCAAAGAAAGTCAGCCCAGCAAACGAGTTTCGCACTACAATACCTTTTTGTAGCGCTTAATCAATTAGAATTAGAAATAAATTAACAATGCAAACTGATGACTCATTGATGGCTTCTATTCTTAATTATAGTGCCGCTATTTGGGGAAACATTGAGGCAAAATCTATAAAATTAATTTATTGTAAATTTTTGTGTGTAAAAAATCAACAAACATTGAAACCTTGTATGGTGAGACGGGAAGATACCCTTTAAAAATCATAAGGCAAATAATTATAATACCCTTTAAAGATCATAAGGTAAAAAATAATTAAAATTAAATACTGGAGAACTATTCTTTCTTCAAATAATCCAATTACAACATCATTATACAACCTTCTAAAAAATGATTCAAATAATAATACCATTTATAAAGGCATGAACTGGATAACACATTAAAACTATCTTAGAATGCCATATATCTGGGAAAACAATCAATTAACAATCTATTGATTGCTGAGTTAAACAACGTATAAAAGAAATTTATACACAAAACTGGCATTTCAAGATTAATAATTCAAGCAGACTTTCGTCATACAGAATATTTAAACATTATTTGGTACAGGAAAATATTTATTTTGTATTAAAGATAATAAGTATAGTTGTTGTATTGTTGCATTGGGGTTTACCGTCGCTGCGATAGTATTTCAATCATATAGCGACATCCAGCTAATTACAGGTGGAGGAAGACCCCGAGTACACAGAGGTACCCGGGTAGAACCACCGACTTACCGCAAGCCAGCTGGAAGGCTTCCTCAAATGAAAAATCCGAAGTCCCTACCGGGATTCGAACCCACAGCGGTGAGGGGCTGAGAGATTTTTAGTCCAACCCACAGCGGTGAGGGGCTGAGAGATTTGTAGTCCTTGACTGTAACCGCTCGGCCACGGCGGCCCCTATTAAGTATAGAATTGCATTAATAAAATTAAGACTTTCTTCCGACGATTTAGCGATAGAGTCAGGGAGATACACAAATATCAATATAAATGACCGCAAATGTTTATACATTGTAATGCAATATATATATATAATATGGGAGTAACTGGCTTTACTCGACTATTTTGAGTTAACCGTCGCTTCGACAGTATTTCATTCATATAACGACGTCCAGCGAATTACAGGTGGAGGAAGACCCCGAATGCACGGAGGCATCCGGGTAGAACCACCGACCTACCGCAAGCCAGCTGGAAGGCTTTCTGGGAGTAACTGAAACAGAATATCATGTACTGTTGGTCTGTCCGAAATAGAACAGAACAGAACGTCTTTATTTTCAGTCTTGTACAATGTACATCGTAAACACAAAAACATACACATAGCATTATACAATGTCAGTGATACACAATAATAGTTTTCCATGACTATTTTTGAACGGTAGTTGTTTTGACTAACTATTTCGAAGAAAAAAGTTGTAGGTATTAAAATGATACGTATAATACAATATTATCATGTGTCTGTCAGAAATACCGAGCACTTAGATCTAATTTTTTATCACCATATTATTGTAGATAGCCAACAGTGAGGAAATTTGAATCAATTCTATCATCTGAATCAAAGACATTATTAAATTATCTATCTAAATTTATCTATCATATTTTTTTAAAATAAGGAAATAATTGTAAATCCATAAATTCATATGCTACTTCACTGTATTGAAAATTGGTACCATTGTATCAGCCTGGTGTAAAATGAGCACCTGTATTTTATTACCTGTGTATAATTTCAGTTTATGAAGAGCCTGTGTATATTTCTCTCTACAGTTAATACATAACATGTACAATCATAATAATAAGATCCTCTCCTGAAAATGGTTATGTTTAAATCCACCCACTCATGGTTGTGGCTATAAATAGATATTTTATGCCCATTAAAGGATACATTATGTTATGTATAAAATCCTACAAAAGTCCTTTTTATGGCTGTATATCATTTCAAAAGTCTGTAGTCTGTAAATTAACCGTTTACCTAGTTAAAGATTCAACTCGTTCGCTGATAGTAAGTGAATCAACAAACAGTTTTGATTATTGTGAAATTTTATTGTAAGTACTGAAAAAAGAAAGAGAAACTTTTAGCATCCTCGTCTAGAAGAAATTTGACATATTATTTCGTATTAAATAACGATATAATTGATATTGTTAAAGAATATGAATTCTTAGGAATATATTTAATAGTTCGGGTTATTTTCTATGTGCAAAGAAACATTTTTCTAAGCAAGGCAAGTTTGATGGAAATGCTTAAAAATCTTTTTATACCTATTAGCATGCAAATTGACCTGTGATAAGTTAGTCAAACCGATATGACTGTATCCTTATATATATATATGCGAAATCTGGGGTATGGGGAATAATAAGATAATAGAAAAGGTACAATAAAATTTTCATTTGCATACTCGAAGTAAATGGTTGTCACAGTCGATCAATCAAAAGATTAAAACGATTTTTTGGTATTAATTACTGGTATAGAACAATGGATTCATGCAATAACTGATGATATTATACTCTACTTAGGATTGAATTTGAATTGGAAAATTGTTTTACAAACACTTTCGACTCTTCTGTAATTATTTTACACTTACGACTCTTCTGTAAAATGCTTCACAAACTTCCGAACAAGAAATCATACATTTCCATGTGAATGAAAACAGAATATGTTCACTCTGTAATTTAATAGAAGATATGAATATCGTTATATTATTGAATGCCCTGATTAATCAAACACTGTTTATCGGTAAATATAACTCACCGGCAGATCTGTAATACACATTATTAGAATATACATGTATTCATTTTTTTTTTGTATAATTGTTGAATTCATGTTTATTCAGATAACTATGTCTCCATTGATACCCTAAACATTACCTTAAGCTGTTCTGTTTGGTTAATATGATAAATGACTAACCTCACTAACAACTTATTGATTAAGCCTCATCCACTTACTGACCCAATATCTTATTTCAATTTATTTTTATTCTTTTTATTCACAGGCCCGTCGGAATCGATATATGAATAACAAACATTTCCATCAAATATTCAATGAAGATTTTACTGATGAGAATTTTTTCCTGGACACCGTAGGATAAAGAGGGGTTAGTACCTTGTTGGTATTCCAACTTTGCCCAGTCTAATTTCACTACAAAACATACAAAGTGAGTTAAGTGAGTTAAGTGAGGATACACCATTGGAAACAGCGTCAGGTGTCAAAAGCGTTTCGAGTCTATGTGTAGTGTGTGGTATCTCAGCTCTAGTTGCAGCGTGGCTGCACCGTTTGACAACATACAAATACTAATGCTAACAGAGGACGTCGTGGTCCAGTGGTGACATACCCGACTGGGATTTGAATTTTTTTTTTTTTTTTTTTTTTTTTTTTTTTTTACAATGAACAATGACTATACTGACTCGGGGAAGGACACACACCCCAATATTATTTCGCCGAAATTTACTTAATCTGTACCCGTTTATTATATAAAAAAAAGTACACTCTTACGAATAGTCACTCTACGAGCATAACAGGTAAGCTATGATCTCTCTCACGTCAGGTCGTTCAAAGTTTAGGTATAAAAGGAAAACGTTTGGTGAAATTCAATACAAATTTCTCACCCTGGTCACAATCATGGGTATAAAAAGAAAAGGCTTCACTGGTATGATAATAATTAATTGCTCTCAACCATATTTAACTTTACGTCTGCGGTAACAAACACCCATGCGATGTCTTTTTAAATGACGTCCAATCGCCTCTCAATATAACCACTCGTTTACGCTTTAATGAATTTACAATATACTATCGGCGTTTTAGGCATGCGCACAAATCGTAAATGACGTGAACAAAGTAGTAATCTCGTAGACCATACTATATCATTTATTCATACCAGTGCGTGAACTGTTCCACGAAACAAGAGATTTATTTTAAATCAAGGTAAGTTATTTTCACTTCTTCATGGCGGAAAAGAGGGTTGCTTGAAAAAAAATCTATTTCTTTCATGCAACACTATATATGCTTTTTAAATGTTCCCCATTTTATCTGTATATATATAATATATATATGAAACTTCTTATGTATATTGTAGACGACAGACCAGGATAAATAGTTGAATCTCCTTGTTCACTTTCTATCGACAACGTATATATTTCATAGATAGATACAGTTCACATATCTCAGTTTCATGTTTGGGCAGGTTCATAACATTTGCAATGCTGTAGGTACTCGTGACTGACTTTGCGACCAGTGCAATCCAAGATACGAATGCACATCCCTGCAGTCTGATCATGGTCTGAACTGTTCACTATCCAGTCAATAAACATTCAGTATGCACTCCCATAATTCTGCTGTAGCGGTAAATTATCCATGTGAATAAATAACGCTACAACACTATATATATTGTTCCTCTCTCTCTCTCTCTCTCTCTCGTGTAGAGTAATACGCCGCTTTAGATGTAATTGATATTATAGTTCAATATATTTCAGTAAAGGTTTTTTTTTTATTTTCGTACAGTGTAATTATTTTTTCATAATTAATATAGGTTCATTTTATACAACTTTCTCCAACATTTGTATATCTTTGATTTTGTTTTCTGCATATGTAAAGGTCGGTAAATACTTTCATGATTCATCAAGCATTTATCATCTGTCTCGTGTCAGGATTGAAAAGTTTATTTTGATAAAATGTCCGACATATTTTATGGTTTCACTGTACCTCGGGTCAACTGGCTGCATCCGTTCTCTATAACAAGACCGTCGCTGCAAGTGATACCGCCCCCTGTCGTGTGATGTTAGTTTATTCCATCGTCTGTATCAAAGTCACTTTGCTATTGAAGACATTCTAGTTCTAACCGGCGTCCTGTGCAGAACTCTGCCAGGTCATTCTCTTGGTATTTGAAGTCAAATATCATCTATGTCATCATATCATCTGTGTTGAAATACACACCTAAACAACACAGTGACTTGTGTGTTTTATACACCCTATAAGAGTAACCTCGGATGAAGTTATTTCGGACTACCGGACTTTTACCATTTTATTAATTTCACCGGGTTATCAATGCACTGACGCCTACAAGGAAGAATCGATAATTCAATACCTGCCTATACTATTTCTGGTCCGATCAGGACTTATTATATAGTTTGTAAAAACTCGAACAAAGAATATTTAACCCTTGCCATGCTAAATTCTTAAATAGACTTGACTTTTCGTCATTTTGGTCTGTATCATTAGGTGTTTTATAAACCGGAACATGGCGTTGTAGAATATATAAATGTGACAATATTTAGAACAAACCGGTTCCGATGATTCGGCCACTTTTTTTTTCAATGACAAAAGAGACGGTTGTAGTTTTTTCTAGGACACTGGCGTTCTTCTGAATTGAGGTATCGGGTGGGGTGTGGGGTGGGGTGCAGTCATATTTGAGTACGACTTTTGGCTTTCTTGATTGTTTGCTTGTTTGGTTTTCCTTGAAGTTTAGAAGTATATTTTAATATTATTGATGGTGGCCAATATCTGCCATGACATGTGGGTGGGCAAAAAATCGAAAAAAAAAAAATGTCGAGATCCGTTATGGCGACTTCAGTACCTCGTAGTGAATGTATGAACAGCACACTATCCTGTTTTGTAAGGTGCGCTTTTTGTAAGGGAATCAAACGTTATTTTATTTTGTGCCAACGTTTAAAGACAAGAACCATAATAATTATACAATTACTTAGATCGTTAAAGGTTGGGTTTCGTGACTGAGACAGTCGTAAAGTCGCATGTCCTGACGAAATGACGACACGTCATTTTTTTGTTAGACAGAGCAGAATTCGCCATGCAGTTTCGACGTTAAGTTATCACAATATTAGCAGTCTTGTTTTATCTGACAGGATGCTAGGACGAGAATTTGCTTTGGCGTCGTTTTGTGATGAAATTCGACTCTGTGTGCATAGAACACAGCAGTTATGATGTCCTTATTATTATTTTTTTCGTCTTTTGCTCCCTCAATGCGAAATGAGTAACCATTTACCACATTTAATGGTGGGTAGACTCCTTCTGTTATCATAACATATTACTTGATCCCGTTTGGTGAAATTCAATACAAATTTCTCACCCTGGTCACAATCATGGGTATAAAAAGAAAAGGCTTCACTGGTATGATAATAATTAATTGCTCTCAACCATATTTAACTTTACGTCTGCGGTAACAAACACCCATGCGATGTCTTTTTAAATGACGTCCAATCGCCTCTCAATATAACCACTCGTTTACGCTTTAATGAATTTACAATATACTATCGGCGTTTTAGGCATGCGCACAAATCGTAAATGACGTGAACAAAGTAGTAATCTCGTAGACCATACTATATCATTTATTCATACCAGTGCGTGAACTGTTCCACGAAACAAGAGATTTATTTTAAATCAAGGTAAGTTATTTTCACTTCTTCATGGCGGAAAAGAGGGTTGCTTGAAAAAAAATCTATTTCTTTCATGCAACACTATATATGCTTTTTAAATGTTCCCCATTTTATCTGTATATATATAATATATATATGAAACTTCTTATGTATATTGTAGACGACAGACCAGGATAAATAGTTGAATCTCCTTGTTCACTTTCTATCGACAACGTATATATTTCATAGATAGATACAGTTCACATATCTCAGTTTCATGTTTGGGCAGGTTCATAACATTTGCAATGCTGTAGGTACTCGTGACTGACTTTGCGACCAGTGCAATCCAAGATACGAATGCACATCCCTGCAGTCTGATCATGGTCTGAACTGTTCACTATCCAGTCAATAAACATTCAGTATGCACTCCCATAATTCTGCTGTAGCGGTAAATTATCCATGTGAATAAATAACGCTACATTTTACATATATTTTGCCTTTAGATGTAATTGATATTATAGTTCAATATTTTAAAGGTTTTTGGTTTTGTAATTATTTTTTCATAATTAATATAGGTTCATTTTATACAACTTTCTCCAACATTTGTATATCTTTGATTTTGTTTTCTGCATATGTAAAGGTCGGTAAATACTTTCATGATTCATCAAGCATTTATCATCTGTCTCGTGTCAGGATTGAAAAGTTTATTTTGATAAAATGTCCGACATATTTTATGGTTTCACTGTACCTCGGGTCAACTGGCTGCATCCGTTCTCTATAACAAGACCGTCGCTGCAAGTGATACCGCCCCCTGTCGTGTGATGTTAGTTTATTCCATCGTCTGTATCAAAGTCACTTTGCTATTGAAGACATTCTAGTTCTAACCGGCGTCCTGTGCAGAACTCTGCCAGGTCATTCTCTTGGTATTTGAAGTCAAATATCATCTATGTCATCATATCATCTGTGTTGAAATACACACCTAAACAACACAGTGACTTGTGTGTTTTATACACCCTATAAGAGTAACCTCGGATGAAGTTATTTCGGACTACCGGACTTTTACCATTTTATTAATTTCACCGGGTTATCAATGCACTGACGCCTACAAGGAAGAATCGATAATTCAATACCTGCCTATACTATTTCTGGTCCGATCAGGACTTATTATATAGTTTGTAAAAACTCGAACAAAGAATATTTAACCCTTGCCATGCTAAATTCTTAAATAGACTTGACTTTTCGTCATTTTGGTCTGTATCATTAGGTGTTTTATAAACTGGAACATGGCGTTGTAGAATATATAAATGTGACAATATTTAGAACAAACCGGTTCCGATGATTCGGCCACTTTTTTTTTCAATGACAAAAGAGACGGTTGTAGTTTTTTCTAGGACACTGGCGTTCTTCTGAATTGAGGTATCGGGTGGGGTGTGGGGTGGGGTGCAGTCATATTTGAGTACGACTTTTGGCTTTCTTGATTGTTTGCTTGTTTGGTTTTCCTTGAAGTTTAGAAGTATATTTTAATATTATTGATGGTGGCCAATATCTGCCATGACATGTGGGTGGGCAAAAAATGGAAAAAAAAAAAATGTCGAGATCCGTTATGGCGACTTCAGTACCTCGTAGTGAATGTATGAACAGCACACTATCCTGTTTTGTAAGGTGCGCTTTTTGTAAGGGAATCAAACGTTATTTTATTTTGTGCCAAGTTTAAAGAAAGAACCATAATAATTATACAATTACTTAGATCGTTAAAGGTTGGGTTTCGTGACTGAGACAGTCGTAAAGTCGCATGTCCTGACGAAATGACGACACGTCATTTTTTTGTTAGACAGAGCAGAATTCGCCATGCAGTTTCGACGTTAAGTTATCACAATATTAGCAGTCTTGTTTTATCTGACAGGATGCTAGGACGAGAATTTGCTTTGGCGTCGTTTTGTGATGAAATTCGACTCTGTGTGCATAGAACACAGCAGTTATGATGTCCTTATTATTATTTTTTTTCGTCTTTTGCTCCCTCAATGCGAAATGAGTAACCATTTACCACATTTAATGGTGGGTAGACTCCTTCTGTTATCATAACATATTACTTGATCCCCATGCACAGGCGCCCACTCTACCTGGTATACGAACTCAAATTTAGCGAGATTAAATAACCTGCATCCGGTTTTGCCTACAAGTTTATGGGCTTGAGTAAATCACTGAAATAATTGTCAAGGAAAAAGGTTTTAGTTTTCAAAACTGACGAGCGGAAATACTACATAGAAATTATATCATTGTAATAGAAAATATCTCAGCTGTTGCCATTGTGGTTAAAATAAAAAGGAAAAAAAGGGAACATTAAATATTTTATTATTGTCAATCAAGACGGATCCACAAAATTAACTGAAGTGCAAGTATATTCATATACCCGAGTCAGGTACATACGTTTCCATTATATTAGTTTATGTTGATTTTAAGTTGTTGTATTGGGGTTTACCGTCGCTGCGATAGTATTTCAATCATATAGCGACGTCCAGCTAATTAAAGGTGGAGGAAGACCCCGAGTACACAGAGGTACCCGGGTAGAACCACCGACCTACCGCAAGTTAGCTGGAAGGCTTCCTCACATGAAAAATCCGAAGTCCCTACCGGGATTCGAACCCACAGCGGTGAGGGGCTGAGAGATTTGTAGTCCACGACAGTAATCGCTCGGCCACGGCGGCCCATGATTTTAAGTACTTCCACGAACTTATTGTGCTTTTTACCGTTTCTACGCCTTTTTTTATAAATAAATAAATAAATAGACAAATAAATAAATAAATAAATAGACAAATAAATAAATATATAAACAAACAAACAAACAAATAAACAAATAAATAAATAAATAAATGCAATTGCTTTACAAATGGGCCAATAAGAGTGACAATGAACACATGAAGACCAATGTCTATCCAGCTATGTTTTTTGTCTCTAGAACCATGATAATTCTTGTATATTTCGCAGATTTAAATTTACCAATCAGTGATTGATGTATGTTTATTTCCCACTGAATGTTTGGAAATATATACCAGCATGACGATTAGGTGTTCGGGTTGAGTTCGTTGATTTACGTTTGTTACGTCACATATCGAGAGTGAAGTGGTCTATACGGGCCGAGTGGTTATAGCGTATACACGTAATCACAGTATTCACACTAGGCATGTGAGGAACATACATGTATATAGATGATGCAATTACATATAATACGAAGACGAAAATACACATATTCATGTACAAAGTGGGGCCTCTCCCATCCATCTTAATCCCCCATCCCTCTATCTCTCTAGAATACTCGCATGTTAATGTATAGGCAAGCTACCATATTCGTAAAATCCACTGAAGTGAAAATTACAAATTCATACCACTGAACTGGATTCTGCCAGCTTAAACCAGATTCATCCGCTTCGGTTTACATAAATAAAACTACATTAAACAAAATCTGATGAATAGGAAAAGAGGTATTGTTGACATTTTTTGTTGTTGTAAATCAAGACAATTTATTTTGATGTCTTTTCCTATTACACTTAAAGTTTCAACACATATTGATGTAATGTAGATCTGATAATGTTTGTTTATATTTGTTTATTGGATTTAACGTCCCGTAAACAGTATTTCAGTCATTTCGAGACTATGTCTTATACAGATATATTGCTGTCACACGGCAGTATCACGCCGTAGACAAATGGCATAATACCACATCTGATTAAATCATCCTGACACTGAACTACCCTTATATATTGCATAAGCGCAAATGTAGGAAGCTAATGCTAGGGTGACAATCGGGGTCCAAAAAATGATGGCCCGGGACAGGTATTGCAACAAGCATTGTTATATGCCAAAATGTTCGCCAGGGTTTTACTTTATGAAACTGCCGGCATAAATTGGCATAAGTGGTGGCGTTTCGAGAAATTTAAGATGGCCATCAAGATGGCCGCCATATGACAAATTAAAGCTAAAATATATGTCTTTTTTTCACATTTGAATAATAAGGAAATAGAACTAACTTAAACTTCTATGAAATAAGGTCTTTTGATGATATTGATAACTTAAATGAAGTCAAGGCCAAATATATAAGTTATTTCTATTTCCCTATTATTCAAATGTGACAAAAGATAACATATTTTAGCTTCAATTTGTCATATGGCGGCCATCTTGGATTTCTCGGAACGCCAACATTTATGCCAATTTATGTCGGCAGTTTCATAAACTACTTACCCTGGCGAAAATTTTGATATATAACATTCCTTGTTGCTATATCTTACCAACCTACACCTATTCTTAAGCTACTTTTTCACTCATTGTCACCCTACCATAAACCAGTACTTTTTTCACGACTTTGGCATGTCGCGGCCGGGGATCGAACCCACGACTTCCCGGTGCGGACGCTCTAATACCTGACTAAAGGTACTCGCATTTCCAATTTGTTGCGGTTTTTTTTTCCAGGTTTTTGGTGTTGTTTTTCCTTTTTTTTTTTTTTTTTTTGTAATTAAGCTGTTCGATTTTTTACGTGGTATCTGTAGTAATCCAAGTTTCGAAAAACATTAAATATTTTTGAACATTGACTTTATAAATGTTTCGAATAATAAAATATGTATTAACTAAATGATTTGATCTAAAAATAATAATAATAAAAAAAAAATATAGTGTAATTTTTCTTCAAAGACACAGATAAAGTCTTATAAAATAGGCTAGTGTATAATATTAACTCTGCCATAAAAAAGGATTAATTTAATAATTTTATAGTCTGTTTACGATTCTATTCACTTACTCTCTTATCAATGTTATTATTTTTTTCTTCTTGTGCATTTGTGGTATCTCTCTCTCTCTCTCTCTCTCTATATATATATATATATATGACCTTGATTTTATTTGTATGTGATCGTGTTTTATGGGTAAGGAACATATTCTCTGTTTTAAGTCCAAATTTATATATGTTCTGATTTGCACTGATCGCTTATTAAAAATAAAATTAAGTTCGCAGTTGCCATCGACGAAACAGTATAGCCAGATAAAAAAAATAAGCAGTATCTCCAAAGCCAATCAAATAAAAGCATCCTTCAAAATGTTTTTAAAATTTACAAGCAAAAACTAATCAAATAATCCTCAAATATTGGAAAAGTCATCAATTTTCGCGGGTCACTAATTTTCGTAGATTTCATTGAGGGTTCGATCCACGATAATCAACCCCCTCGAAAGACATTCATTTAATTTATCACACGTTTTCTAGAATAATAAATCAACGAAAACATAACCTCGCAATATCTAAAGGTACATACTTAACGAAATCTAATGCGAACGAAAATTAATGATTTTAGAGTAGAGAGAATAAAGTGTTAAATTAATGTACTTGTATGTATATTTTAATCATCGAGGATATGCACTAATATTTATTTAATGTAATCCTCCATGCAGTGTCCTTAATTATTACCTACGCGGATACATAAAGATATGTTGTAAATTACAATTGTATCAATGTGATTTGCAACGCTTTAAATTACGCACAAAGTTTGTTTTTTGTGAATCAATTATTTGAATGCAATGAGCCAAATCAAAATGTCGTCATTCTGTATTACCACACTATTTTGTCTGTGCATTTCTTGATTTTCTATTCTCACCTCGACCTGGTATAAGTTTTAATAAAAGCGTGCGAAACAAAGTTGATTTAAACACTGCATGTGTTTGTGGTTGTTAATTATGACTTTTGCAGTAGTTTTAACACGTTTGAGGTGGTTAATTCTGATTTATCCCCGTCGAAGGTAGCCTACTCTAGAACCCTAGGATGTCCTACTGCGTCTGCGCACCGGAAGGCGGGGGGGGGGGGGGGGGTGCCAAAACGAAATATTGACTTTTCGAGTGGCGGATTGGTTTCAGTCTTTTTTTTTCGCCTTCGACCTTGCGCTCCGAAAATCCATAATACGACATGGCAGATACCAGTCGCTATATATAAACTCCCCATACTAAGTCAATCCCTTCCACCAACCAACCAACCAACCAACAAACCAACCACATCTTATGTATGTTATCACTAGTTTGCCCTAGGTGGGAGCGGCGGTTATACACGGACCCTTGACAGAAAACTGCTCCTGAAGATGGGAATTTGACAGACAGAATGATACCAGGTCCCATGAGATAGACTTTGACAAGTCAAAGACATATTAAACAGAGATAGAGCCAGTGGAAATTAGTGTGAAGGCACACATCAGATACCTTAATTTTGCAAACTTTCAAAACAGTATTGAAAGATCACAGAGGAAAATTTAACCATATTATAAATCATTTCTCTCATACATGGAAATATTTTCAGTTTGATTTATTTTCAAAATTCTTTTAAATTATTATCTAAATGCAACCAGTGTAGCAGTAAAACAATATATTAAACATAGTTATAATCATGCAGGTACTTTCCTATTTTACATGAAACATTTTTATTTATTGACAAATTTTGATACATAAGGTATCGTTTTAATGGTTATGTTCTATAATAACAAGCCTATAATTTACTTTCATATATCTTCGTTAGAATAGGAGATATTTGAATATGTGACTTTAAGAGAACTGGACAATTTTTTACGTGCTTTTGTGAGATTTAGACTAGTTTCAAATCTTTGTTTGATAGGGGTTTGGACAAGTATATAATGTGGGGATTTTGACTAATTGTCAATGTCCCTCGGTAGGGGATTTAGACCCCCACCCCAAATAAAAAAGAACGTAATTTTATTTACAAATAATATTCATCGGAGCGTTTTTATCCACCTAGCCAACCATCTGTCGACTCAACCAACCATTCCTAGAGATACGAAACGAATTGACACAGCCGACCTAACTGTATCATTCCGCGTTCGTTAGCGAATGCACATGCAGCATGATTCTACACTTACGATAAATATACAGTAAATCATGTTTTAGCATTTCCAAAAAAATGTTTGCTAAGGGAACATCAAGTTATTGTTACGTAGAGGGAAATTATATGTCAAAGTACTTGCAGTGGAAGGAGAGGTTCATAGTTTGGAAATGTTATCATGTTTGGTTCAGCATCGATCAAGGGGCGTACTCCAATCGAATCTGCCCAATTATGCGCCTACCAGTCTAGCTCCGTCTAGTAACATTTCCGGTAGCCTATAAACCAGTCCAGATTTCCCAGCATTCAAAACAGTTTCTCAAAGCCTGTTCCCGGTCATTTGATCTGGGCGCGCTGATTCCCTGTCCGGAACAGAATGTGGCAATCAAATGTTTACACCAGTGGATCAAGTGAAATTGGAACATTGATCTATCCAGAAAGTTGACAGATTTTGACTTCTTCGGAAGCTGCTGCCTTTTTAGCTTTAAATGAAATTCAATCAGATGACAAAGATGTCCTTTTCGTTATATGACCTTATGTTTATATGTAAGTGATTTACATATCATGTTATATGACCCGTAATTGGTGAAATAAAATATTATATTCTATTCCAACATAAAAAAATTCCCTCCACAAGCCATTACGATGCAAACATAATCAATAAAAATGACAAAAAAGTATTGTGGAAAAGTTTATTGAACTAATCATGTTAATTTTTTTGCG
Source organism: Solen grandis (assembly GCA_021229015.1). Classification (NCBI taxonomy): domain Eukaryota; kingdom Metazoa; phylum Mollusca; class Bivalvia; order Adapedonta; family Solenidae; genus Solen; species Solen grandis. The sequence goes on along the minus strand of CM037789.1, from coordinate 50,438,471 downwards.
CATAAATTCAAAGACACGCAATAAACTTCAAAAACATGTTGTTGGACTCACTCTGCCGCCATTATCCGCCGTATTGTTGTTCTCTATGCACCACCTCGGAAAATGGTGCGGAGAGAACATGTTCCGAACGTTACACCTTTATGCTTTATTGCCGTTCTGTCTGTTCATCTCACCCCGAATCTGCACCGAGCAGTGAATCAAGTGCCCCCCACCCAACCCCGGGGTTAGGGTTAGGGTCGACTAAGACGTCAGCACTATTACGTCAGCGGTGTGGAAGTAAAAGGTTGCTTTCTTGCTCGATAGTATATATCGCCGGCCCGGCCTTGCTCATAATGTTAGCTCGTTTATAAGGTCAGATATTTAAAGTCCCGACCAAATCCTTTCTTTGTCTTGGAAATAAGTTTGAAGTCTCGACGAACCTAACACGAAGGTCGATAATATGTGTAATTATAACGTTTTATTGTACGACTGCGCACTCGGTTGCGGGATCGTACAATGTCATTGAGTAGTAAAGTATGTCTTTGTTAACACATGTTTTAATGCCTTTATTTGTGTTATATTTTACCAATAAAAAGGTACGTGTGGTCGCTTTGGTTTTGCTTGAGAAGAATGTTCATCTTTCATAAACATGAAACAAAATGCTAACTGAAATTAGTGAATTCTTTGCACATACATTTATCGCGTGCTGTATATTAAGTACTCGCATTTCCCGCAGCATAAAGTACAATTTGGTAATTTACCGGTCAGTTAGAGTTATCGATCGTGAAAAAAATATGAACAAAAAATTGTAAAGAGAGTAACATTCTGCTCTAAATAAATAAATGTAATTTCTGAAATTTAGTTACTTGCATCTGATATATCACGTAACAGTTTTTGTCAAACTCTTTTTAAAATATATCAACTCTATAAACATTACATGTGCAGTCGATATAATGAGAAAATACGGTGTACGAGTGTCTCGAAATATATTAAAGAAAGGAGAGCTTTTTTTTTTTCGGCGTAGCTGTATAAAATCGATTTCGATGTTTATTTTTAGACCAAACCCCCCCCTGCAAATCTGCAGAAGTGGACTCGCCCACTTTAACCTGTTGATCATGTAGTATGCGGAGGAGGTGGAAGTTAACCCATATATTATAATTAACACATACTTTCCTATCAATTAGGGGGTCTTACTTTATCAATACGGATCTAACCAACAAACATTATGAATCTTACATATACAATAACATACCTTTGACCCCTTTTTGTAATAAGTAAACTTAACCATGTCAGTGTGTACAGAATGTATATAAATAGACTGCATGATCACTATTTTAAGAATACATCTGGGTTCCCGGAAATACAGTCTATTATTAGATTGTAGGAGTTCAGTTTGTTTTCCATTTTACGCCGAATATCTTTTTTTAAAGATATTTCTTGTTTAACGTTAGCTCGTCATCATGATCCCTTGCGTAGCGTTATAACCGATCTTTACTGCATAAGAGTATTTTTCATTACAATGTTACAAACTTTCAGAATTATTTGTCAGGAAACAACTTAAGAGTTGACCAATGTAAAAGAGAGAGAGAGAGAGAGAGAGAGAGAGAGAGAGTGTGTGTGTGTAGAAAATATTTTAGCTCACCTGAGCACATGTGCTCAGGATGAGCAATTAGGATTGATGAATGTCCGTCGTCCGTCCGTCCGTCTGTCGCCTGTCCGTCGTCCACATTTAGTTTGTTTGCACTCTAGCATCTTCATTTCTTAAGCAATCATCTTCAAACTTTATAACAGTGTTTATAGCCATATTCTTACGGCTAAGTTCGATTATGACTGATATCGGCTAATTAGGTCAGGAGTTATGCCCCTTTTAATGTAAAAATATGCCAGGTTTCACTTTTTTTTGCACCCTAGCATCTTCATTTCTTAAGCATCCCGGCAGAGTAATTCGGATTTTCATGTGAGGAAGCCTTCCAGCTGGCTTGCGGTAGGTCGGTGGTTCTACCCGGATGCCTCCGTGCATTCGGGGTCTTCCTTCACCTGTAATTAGCTGGACGTCGCTATATGACTGAACTACTGTCGAAGCGACGGTAAACTCAAATAGTCAAGTCAAGTCATTTCTTAAGCAATCATCTTCAAACTTTATGACAGTGTTTATAGCCATAATCTCTTGGCCAATTTAGTTTATGGCTGATATTGGCCAATCTGGACTGGAGTTATGGCCTTTTTTAAATTAAAAATTGCCTGATTTCACTTTGTTTGCACTCTAGCATCTTCACATCTTAAGCAATCATTATCAGACTATCATACTGTTAATAGCCATACTCTCTAGGCCAAGTTCGACTTTGGCTGATATCGGATAATTATGTCAGGAGTTATGGCCCTTGAGTTAATAAAGATGCCTGATTTCACTGTTTACGATATAGAATCTTTTCATCGTTTCAACGACAATGTTTAAAGCCATAATCTCTCAGTCAAGTTTGACTTCAAATTTTGACCATAGGTACTCGTTGGATGTGGAATTGAAATGATCTCATGGATAATGTATTCAATACAACAATGTTATGATTTAGTAACTTGTATACAGGCAATGAAGGCAGTTTTTCTCAGGTGAGCGACTTCAGGGCCATATTGGCCCTCTTGTTTTATTTCTACCGATCACCCGTGAAGGAGCTGCTTTAAATAATTTTTAACTTATAATAATCATGTTTTATTATTATGCATGTCAACAAAGTTGAAAGGTTTTATTCACAGGGTAAATTATGCGCTGCGTAAATATAACCGATAAAAGAAACCGTCTTTTATTAGCATCTTTTAATTTTTCATGATAGAGATACAGTCCAACATTATACGTATGCAATGGAAAGCTTTTTGTAAACTGTGAGTTTTTATTTTTGTTTATCTAGTTTCTGAATACCTCATGTACTGAAATATTTTAAATTGTCTCGCCTTAGGCTTCGGGGTGTATATTCTCAGATAATCGTACATTAATTAATTCCGATTTGATGACTGAAAGTCTATTCGTAGTCTTATGACCTAGATTCGCGCCTCCCCACAAAGCCTAGATTTTGAGGTCAAAAGGCCATCTTTTATAATGCAGGTATAACACACACACAGTGTCAACATAGTGTTATCGAAAGAAACTTGTTTTCGTCAATAGACTGGCTAAACACTTGAATGATTGACCGGCTAAATGCTGGATTTTAAATAATAAGACATTTTGTCTGTCAAATCGTCCCACATATCTCAGACATTTTTTAAGTTTTGTTTAGGTGCTGCCTTACTGGAGAATCATGCAGTAGACGTGTGCACGCGCACGGTAAATATAGTTACACCTCACTGTCTCGCAATATCTGTATCCGGAATTTGGGTCAAACAGTCTTGGAGTACCTATAGGTTAAAGTTGTGTTCAAACGGTTCTTCATTTTACAACGCATTTCGTATTTAAATTCATTTGTATACATTACTCTGATGTCTGGATTAACTCTCTTCTCTACTCACTAGTGTGTCCCGGGTACGTTGCCCGGGCGGCGGTGGCCGCCCATTCAGACATATAGGTTTAAACAGGGAACTCCGGAGGTCTCCGACAATAATGACTCGCCTACTCGGAGCACCTCGTCCATTTCTTTTTCATGGTAAGGGAAAAGGTCGAGGTGTTCCGAATTCCAATCGCCAATCGAAAATTGATATAATTTAGAAAAATACCCAGACATGTGTCAAATAAAAACTTACGAAAGTTTTCGTTGAATTAGGTATTAATATATTCATGTCAACCCCTTTCTAATCATCATATTTAAATAAAATCAGCCGTTTTTTAGACTAGCGGCAGAGCCATTCTTATGTAGCGGGAAACTGCTAATTTGCATAATTTTCGCAGCCGGTTTAACTGTTCTGCATTACACCGTGCAACAACTGATAGAATGTACTACTGAAGTGAGGTCATAATAAGAAATTAATACAACGACGCTTTTACACTTGTCCCGCAATGGGAGGTCGTGGGTTCGATCCCCGGCCGCGACATACCAAAGTCGTAAAAGGGTAGTTCCAGGACTGGTTGGCTTGACTTGACTATTTGAGTTTACCGTCGCTTCGACAGTATTTCATTCATATAGCGACGTCCAGCTAATTACAGGTGGAGGAAGACCCCGAATGCACAGATGCATCCAGGTAGAACCACCGACCTACCGCAAGCATGCTGGAAGGCTTCCTCACATGAAAATCCGAAGACCCTGCCGGGTTTCGAACCCACGCGGTGAGGGGCTGAGTGAGTTCTAAAGTCAGCGACTTAACCCTCTCGGCCACGGAGCCCCTCCCCTCTCCCCCACCCACTGGGTTGGCGCAGTGTCAGGATAATGTAACTGGGTGAGGTATCATGCCGAATGTCTACTTCGTGATACTGCATATCTGTCTAAAGTAAACATCGTCTCCGAATGACGAAATATTGTCGCTAGGACGTTAAATCTAACACACAAACAAACTTTTACATTTGTGAAAAAAAAAACTTTTAGATTGAAATACTTAACCTTTTTGTATATTTATTTGAAGACTATAAAAATCACAAGATACTTCTTGAGTCTTATTTCAAACCAAACGGCGTACGGGGTGGATGTTTATTTAGAGAGAAATCAAGCGTTCAGCTTCACTTTGTTATATCTCCCGTCAATAAAAGATCAGCATACTCATATATTTATCAACTGACGCTTACAGAGCGAAACTTTCCAGTTGAGTGGACAAATTCCTTGTGGACAAATTGTGTCCAATGGATACGATGATAAAAGAATAGTATACGATTTTACCAATACACACGATCATTAACTCGGCCTTGAACCCTCTGTCATGTACGACAGTATGCCGCGTGATTCCTTACAAAACTTACCAGTATACTGTGACTACGGCAATCAAGTTTGCATTGTATATACTGTTAAGTGAACACTATTCATTTCCACATTAAAAATCAATATGTAAAACTCGAAAATGCTTTTTATTATAAAATACATTGGGTATTCTAAATCAGAATAAACGATCGCTGGAAGGTTCAGCTTGAGAAGGACTGCATCATTACCTGTCTTGCCTCCCCCAGTGGAAATAGGGTTTGACCTACTTAATGACAGACCTTTCGCTACAGCATAACATGATCTGATAGGGATACATGCAGGCTGTTTATGATTGTGTATGTGAGTTAAGGTATGTTAAGATATATTCGATTTTTTTCTTCGTGTGTTTGGTGTGTCTTGTGTTAAAAAATGATTTTCTCTATGTAATCGACGATAAACGCATTGCTCTGAATGTGTGTTTGATCAACCATCGCCGTTGAAACTCCATAAATAACAAACATTTTATGATACACCTGTGTATATTTTGTAGATATTAATTAATTTCTTTGAAGTTTCACCTATTTTGAAGTTTATGTGTGTATTTAAAGCATTCATTCTTATAATTCCTAGGTGAGTATTCACATCTTTGAAAAATAATATACATTTGCATGTATACTATGCATAATGTTTCTGAGACATCAAAAACTTGAAAGATCGACCCGGAATAACATTATAGTTATATGCGATCCTTAAATAGTTTTACTGTACATTGTATATTGTAATATATGTTTGAGTTTAACGAAAGAAAGATGTACATATCATTTAAGCTGGCTCTCTCATATTGACTTCATACAAAGGAATGCTTTTTATTATTTTGTTTGATCCTCGTCCGCCAATCACGTGGGTCATGCATGCGCACAAGCAAAATCGCATTAATATAAGTTAATTATACTATGGAACGCCAAATCTATATAAACTCAAGTATTTGGAGATCTCTTCAAATATTTAGAGATATCTTCAAATGAATTATTGATATCAACAAATCATTTGAAGATATCAACAAATGATTTGAAGAGATCTTCAAATGAATAAATGATATCAACAAATCAGTTGTAGATCTCTTCAAATCATTGATATCATTAATTGAATTATTGATATCAACAATTCATTTGTTGATATCTTCAAATCAATTACGGATAAGTATTCATTTCATTTAATTTTAGATCCTTCAAATTATTTGTTGATATCTCGAAATGATTTGTTGATATCAATAATTCATTTGAAGATATCTCTAAATCAATTGAAGATATCTTCAAATATTTGAGTTTATGTAGATTTTGCGTTCCATATAATTCTGATGTACTACGTTGCTCAACGCAAGTTTACGTTGATTTTCAGATTTACTGCACACTTACGTTAATGTTTTTTTAATACGCTACTTCTCATTGCTTCTTCCTGACTAATTGCGCACTAACGTTGCTGAATTCTTTAATGTTGTTTCTAAAAATTACTGCTAACGAACGTTGCTTCTCAGAATAATTGATACTGCCTACTGATGTTGCTTCTCGTAATTACTGCTTACTTAGCTGAGTTTCAGAATTACTGCATGGTTTGCCATGGTCCTTTATATTTTCTACTACGCATAATTCTCTACACGTATATTTCTTTACACGCTCAAATCTTTACACGCAAAAATCTTTACACGTATACATCTTTACACGCTACAAATCTTTAAACGTATATTTCTTACACGCATTTCTTTACACGTATATTTCTTTGTAAGCGTAACCTTTACACGTTTATTTCTGCTTACTCATATTGATGTACTACGCTTACAGAAACTGGCGAGGCCATCAGACGCGGGGTCAAGACCTTCCAAACTTTGCCTCAGGTACGTGCAGCATCCACACAAACAGCGAGTATTTCTAATTACACAGAAAGAGGAGTCATTCTGTAAGTTTGCTCAGTTCATCATCCCGCCAGCAAGTAATTCGGTCATTTGAGTGTATCTGCTTGAAACACGCGTAGCATTTCTACGTTATGGCATACCAAAATCATTGACAATAGAAACTGGCTAGTTCAACCTAATATATAATATATTGCGCTTAAACTTGAATGATAAACTGACTGAATCAGTATCCAATTTCATACAATGACCCGGAATTGAGTCACAGAGCACGAGACAATCACTCGTAGCCACGTGACTGATCTGAACATGTGCCAGACTCGTAACATAAGCCGTGTTGCGTAGTAACGTTATCGTCAGAATATAGTGAATGCTGATACGTTTCTATAATGTGTACATAACATTTTTGTATTGTATCTCAAATCATATATACAAATCACAATAACAGTCATTGACCGATATAGTAATCGTAACAATTAAAGGTTAACTTCCGTTTTAATTCTAAGATTTTCAGCTAAATGAATTATGACTGAGGGCGGATTTCAAGGAGATCTTTTTAAACTGTGCATTATTTATGATTAACTGAGGAGAATGTTTGTGAGGAATTAAATTTTATTATCATTTTGTTTCAAATAGTTGTGTGCGGTGTTCAGTCAAACTGTCCTGCAAGCAGTTCTAACTGTCAAGAAATGTTAACATGATATCTTAACAGTAGTTGTACATGTCGCTCCAGTTTGTCAAATGCTATTGAACATACTATTGAATGGTACAACAATTATGCTTAAGTTTTTAAAATGTTAATTTTACACGTCCGTCGAATGATGAGAAGTATCCACTCAGGTTGTCCGCTCTTTAACTCTTACAACCAAAAACCGATCTTTACCAAACTTGGTCACAATGTGCATGGGCACAAGAGCACACACGTGAATCGACCAATTGCTATCTGTCAATCAAACCTATGAATAAGCCAATCAGATTTCGATATTTGATGCACTCAATGCGATTTTATAATTTGTTTTAGAACATTGTAATAAAATCAAAGATAATTGTTGCTCGTCGAACGTTTCCCGAATTACGTGAACCCTGGCGAAGGGACAGTTTCCATGACAACGATTTCATTCTCAATAAATTAATATGGAGAAATCAAATAATACCCATGATTGACTGCAACATATGACACAAGCTAATTATGTACACACCAGTTGGTAAAAGAATTTAAAATATGCTTCTTTCTTTTTTATTTTTTTTATCTTATCATATCATTTTATCTATCCATCTCATTTGCATAACCACGTGTGCCTGACGTGACACGAAATCAGGGTGCATGACCCTCCTTGTGATTTCAACATGGCGTTGGAGTTTACGTGTTGTATTATGCTATGTCTATAGGTAATACATTAAGCATTATAACTCAATTGTTAAAGCGTCCCCTCCGCCGATTGCGGCGGAGTAAACATTGTAATAAACTGACATCTATTAAAATTGAAATCTAGTTGGACTACCAACTCTTCTTTAAACTTCTATTGAGTTGAGTTGAAGTGAATCTATTAACAAAAATATTTTGTTATCGTTCTGCATAGAGATATTTTTATTCAAGTGAAACATCATAAAGATTGTGTTCCATTAGAATAGTCAATGCAAGGCTCACAACTTGTAAATGCTTCCAGCGGTGTCTGACATACCCCACGAACTCATTTGTGCATTAAGCTGAAACTGGCTCGGTATTAAAGATAGATGATAAACTGCTTTTTAAACGGTCATGATTTTGTGACTGAAACGATTGAACATCACTGTACTAGACCCTACCTAGATCACAGATTGTGAAAAGGTGTTTGGATAGATCAAAGTACTTTCGGTACTTTCCAAACATTTTAGCTGTTAATTCACTGACGTTTTTATTGTTACATTGTTTGTTACACTCAGAAGAAAATGATATACGGTAATAGCAATGTCAAAACAATTATTTATAAATGCATGTCCCCGGAGAATTTAGCCTTACTCACGCACGAGGTGATGTAGTTGGAATTAATTTGCTGGTACATACGTACATCTGGCATCAGTTTTGATATTTGATGTCTAAAAGTATGACATAAGCGAGGTTGTTTAAGACGTTATAGATTTAATTGTTTATCAATGTCTCATCTGATTTAACATGTTTACAAGCATATATTATGAACATTTAAAACGTATAAAATACTAAATTGCGTATGAAACTAATTAATATGATAATTTAGATATGAAACTGAATGCGAAACGCACTATCGTGCGAAAGACGATTATCATTTCTGTCAGACAGTAAATGAACTTATTAGCATTTGCTTATAGTTTAACGTTAAACCAGCACCAAAATTAAATAAAAAATAAATATACATTACTTGTAGATGTATATATAAAACATTCTTGTTTTAAGAGTGCTTTTCTGGTTGTAGTACTTAATTTACCAGAGTGTCATCAGATAAAACTAATGACAGCTTATCCATATCAGAAAACAGTTCCGTTTGAATTCTAATAGGAGCCACTCCACATCTAAATCTGCTTACTGCAAATCTATTTTTCGGTGTTATAATGATTTTACAATAGTGTCTTAGTTTATACCCCGTTTTACAATAATGTCTACTAGACTCTCGTTATTTTCTGAATATATTCACACAAATCATGAAAATGCAAACTTAAATAATTATCTTTTTCATGTTCTTGCTTATTTATCATATACGTACACACAGAATTATTGAAATCCATATATGCATTTAAATTATTAGACCAGAACCTGTACGTGGGTATCCGATGATGGCTCAGTAACTGACCACAGCCTTCCACTGTCGGAATCTATTCCGAAACAGTTCATGATTGAATAAAGCAGTGCAAGAAATGACAATTCCGTATTTACACACTTCATAATTACTTTCAGACAATTAAGTTAATTATAGATCTCTTTATCTTGAGATATTTTGCGACATACATTCTCCCCTATCACCCATTCCACTCAACACGCGCTGCTCCTTCCTCTGTCTGTCTTCCTTCCTCCTCTCTTCTGTCTCTGCTCCTTCCCTCATTCTCAGTTCTGTACAACATGTTTGGCTGTTTTTAAGCAAGGTCATGCTTTTCATCAGTCATTTTATTTTTTTCATTTATATTAAAACAATATTTGCGTTTGTAAGTGTTTGTGACTGTCTACCTATATCGTGTACCATCACAAACATAAAACCATGTGAGTTACCACAACAACGGGGATATTATTACAGCTTCACTAGGATATCGCTAAAACATTTTTTTTAACCGAGGACTGTGTATTTAGTAAACACACATCTATCGCACAACATCGCAGTCCAAGATAGTTTGCGTCTATTTTGTTTTTTGATAAAACTGAAATGTTTCCAGTTATGTACAGCTGACCCATATTAGCAGCCACCTGTATGAATCGTTCAACCTGAATCTAGCAGTTAATTTTAATATCATCAAATGTACATTTTGTTATATGTTAACCTTCATTAGCGACCACCTCTGTGAAGCGACCACTTTCTTTTCTGACCGCTTAAGACTTGTATGACAGTACACATGTATACATATGATTGCATACTTTATTTATTTTACATCGATCACGAAACATAAATTATATTAATCACTTCTCGGTGGCTTTGGTGGCGGCGTAATATTATTGTTTTATTATTATTGTGGGAGGATACCGGAGAACCCGGAGAAAACCCACGTGTCTGGACTGGCGACCACTGTACCTTCAAATACATGTATACGTGACCAGGAATCGAACGAAGACGCATATGGTGAGAAGCAAAGCTACGATAACCAAACACGTTATATTGCAATATAACGCAACCACATCATAAACTGCGGGTATTCGGGTTCACTTGTGCTTCCCTGGGGTTTGGATGGGGGTACCTGTAATTAGTTTGACGTCACTGGGTGGCTGACATCCTGCCTCAGCGACGATGTGTGAGCAGCAATGTTGGGCCGGTGTTCGAGTTGTTAGTGCGTTTTACCTGGTACAGGGACGACGTAAGCTCGATCCTCGACCTCTATTTACTAACTGCAGTACCTTGCTACTTCTCTGGTGCATGACTTAAGTGGTGGGATGTTAATCCCTGGTAAATAAACAAACAAAGACGTGGCCCCTGCGGCTGTTATATGGTCTCCATGACAACAGATAAAATGTCATGTCACTCTTTGGTGTCAATGTTTACGATAATGAGTATTGAACTATTCCCTACTTTTATGATATATTATTATGATTTCTTTTTAAGATATATTATTGAACTAACAGAATGCGAAATAAATTAGATGAACATCAAGGGGATTACTTTAATCACTACAACAAAATAAATGCATAAATCATGAGTGCGCATGTGCATAACGATTATAAATTGTGACGACATATTTGAGCGTTAAAATACAATAACCCTGTATCGGAGAAATCAATCAATTCGATTTTTGATTCTTTGCTCATACGAATTACCGGAATACATTTTGTAAAACATTTGTGCAAGACAGAACAAATTCCAAACAGTTCAAAACGAATATTTAGGCGTCACATAATATCTGTATGCGGGTGGGAAAGGAAGTTTGTTTGTTGGGTTTAAACGTCCCACTGACAGATTTTCAGACATTAGGAGACTCTATCTACTTGAGACAAATATAGTGTTGTCATTTTGCAGTATCAAGCCCTAGACATGTTGCATAATACGGCACCTAGTCACAGTATCCTGATACTGGGCCAGCCAATCCTTGAACTACCTTGTACATATAAACAATATATGCTAAGCGATTTGGTATGTCACGGTCGTAGTTCGAACCCACAATCTAACCCCCCCCCCCCCCCCCACCACGGGGCGGACGTTCTAACTACTCGGTCACCGGGGACGGTAAGATAGGAACATATTGACATTCACAACGTCATCGGTATAGCTAATAAAGTATGGCGCAACTTCATCACTGCTCTTGAGTGAGAACTTAATAATTAATTCTATATTTCAAATAATAAAATAATTTAAGGACGAAAACACACACACACACACACACACACACTACTGAACATTGATCAAAATAAATTGACAAAATTAATAAGTAATTGTAGACTTAATCAAGAAGTTAATTTGCATATGCCGAAAACGGGGTTCCAGATATGGACCAGTACTTTGCGATTAGGAAGGTCATAAGAAATCACAATCTCCAAATCCGTAGTTCAAGAAAAACATATACAACGATGGATCCAAATGTCGTGGGTTCGAACCCTGTTTGGATAGTTCGTCGTCTGTTTATGACCTACCCATGTACAAAGTACTTATCCATTCCAGGTATCTTTCCTAACTGACGTAAAAAGAAATAACTAAAAATGAATCTGTGCAACCAATGCTATGTTTAGACACACAAAGGGAAGCTGTTTAATAAAATGATGCTCAAAATAATTTGGTTCGAACCCTATTTCGTAGTACCCCGCCGTGCAGGCCATTACTGAAGCACAGAGTCATGGGCCTGTACAGAATTTTATAATCATACGTGTTATAGCATTTTTGGTCTTCCGTATTAGCGTCACGCTTATCGTATCTTGTTCAATCGGAATATCTTGGTCCTTTCAAAACTTTCGCCGAGATATTCCGATTAGAGTGGTAAAATTACCAGGAGGCTTCAGAATCTGATACCAACGTCCATTCATCCCAGAACAAAAACGAAATCAGCTGATACCTGTCAACCTACTGACCCAATTTTCCCCTCCCCCATACACTGTGCAGTATATTACTAGCATAAGTCAAAAGTATATTCGCGCGGCATGAGCTAGGACATCTCGTCTACTTATACCTATCTAGTTTCTTATTTTGTGATTCAGAGAACTGAAATAAAGGATTGTCTTAAAGAGATGAAGGTATGTAAAATGACAATTCGATGTTTTAATTATTCGAGGGTGTCATTTAATGAACCCCATTATCGGAATCCTTTATTTATCTATTTATTTTGTTTTATTTTTAGAATGTAAGGACTAAATTTGATAAACAATTTGAATAATTTTTTTTTACAGAAAATCGTTGAACCGACATTGGAATTAACTGTATAAGGATCAATGCCTGTATTATTAAATACGGAGTTGTTTCAGTCGTGTTTAACACAATTTGATTATTATGTACATGCGATTTCATATACATGTGATGTTACACGATTGTATCCGCAAATACCATCTCGAGTTACATCTTTAGGTAATCTCTCCATCATTAGATTAAAATCACGGTCCTTCAAATGCTTTAAAAGACATCAAGCATCATCGACATGAATTTATAGGCTTTTTTGCTCTTAGTCTATAAATGCTTGCATTTACTATAAAATTCCCACAATCACTTGATGGACCATGATCACAATCTAATGATGGATGGATTACCTTAAGTGTATATGTATAGTATCGGCGTGAGTGATATCGAGGGATGACTGTAAAGTTTTTTCTGAGTGCATGCAAACATAGATTGAGATGGAACAGTTTTGCGGCCATCCCCCGATATCGGCTCATATTATCTTATGGTGGTGATGTTTCGGTTTTTTTCTCAAAATCTTATTTTCTTTATATTTGGGGGGGGGGGGGGGGGGGGAATAAAAATAAAGTCCAAACTGCGTCTATGGTGGTTGTGTTCCTAAAACCCAAAGGTTTTTGCCCATTGGCTGATTAGCGTCTATAACCAGGTTGTTATGACAGGTGACTGTTTATCCCAGGTGGATGCATAGCCCTTGTGGTTGCTTAGTCAAGGTTGCTACTAAGCCCTGGTGGATGCTTAGCCTAAACAAAAACAAAAAACAAAACTGCTTAGCACAGTTGGTTACTTATCCCATTTAGACATTAGCTTAGGTGATTGCTTAGTCCAGTTTGTTTCTAAGCCCATGCGGTTTCTAAGCCGAGAATGACTGCTTAGCCCTTTTGGCTGATTTAATAGCCACGTGACTGCTTAGCCTAGGTGACTTCTTAGCTCAGGTGATTGCTTAGCTTGCCCAAGCAGCAACAACAAGCAGACTATTGATTTATTAGTAAAACTATATATGGGTCAGTGAATACAAATATGTCAAGCGAGTCATTTGATGGTACACGCTTTTTATTGCTGGAGAAGCAGTTATATATGATAAGCCTATACGATGACGATCGTGGTAGAATCAACCAGATTTGGGTCCACTTGGATGTATATTTACACGTGCTGGATGTACATTTACACGTGCAATAGGGATGTACTTGAAATTGGCAAAAATATTTTGTTGTGAATTGACGTAGGTTCTCTATAAAATGACTGATTATATCATATTATTACATTATATCATAACATTATATTATAACATGATATTATAACATTGTATCATGACATTATATCACAGAATTTTATCATAACATGATTCTGCACGCTTATGATTTATTAGACATACACATTTTTTGGTGTACATGTATTAAATTTTTCCCACAAGTGAAATACATGTATATTGTTAGTCACATGTAATATATGTTGTTAAACTTTAATATGTTGTTGAATCACATGATAAAATAATTTGTTATACTTGGTAAATCAAACCTTCCCGTCGACCGACTGATTAAAGAGTCCACTCTGGAACCGTGAGACCATAGGTTCGATCACCGGTCGCAACATACCAAAGTCTTCAAATATGGTACTGGTATGTCTCCATTGCTTGGAGCCCAGGAAATTATCGTAGTTCCAGGACTGGTTTGCCCGGTATCAGGATGATGTGGTACGATACTACTTGATTACTGCGTGATATCGCAGTGGGGCAGTGTGTCTCCCTCACGTGGATAAATCCCCGGATGACCGAACTATTCAACCCCCTGGCGGCCTGGTGGTTAATCTCCAGTATCGGGGCCATAGTTTACCATCACTGGATACGCATGTCATCTCTTATATATAGGTCATATTTACATACATAATAAATGTATTACTTTCTCGTATGCGTTATAGATGCAAGGTGTTACAGTTACACTGATAGGATAATGTATTGTTTTTATATGAGAGAGCATTGCACACGTTTTCAGTTGTGTGGCTAAGTCAAGTTTTCCAGTGATTTCTCCTTCTCTCTCTGTTTTTCTCCATTTTTATTTATTCTGTTTCTGTATACGAACCAATTTTTTATTGTTTATTTACTATTACATTGTCGACTACACCCTGCTGACTTATTCGTTTCACGACATGGCCCTATAGATGATATATCGATCGGCCGTGGGTATCCGACGATGGTATTATATTAGCAGCTATAAAATGAAAGACTTTTTTTCTATAGACAGCGAACATTCATTTCTTATATTTCGGATTACGATTCAACATACCATCCTCACTATTGTTAGGCATCGTGTTTAATTGTTTGCTTGGTTGGTTGATTTAACGTCCCACCGACAATTATTCAATCATTTTGGAGACTATATCCACGTGGTACAGATATGGTGCTGCCAAACTGCAGTATCTCGCCGTAGACATGTGGCATGATAACCACAATCAGTCACATTATCCTGACACCGGGACAACAAGTCCTGGAACTACATTTATATGCTGGGGACAGTACCATTCTATGTCGCGACCGGGGTGAAAGTTCAAGCATCAGCAGTGAAGATGTGTGTGTGTGTGTGTGTGTGTGTGTGTGTGTGTGTGTGTGTGTGTGTGTGTGTGTGTGTGTGTGTGTTTAGGGGGCGGGGGAGTCAAAACAGGTCATTTTTTGCACGTTGCTATAATGGCACGTGTTCCCTTAAAATCTGGAGAGTACTCGTTTACTGTCACCTAGAAATCTTCCTGGTTGTCTGTCTATTGTATATACATACAAATACGTTTCACTTAATGTAAGTGGAAATATCGCTTTATGTAAGTGGAAGAAACCAGTCACGCGCCCTTCTTTTGTTCAGTACATAGTACCATAGAAACGTGTCAGCCTAAGGACCAATCAGTGCAATCTACATGACCACGTCTTGAATTGGATCCACCTTGCATTACCTTGCTCGCATTCCATTGGAATTTTGGGACATGTCTTTCTCTAGTGCGCAGGGATGACGTAGCAAGCCACGGTAAAGGTGGTCGCTTCTTTGTTCTTGGTTTTCCACTTGTGCTTGGTTGTTTGTTTGAATTTAACATTTTAGTCACATGTGTTCGGTGTCAATACATTTTTGTAACATAAATATTAAAAAAAAAAAAAAAAAAAAAAAAAAAGAATGAGAAAAAAGAATAAAACAAAACAACAACAACAACAACAACAGAAACCCCACTAACAACGAAATCGACAATAACAAACAGACGAAACAAACAAAATCAGAGATTATGTTTATCAGGACAACGAATTAGCAGGGTGGTATACTGCAGAATCATTCATTTTCGTGAGGACTAATTTTCGTCGACTTTGTTGAAGACTTTATCCACAAATATCAATCCTCACGAAAACTGTTCGTTTAATAGACCTCACGTTTTTAGAACATGGTTTCATGAATGTATGTCTTGTACGAAGTAAACTGACTTTATTTTAGATCCCACGATATTTAATGTCAGTTAACAATACAGTATGTGTGGTCTAGTTGACAGAGACGGGTGATTGATAGGCTATCAATTATAATCGACCTTGATATCGTAGACAGTACATAGCCGCACATTTCCCCAATAAGGACACGTGAGGTAGGTCTCCGTGGCCGAGTGTTTGTAGTCGCTGACTTACCCAGTTTCTAGCTGGCTAACGGCAGACCGGTGGTTCTATCCAGGTGTTCACCAGTAGTTAACTATTTGTTTATTGGGTTTAAAAGTCCCACGGACAGTATTTAATTAATTTTGAGACGGTGTCCATTTGAGGCAGATATAGTGCTGCTACACTGCAGTATCAACCCGTAGACATGTGGCATGATACCACACCCAATCATATTATCCTGACACCGAGTCAACCAGTCCTGGAACTACCCTGTATATATGATGAACGCTAATCACAAGTAAGATGTACCGGTACCACTTTAACGACTTAGCTGTGTCGTAAAGGTAATCGAACCAACGAATTCTGGGTCATGCTTCAATAAAGCGCCGTAGTCCAGTGGCCCAGTGGTAACATACCCGACTGCGGATCCGAAAGTTGTGAGTTCGAACCCTGTTTAGGGGACAAGGACTTTTTAAGACTTTTACGACTTTCCCAGGCGCAAAGTACTGGTTCACCCGGGAACCGTCGAGAGATTAGTATAAGTTGTAAGGACTTGTTTCTCAACTGACGTATAATAAATACTAGTGAGGTATCCAGAGCCGGTGTATCTCACTTAGGGTCATTATAAGATATCGAGGGAATCGGTACAACTTAAGTCGAAAACATTGGAGGAAAATTACAAGTACCTTTAAATAGGAGCGTTCGTTGGTCTCTTTCCAAAGTTCAAGAGATAAACCGGTGCATGTGTGCGATTTTTTTTTTGCCCTTCTTATAGCGCAGAAATTTTCCTCTCCAGAAATTGTCAGAGACCGCAAAATTGTCACCTAAAGGATCAGCATGAATATTGTGACGTATACTCTAAGTGCAAATCAGTTAGGCTTCTGTCACTGGGTGAAAGCAGAACGTGCAACGTGTGTTTGAGTGTTTGCACGTCTTCAAGTCTCTTCCGGGTTGCCAAAGGTACATGGAATATATATATATATATATATATATATATATATATATATATATATATAGAGAGAGAGAGAGAGAGAGAGAGAGAGAGAGAGAGAGAGAGAAAACATTAAATAAAAAGTAAATTGTCATATTTTAAAAAAATTTTTTACATATATATACGATCTGGTAATCTAATATCTATATATTTAGAGTTAGTGTGCTTCCCGTTGAGATTACGCAGTGGGTTGGATTCTAGACCAGTCCCACAAACAAGTATACATGTATATACGTGAAGACTAATCGGTCTTCTTGGGTTTTATCCGGGTACTTCATCGTTATGGATCACACGGACGACATTGTTCCTGCTTTTATAAGTGATACCGCCTTCTGTCCATTCTTGGTAAAATAAATAATGGTTGTCGAACATACGGTGGCATTGAGGTGACCTTGTTATTCTTTTTTTTAAGCAGCACTATCTAAAAGGGAACAGGAAATTAGCTTGTTGGAGGGACGAGATACACGCACTATTTTATGGGAACGAGATAATTATCTTGAAGGAACGGAAAACTGTCTTGTGGGAACGAAATAATTATCTCGAAGGAACAAGAAACTATCTCATGGGAACAAAATAGTGAGAAACTATCAGGTGGGAAAGAGATGAATATCTCGAAGAAACGAATCCGAATTTAAGTTTATAAACCATATTAAATTTAGTTCCTGCCTTTAGCAATGCTATTTATTCTGATAAAATATATGTACTCAGTTGATCAATATAAGTTTATGAAGATTGTAAACGCTTTATGATTTAGAGTATGGCATTAATAAAACATTTGCCAATGTACGTATCTCGTAACAATCGGTAAGACATTAGTGAAGCGCTTTTCGTGACAATCTATTACAAACACAATTTCACGAACTCTGAAGGTTTTTAGTCCCCTACCGGTGTTTACACCGGAGGGGACTATAGGTTTGCCCTCCGTCTGTCCGTCCGTCTGTCCGCTCAAATCTGGATCCCGCGATAACTTAATAACTAAGCAAGCTAACTTGATGAAACTTGGTATATGACTAGATGGCAATGTGTAGATTATGCACGTCATTTTATTTTTGTTCTTCGACTAAAATTGTGGTTGCTATGGTAACGGAAATAGTGAAAATATGGCAAAAATGGGATCCCGCGATAACTAAGCAAGCTAACTTGATGAAACTTGGTATATGACTAGATGGCAATGTGTAGATTATGCACTTCATTTTATTTTTGTTCTTCGACTAAAATTGTGGTTGCTATGGTAACGGAAATAGTGTAAATATGGCAAAAAATGGGATTGATTACCATCTAAGCAAGCAAACTTGATGAAACTTGGTATATGACTAGATGGCAATGTGTGTGTAGATTATGCACTTCATTTTATTTTTGTTCTTCGACTAAAATTGTGGTTGCTATGGTAACGGAAATAGTGTAAATATGGCAAAAAATGGGATTGATTACCATATTGAGTCAAGGTGGAGCCGGTAGGGGACTTTATGTGTTGCATACAACACCAGTTACTTGTTTTTTTTTTCCGAATTTTAGAAAGTACTGTACATCTTAGGGTCTGTATTTTGTGCACAATTTTCCGCTCCGAATTTGTGTCACTACACCGAACGCCGGTATCTGATGACAGTTTCACTAAATGTTACAATAATTTAAATAGCGGCGTTGGAAAATGACCATATACACCCCGCGTTCTTACATTAGAACTTTTTTCATATGACATCATTTTGCATCAAAACAGGATGCCATTCTAAATAAAGAAAGGTTCACAAATAAAGATTTTAATTCTTTATATAAAAAACTTTATGGTGAGAAAAATAATGAATCATTTTATTATATTCAAAGAACCTCGGGTGTTCTGGTGAAGATGGATACTTGCCAAGTCTCGATCGTTCCCGACGTGAACCGAACCTCTTTCCGTAAACTAAATCAATATACGCCTATGAATAGTCTCTAGATACTGTGTAGCAGTACCACGTGACCGTGACGTCATTAAAGGCATCAAAACTAAGATCACTTAGATCGCGTCACGTTTGTTCAATGCCACTTCAGTCACGTGACCCTGCTGAGCCGTCTGCCCCGGTCAGCCGACAAACGGTCACATTAATTTTCTATAAAAATTATGTGTCGTCGCTGAATGGAATGTGCTATAATAATTATATTCGTGATATGTCCAGCAGTAATTTACACTTCGGCTACCTCATGAACTCATGAGCGACTTTCTCAGGAGATAGACGAAGGAATACGAGTGATATCAACCCGTAGGAGGCCTTTATTGTGAATATCGTAGAGATAGCACCCCTATGTTTATCAAATAGATACGCAGGGAACCTGTCCCTACTACAGCGATACTGAGCACATACTGTACGCTGGGAGCCAGACTACTTTGGTTGACTACCCTTTACTGGCAAAGTTGCATCTTGAAATATTGTTATGACTTTCTGCGCAATTTAACTTCAGCATTTTTTATTACAAAAAAAAAAAAAAAAAAGATATTGGGAACATTTATGAAAAAAATCTCTCTCTCTCCCTCTGTCCCTCTCCTGACTTTTCTTTTTTACTTTCACCGCCCAGATTTTTAAGGATTCTTTTTTTGTTTAATTCATGTTTGATTAGCTGTTCATAAAAATATATTAAACTCTTAATAACACTAGTTTGATCATGGAAAGCGAACATCTTAAAATGGAAGTGGACCGTAGAGTCAAATACAACGTAATAGTCTGAACAGCGTACTGTGTTGTTTTGATGAATGGTAATTTAGAGGAAATATGAACAGGTGGCAGTAAAAATATGCTATTTCAAGATGCTTAGTCGAACGACAACCGGTAAAACTAGTACCACTACTTTTCTCCTGCGCATGCGTAGTTTGTATAAGATTTTGCAAAGTTTGTAAGTTTGTACATTTTTTGTGATCTCTCTCTCTCTCTCTGTCTCTCTCTCTGACATTTGCACACTAAAAATCATCATCATCATCATCATCATCATCATCATCATCATCATCATTATCATCGTCATTTTTATTATATTTTTATTATTTCAGGAAACAGTAATGTCCTCGAAGAATATAGACGGAGGGTACGCGTGGCTCGTGCTAGCCGCGTCATTCCTCGTACACATTATGACGTACGGTATGGCGTGGAGTACGGGCGTCTACAACGTCATCTTCCTTGAAGTGTTCAAGCAACCCAAATCCATCACGGCTTGGGCCGGGGCACTGCCCACAGCGGTTATGTACGGAATAGGTATGTACCCACCTGCCCGGGGACCAGGCACGCTCACTGTCATACAACGTCATATGAACAGTCGTTACAGCAACCATATGTTAAAGCTTTTTTTTTGATGTTATATATTTCAAAAAAGTTTTAAAACTAAGTTTTCTGTAGCAAATATATAAATGTACAATAAATATATATCATGTGTAAAAATAAATATCGAAAACCCCCTCCCTAAAAAACATTCAGTTATCGAAAAAAAAAGTATGTATTCTCAACACTGGCAATTTAAATTATTTTAAATCTATTCACATTTTTTTTCAAAACGAATCCAATAAAATCATCTTTACAAAGTACGAGTCTGCACTTTAAATAAAAACGTTATTAAATGAATTTATCTCTCTCTCTCACACACACACACACACACACACACACACACACAGAGGACCTTGTCTAGAAATCAGCCAAGAATACAATCATATTCACGTTTTCAAGTTTTATTTAAATCCTAAAGATAGGTAGAAACACATACATTCCATCATTCTTATTAAACGAAATTTTCAAGTACTTGACAAAGATGATAAGCAATTATTTTTAACAATTGACAATACTTGGTTTAGAAATGAAATTATATAGTATTTTTAGTATAAAAAAAAACAAACAAGAATGTTGAAATTCGCCTCTAAATATTACATTACTTGGCGATCAATATATGGCTCTTATGGTACTGCCTGAGTATAGTATGTGAATTCGTCCATTATCTGTCACAGAACAGAAAAGATTTTATTACACGTAGTTAAACACATACATAATTTATAAGCACGTGAGCATCGCGAGGGCTACGTTGTCTAGTAGTAACGTCCATGACCGCGGATCTGAAGGTTGTGGGTTTGAACCCCGTGGGGGCAAAGATTTTTCATGACCTTCCCAGGTGCAAAGCACTGGTCCAACCCAGGAACCGTCGATAGGGATTACAGTTAGCCAAGATTTTGTTTCCTATCGGCTTAAAATAATTCAGTTCAAACTTTACACATAAACATAATAAGAATACAATGTAAAGAGAGAGGCATTTAGGATAATATACTTTATCATATTAGGATGAACTAACAAAAAGTCTCAATTCTTCAATAAAAACACACCACCTATAATAATTCATAAGGATATATTTGTTTATTTTAGATTAGCCGAAAGTTAGTTTGTAATAAATAACTGATTCATAATACACTTATATTTAAAACAAGGTTGAATGACCAATAAGTCAAACGAAAGCAAACATCAGTATATAAAATTGCTTGGTATAAATGAATGTTCACATCTTTATCATTTCTTAGCCGCCAAAGACAGAAGATTAAATTTAAAGCTTTAGAGGTTATCGACCGATAAGCAAGATTCTGATGTATTCTTCGAACAAGGCGACCTGGTCACGTGATGATGTACATGACTGCTTATTTAGTGTTTAAATCTCGTTTAGGACAATGTACTTTCACGTCCTTCCCAGGCGCAAAGTACTGGTCCATCCCAGGAACCTTTGAGGGAGAGTTTAGAACATGTTTCCCAATCGAATCGACGAAAATAAATATTTTTAATTTAAATCCGATTTTGGGCAAAAATCGTTCATGGCCTTATCAGTCGCAAAGTACAAGTCCATCGTCTAGAGCGATTTGTATAAGGTGCCAGTCGACGTAAAATATAATAAGTCCAGTATAGAAATGATTTCGGAGTGCCTTATGTGGCACGAACGATAACTCGGGTCTTGAGTAATATTTTTATAGTACACTAACACCCGGATTATTGTTCATGCCGATGTATATCAAAAAAGAAAAAAAAGTATATCTCCGTTCTATATCATACAACATTGATATACCAAAGCCCTACGTCGTGTGATCTAATCGCCACAGCGACTGTAAACAATGTAATACACTGACCTACTTCTCCATTCTTAGGCATTGAACTGCGACTACGGTTTTTTTTTTGTCGCAGAGAATAGATTTACATGTAAGGAAATCTTACACGTTTGAATATAATCATGTTTGTTTTCATATGAATGCATCAATCCCCCCACACCCCCAAAGAATTTTAATATTATATTTCTTTCTCTGGATGGGGGTTGTGGTATTTATGTATTTATTTAACTGATAACATAAATTTCAATGATGGAAACCTACTTAACATTGAAAGACAAAAACACTATTGCATAAGAAATAAAAATATTAAATTCGTGTTTTATTCTATTTATTTCATTTTTTTTTTGGTAATCTGTTTATGCAACATATAGGAGAGGGTTTTATTAGGTTTAAAAATAATCTTATTAAAACTTACCTTGAGGGAACAAATTATTATCCCGTGGAAAGTACAAAATTGACCAATTATAACAGCTATTTTCGTGACATTGGTGTGTCGATGAAAAACCTACTTTGTAGATATTTTAACCAAATCTAATGAAAACGTAAGATATTTTTGTTCCCTCAAGATAGTTTCTCGTTCCTTCAAGATAGTGTCTCGTTCCCTCAAAATAAGTTCCTCGTTCCCTCAAGATAGTTTCTCGTTTCCTCAAGGAAAGTTTCTCGTTCCCTCAAAAATAAGTTCCTTGTTTCCCAATGAAAGCCATGTTCCCTCAAGATAGTTCCCTGTTCCTTCAAAATAGTTCCTTGTTCCCTCAAGATAGTTCTTCGTTCCCTCAAGATAGTTCTCGTTCCCTTAATATAAGTTCCTAATTCCCTCAAGATAAGTTCCCTCAAGATAGTTCTTCGTTCCCTCAAGATAGTTCTCGTTCCCTTAATATAGTTTTTGTTCCCTCAAGATAAGTTCCCTCAAGATAGTTCCTCGTTCCCTCAAGATAGTTCTCGTTCCCTTAAGATAGTTTTTGTTCCCTCAAGATAAGTTCCCTCAAGATAGTTCCTCGTTCCCTTAATATAATTCCTAATTCCCTCAAGATAAGTTCCCTCAAGATAGTTCCTCGTTTAGTTTCTGTTCCCTCAAGATAAGTTCCCTCAAGATAGTTCCTCGTTCCCTCAAGATAGTTCTCGTTCCCTTAAGATAGTTTTTGTTCCCTCAAGATAAGTTCCCTCAAGATAGTTCCTCGTTCCCTCAAGATAGTTCTCGTTCCCTTAATATAAGTTTCTAGTTCCCTCAAGATAAGTTCCCTCAAGATAGTTCCTCGTTCCCTCAAGATAGTTCTCGTTCCCTTAATATAAGTTCCTAATTCCCTCAAGATAAGTTCCCTCAAGATAGTTCTCGTTCCCTTAATATAAGTTCCTAATTCCCTCAAGATAAGTTCCCTCAAGATAGTTCCTCGTTCCCTCAAGATAGTTCTCGTTCCCTTAAGATAGTTTTTGTTCCCTCAAGATAAGTTCCCTCAAGATAGTTCCTCGTTCCCTCAAGATAGTTCTCGTTCCCTTAAGATAGTTTTTGTTCCCTCAAGATAAGTTCCCTCAAGATAGTTCCTCGTTCCTCAAGATAGTTCTCGTTCCCTTAAGATAGTTTTTGTTCCCTCAAAAATAAGTTTCCCTCAAGATAGTTCCTCAGTTCCTAAGATAGTTCTCGTTCCCTTAATATAAGTTTCTAGTTCCCTCAAGATAAGTTCCCTCAAGATAGTTCCTCGTTCCCTCAAGATAGTTCTCGTTCCCTTAATATAAGTTTCTAGTTCCCTCAAGATAGTTCCTCGTTCCCTCAAGATAGTTTTTCCTCAAGATAAGTTCCCTCAAGATAGTTCCTCGTTCCCTCAAGATAGTTCTCGTTCCCTTAATATAAGTTTCTAGTTCCCTCAAGATAGTTCCTCGTTCCCTCAAGATAGTTTTTGTTCCCGCAAGATAGTTTCACGTTCCCTCAAAAAGCTTTGTTCAATCGAGATAGTTCCTTGTTCCTTCAAGATAAGTTCCTCGTTCCCTCAAGATAGTTTTGTTCCCTCAAGATAGTTCCTTTCTTCCGTCAAGATAGTTCCTCGTTTCCTCAAGATAGTTTTTTTCCCTCAAGATAGTTCTTGTTCTCCCAAGGTAAGTTTCTTATTCCCTCAAAATAGGTTCCTTATTCCCTCAAGATAGTTTTGTTCCCTCAAGATAATTCCTCATTCCCCCAAGATAAGTTCCTCGTTCCCTCAAGATAAGTTCCTCGTTCCCTCAAGATAGTTTTTTCGTTCCCTCATGATTGTTTTTTGTTCCCTCAAGATATGTTCCTCGTTCCCTCAAGATAAGTTCCCCTCAAGATAAGTTCCCCTCAAGTTCCCCTCAAGATAAGTTCCCCTCAAGATAAGTTCCTCGTCCTCAAGATAAGTTCCTCGTTCCCTCAAGATAGTTTTTTCGTTCCCTCATGATTGTTTTTTGTTCCCTCAAGATTAGTTCCTCGTTCCCTCAAGATATTTTTTCGTTCCCGCAAGATAGTGTCTCGTACCCTCATAATAGTTCTTTGTTTTAAAAAAAAACATGTCTTTTCCATGGAATCCTAGATATTACTCTCATGCTAATACCATTGGTTGATTATATTAATATTACTTTTGTAATGGCTTAAAACAGCTGATATGAAAAATATTTTACTTGTTTGATTTTTCATGTTGTTGGATTTTTTGGTACGTAAGCGCTACCTTCAAATTAAGTGATTCACCTTTGTAATCAACGATATTATACAGCAATACAGTTTAACAAAGAATGTGTTGGTATGCTTCAAATGACCTCATGTAACGGATTATTGTTTAAAGTATTCTAATGTAAATGACACTTGCATTCATTTATGGCATAACAGTGAAGTTTAGAGCAATTGTCGAAGCGACCTAATTACTTGCTTTTGTTAACAGTTTGCTTGATTTAAGACCCCATCACGTGTCACAAAACATGTTATGTTAATTTCTCGAACAATGATATGCATTATTACAAAAGAAACGTGTGTAAAACAATTAAAGTCACTCTATACCAATATTTCGGAAAAAAAGCCTGTGTGAAGGGAAAAATTAAATTAAGTTTAATTAAAGGAAATTTAAAGCCATTACATTTTAAACGTTTGTATAGCCGCCATATTGTTACTAGTTTGAATCTAGTATTTTACCATTCGGGGAATTAGGCTATATTGGGGCAGATGTAGTTCGGCCTCACTGCGACATCATTTAGTATCAGTACGTGGCATAATATCACACACACTATACCATGATCCTGATAAATATATAACAACTCATTTTTAACCACGACTTGTGTCCAACGAGGTCCAACGGGACGAAGATCTGTTCGTAAATTTTGATTTTTTGATGCTCTGATTGATAATTTCTGTTATTGTACTTCATACAGAATTATTTTCAAGTCGTCTTCCACATGCAGCGCCTTATGAGGGGGATATTATTGAGGAGCCGAGGATTTTTTTCGTTTATTTTCCGAATTTGATTCATTTCATGCTCAATCATTTTTTAATCTCTTTACATTTCAGTAGAAATATTAACATAAACATAACGCAGATATATTACTTATAAGTATTTAAGATATTTCAGCTTCGGTGTTGAAGACCAATTTTTCATAGAAACTCATCAGTTGGCTTCCTTTTCAGGATAAATACTTGATAGACACACGTGTCTTTTTGTATATTGTTTTGATATTTCATGTATGCCATTTCAATTAATGATAATTTGAAGTTTTTATTTCTTTACCTATAGGTGCAGTGCAGCGCCAAAGTGACAAAGTATGTTACTTTTTTCATTGTAGACTCAACACAAAAAACAATTCCTGTGAAGTTACACATATAGATCCATGCTTTCCATCCTAAGAAAAACATGTCCTCGACTATTTACGTCTGAGATCGGTTTTCGTGGTTGTGTCGTCATTAAAATGATGCAAGAAGCGTAAAATGCAATCAGACGATACCTTGATAAAGCGCTGATCTTGGTTCGGGTCCTATCGGGGGTTTCTGTAAGGTAAGCAGTCCATATATTTTTTATTTATAGAAACCGTAGCTTCCACACGAGCGTTGCTGAACGTTGCTCTGAAATTGCTGCCTGCTTGTGTAGGGCAGTTCTGAGGGGAGAGCACCTTTGATATTGCAACGTATATTCTGAGAGTTATCGCCTCTTTGTGACCTTTGGCCTCTCGATGTTGCAGGTCCCATCTCCAGTATGCTGACCAATAAATATGGCTACCGGAAAATGATCATAGTCGGGGGTCTTCTGTCAGCTTCCGGTCTGTCCCTAAGCTACTTCGCCACCAGCCTATTTTATCTGTACTTCAGCTTTGGCGTCATGGCAGGTGAGTAGGTCCAGAGAGCATAAGTATAAATCTCCGGCTGAAATTACTCTTAACCTGTGGCTAAAGGACTACTAACAAATTTTCACTCGCAGCTTACGTAAAGGACGCCACCAGTCGCACCTTACCTAAAAAGCACACCATTCTTTGCCTGCCTAAATGCTGCTCATTTGTACCCTGTCTAAAGGACCTAGAACTGGGTATCGCCAGCAAAAAAGTATCACGATGTATCATGATATTGTAGGCCTGATACGATACAGTATCACGATACTTGATAATGTAGTAATAATGTAGTTCTAACATGGCCAACTAACTTTTTTTTCTGCTGTAAATTAGATTTCCGCGTCCGTGTTGCTATGCCCCCTAGGCACATGGAAAAAATTTTAAATTATTTTTTTGTTTTAAAATTCTGATTTTATTTGGACATCTAGTCTACCAGTCAATCTAGTCAACAAAAGGCAGCGATGACTTACAGAAATAGACTCTTTATGCATAAGATGTAAGCGGCAGGCCAAGCAGCATATTCAATTTCGCTGGTTTACACCAAAAACTTCATTGAAGTATCGTTTGAGAATCGATTCTTGAGGTAAGAATCGCGATGATGTATCGTCAGCTAAAAATGGCGATATATCGATGCATCGATGAAATCGACCAAGCTTTAAAAGGACCCTTCCTTTCTAGTTTACCAAAGTGACGCCCTACTTGTGGCCTACTATCAGGATTCCTCACTCGTAGCTTAAGTAAAGGACTCCTCACTCGTAGCTACCCAAAGGACTTTCTATTTGTAGCTTACCCAAAGGACTCCTCACCCGTAGCTACCTAAAAGACTCCTCACTCGTAGCTTTCCTAAAGGACCCCTTACTCGTAGCTTACCTAAAGGACTCCTGACTAAGTTTCTCCTTACCTAAAGGACTTCTCACTCGTAACTCGTAGCTGTCAAAAAGGACCTTTCGCTCGTAGGTTTCCTTAAGAATCCCTAATTTGACGCTTAACGACTCCCCCATTCGCAACTCCCACTCGCAGCAGCTTAAGTAAATGACTCTTTGTTTGTAGCTTATCTAAGGAACTCCTTAATGGACCCCTCAATCATAGCTCTCATAAATTTTGCCATGGCACATGCCTCTCCCCTAAATATCTGTCACAATAGGTAGGGATAGGTTTTGAAATGGAAAAAAGGGAAAAACAAGTTTAAAAAGTTAGTAAGAATTACAGATCTTGCCTCGATGTATGTGGTATATGCATACAGAAGCAATTACAATAGATACAAATATTTGCACCAAGACATCGGTTTGTTTTCTTGTTTAAGCCTACCTCATGATGATTTGGTTTCATAGTTGGTCATTCAAAATCATCTTCTATATAAACTATTGTCAGTGACGCATGTATATTAATGAATTGATTTTTTTCTATAACAGCACTGTTATGAAATAAAGACCCCTTCCTCGAAGCTATTATAGATAAAGTATGTTTTTAATTGATTTTTTGAATAAGGCTTTTTTTTAGCCACTACGGATTCTTTTCAAACTTTGCCAACTTATGACACAATGTACTGCCTATCATGCAATGGAATTTTTTTAGGCTGTATTCATGAGTAAAGTGGGTGGTGTAATTTCACAGTGTTGAGGGTCCCTTCATATAAATGGCGCTATCTGAATTACAACTCAAAATAAGAAACTAATAATTATTGGATGGGGCACTTTTAACAGTTATAGAGATAAAAGATGACGCCAACATTTTGTTGGAACTTTTATGTTGGCAATATATTCACGTATGAGTCATACCTTAATTTTCGCTTTTTTTATTCTCCGACTTTGCGAAAAACCACAACATTTTTTTATGTTACAACCAATTCAAAAGATATTTGACTGTCCCAGGTTTATAATTATGCAATTCTAAATTTGAAATTTAAAAAAATTCTTTTGTTATCGCCCACTATAAGTCTTCATGTTAGACAGTCTCATGTTACATGTCGATTTATAGCTGGGAAGCACACTGGAAGAACCATGGTATTGCTTAAACTTGTTTGTTTTTACTTACTTAAACTTCAAGTGTTTAAGATCGTAGGCGATTTAATGACTAACGTCTGAAAGGGAATATTGTACAAATATCTGTGGCACTTCTAAAGGAGTATCTGTGTGAAGGTTTGTTACGTGTAGGACAGATTGGATCACATATACCCAGTGTCACGAGATTATGGGGTCAAAATGAAACTCGCTTAAATGCCGATTTGCAGAAATATCAAGGTTTTATTAATTTGAAAATCAAAATTGTGGGCACTAGAATGCTAAAAAGTGTCTTTCCGCTGGGGGTTTTCTCGGCCTTTCCAGGCGTAAAGTACTGGACCAAGCTAGAAACTATCGAGAATGATCATGGTAAGTTGAGGTATTTGTTGAACCAAATCAGCATAAAAAAGACGATCTGTGTCATGAACTAAAATTAGTCATATCCCTTAGTTTATAACTACGTTGACGGGAAAACAAGTTCATACAACTACTGCTAAGCTCTTTCGACGGTTCCCGGATTGGACCAGTACTTGTGAAAGCCATAACAATCTTTGCCCCCACCGGGATTCAAACCCACAACCTTTAGATACACATTCATGTACGTTGCCAATGGTCATTAGTGAAAGATTAATATGAAGATGTATATGAAAAGGGAAAGGATAATTTAAATGTCAAAGATTTCCGCTGATTTTAAAAAGTTATACATCAGGATTTTTTTTAGCTCACCTGAGCACTTTGTGCTCAAGTGAGCTTTTAGGATCGCCCTTCGTCCGTCGTCTGTCGTCGTGCGTCGTCCGTCGTGCGTCGTCAACAATTTTCTTTAAACGACATATCCTCTGAAACCGCTGGACAGAATTTAATGAAACTTGGCAGGAATGTTCCTTGGGTGAGGCTCTACAAAAGTTGCTAAAATAAAGTTGATCCATGAAGAACTCTGGTTGCCATGCCTACAAAAAGAAAAATAATTTGAAAACTTTAAAAATCATCTCCTTTAAAACTACTGGGCAGATTTCATAATAATTTGGTACAGATGTTCCTTGGGTCGACATCTACC
Source organism: Solen grandis (assembly GCA_021229015.1). Lineage (NCBI taxonomy): Eukaryota > Metazoa > Mollusca > Bivalvia > Adapedonta > Solenidae > Solen > Solen grandis. The sequence continues at coordinate 50,408,688 of CM037789.1, read as the reverse complement.
AAAGTTGCTAAAATTATTCCGATCCGTAATAAAACATGGCCGCCAGGGGCGGGGCTTATTTGCCTTATATGTATATAGAGAAACCTTTAAACAACATCTCCTCTGAAACCACTGGACAGAATTTGATTAAACTTGGCAGGGATGATCCTTGGGTCAACCTTCACAAAAATTGCTAAAATAAACTTGATCCATGTAGAACTCTGGTTGCCATGGCAACAAAAAGAAAAAAATGAAAACTTTAAAAATCATCTTCTTCAAAACTACTGGCCAGATTTTAAAATAAATTGGTACAGATGTTCCTTGGGTCAACCTCTACCAAAGTTGCTAAAATTATTCCGATCCGTAAAAAAACATGGCCGCCAGGGGCGGGGCTTATTTGCCTTATATGTATATAGAGAAACCTTTAAACAACATCTCCTCTGAAACCACTGGACATAATTTGATTAAACTTAGCAGGGATGATCCTTGGGTCAACCTTCACAAAAGTTGCCAAAATAAACTTGATCCATGTAGAACTCCGGTTGCCATGGCAACAAAAAGAAAAAAAATATGAAAACTTTAAAAATCATCTTCTTCAAAACTACTGGCCAGATTTTAAAATAAATTGGTACAGATGTTCCTTGGGTCAACCTCTACCAAAGTTGCTAAAAAGATTTCCGATCCGTAAAAAACATGGCCGCCAGGGGCGGGGCTTATTTGCCTTATATGTATATAGGGAAAACTTTAATCAACATTTACTCTGAAACCACTGGACAGAATTTGATTAAACTTGGCAGGGATGATCCTTGGGCCAACCTTCACAAAAGTTGCTAAAATAAACTTGATCCATGTAGAACTCTGGTTGCCATGGCAACAAAAAGAAAAAAAAATGAAAACTTTAAAAATCATCTTCTTCAAAACTACTGGCCAGATTTTAAAATAAATTGGTACAGATGTTCCTTGGGTCAACCTTTTTATCTCAGGTGAGCGATTTAGGGCCATCATGGGCCTCTTGTTTATATTTTTAGCTCACCTGAGCACAACGTGCTCAAGGTGAGCTTTTGTGGTCGTATTTTGTCCGTCGTGCGTCGTCAACAATTTGGCTTGTTAACACTCTAGAGGCCATATTTTTAGGTCAATCTTCATGAAACTTGGTCAGAATGTTTGTCTCCATAAAATATTGGACAAGTTTGAAATTGGGTCATGTGGGGTCAAAAAGTAGGTCACGAGGTCAAATCTTATAAAAACCTTGTTAACACTCTAGAGGCCACTTTTTGGCCCAATCTTCTTGAAACTTGGTCAGAATGTTTATTTTCATAAAATCTTGGATAAGTTTGAATTTGGGTCATGTGGGGTCAAAAAGTAGGTCATGATGTCAAATCTTAGTAAAACCTTGTTAACACTCTAGAGGCCACATTTTTGGCCCAATCTTCATGAAACTTGGTCAGAATGTTTGTTTCCATAAAATCTTGGACAAGCTCGAATTTGGGTCATTTTGGGTCAAAAAGTAGGTCAATATGAAAAATCCAACATATGTTGCTCATTTATAATCATGTGAGCGTTTCAGGGCCATCATGGCCCTCTTGTTTCATATAATTGATAAAAAATGATAGTATAACCAAGAGAGATTTTTTTTATTATTTCATTTTAATATATTCAGGGAGTTTAAAACGCCGTACCTGTGAAGAAACAAAAATAAGTGAAATAATGAGGCGTTTTATGACATCAAGAGGCGTTTTTAAAGTCCTTGAGTATAGCTTCTAATATCTTAAAGTAGAGTAAATAGAGTGATGTAAGCTAATTTTGTTGGTTCTTGTATTGTTTTCCAACATTTTCACATACATTTTGTATTCAAGTATTGTTGGAAAAATTGTAGAGAAAAACAGATGGGATATAAGCCTAGTGTACTATGACAGTGAAACAAGCTGTAGTCATGTATATGAATGTTTAAATTCTGTTAGTTTAAACTTATTTATTCAGTAAATTTCCATATACAATATTCATTAACAATATAATAAGGATTAGAACGAAAGAAATATTCTTATCGTGTTCTTCTCCGTTTTACAATATTTTTAAAAAGTAATATGGCTTAATTTGTAAATGAATATGTTAATAACTACAACCTTTTTTCCAAGGGAAAAAAATTCATAAAAGATATCAAGAAAAAATATTAATATGTGAAAACAACATTGCAATATATGAGAATGAAGAAAACTTAAAGAGATGACAGTGATCAGTGGTGGATTGGTTGGTGACAGGTAAAATCATATAATGGTATAAGGGAGTCTCTCTCAAAAACAAACATTAATTATCGAAGCGTTTGGAGGCTTTGATAAATGAATGAACAGCCTCAACAATTTTTATATTGTTTACATGTGCAAGATTAATATCACCGAATAAAAGTATATTAAGATTTATATTATGTATGGAGGAAAGATCATTGAACATCGTAGTTCTGGCATTGTTGTAATTTGGGCAATATAATAAATAATGTTCAACGCTCTCGACTGCACCACAAGTACATAGAGGAGAATTTACCATATTTTTCATGTATAAAACCTGATTCAAAGGACTACAGTCTGTACGCAGTCTGGCATGAAAAGTTTGATATTTTCTATCACCATGGTAATAATAATTGGGCACATTGATGCAATCGGTATTAATTAATCCTTTAAACTCTGAGATTGATTTAGCATTTCTTATTTGAGCTGGCAAGTTGTTCCATTCTTGTACAACTGAAGGCAAAAAAGAATTCTGATAGAGATTAGTATTTGAATGAATACTTCTAATATTACTTGCATTTCTAAGGTTATATTGAGATATATTACCAACTTGTTCAGGTATAAGTTCTTGCAAATAAATAGGGGATAAACCGTGGACCATTTTATAAAATAATATCAATTTGTGCTTTCTTCTTCTTGACTGAAAACATTCCCAACATGTTTCAGTAGATAATTTATCAATAGACACAAGTTTAGTGGTACCGGTAACAATTCTAGCAGCCTCATTTTGAATCTTATCTAGTTCGGCTTTTTCATATAATGTACAATTGTCAATAATAACATCACCGTATTCAAGCAAAGGCCTTATAAAAGTAGTATATATTATTTCTAATGTCGATCTATCTAATAAGAATTTCATTCTTTTCATGATATTTATACGGTTCCATGCTTTCGACTTAATATATTCAATTTGATGATGCCTAGAAAGACTGCCAGAAAGATATATTCCTAAGTGTTTATGATTGTCAACTTCTGTTATTAACTCATTATTCATTATAACACTGGGATGATTAACAATATTACTTTTCTTTGTAAATAGTAGGGATTCGGTTTTCTTAGGATTAAATTTAACCAACCAAGTGTTAGCCCAATTACTAATTTTGTCTAAATCATTGTTCAGAGTTGCTGACGCTGACGCTGGGTTGTCAACAGTAATGAAGAGTCCAGTGTCATCTGAATTCTGTTGTTGTTGTTTGTACTTGTAATTAAGCCAAAATTAGTTTTTAAGTATCAGCAAAGTTATTTTTTTCATGATTTGTATTCATCTATGCTATTTACATCTTAATATTTAGTTTTAGCACACTAGACAGTGAAACTAACTTCAAGTGATACAATTTCTGTATATCGCTCGTGAAAATGTTAATATTGTATCACATCTCGATGAGATATATTCCATATACACTCAAAACAAACAAATATCATCTATTTTTTCCCAGGTGCCGGATACGGACTGTCATATATCCCTGCAATTTCTGCTATCTCGTGCTACTTCGAGAAGAAAATCTCAATAGCGTCTGGGATCGCCGCTTCCGGTGTTGGTGTCGGCAACTTCCTGTACCCGGCTTTTATTCGCTTTTTGATTAACAAATACGATTGGAAAGGAAGCCTCCTGATAATGGGTGCATTTACCCTCAACACGTGCGTGTTCGGTGCCCTAATGAGACCAGTGAAGAGGCCAGAAATACGCGAAGACCAGCCGATATTAGATATCACACCTTTTAAGAAGAAAGGATACCTCATGCTGTGTATAAACAATTTTCTGTTTTGTTGCGGGATTTCGGCGTTATATATTCACCTGACAGCCTTGAGTGAGAATAGAGGTATTGATCCTGACCGTAGCGCCATGCTCATTTCCGGTTTAGGGATCGCCAATTTGTTAGGGCGATTTTTATATGGATTGGTCGCAAGTTATAGTTATTTCAATGTGTTTATACTGTATGCAGCATCGTTCCTTCTTTCTGGCGCGTGCATATGCGTGGTAGCATTTTGTGAGACATTTTATACTATGATGGCGTGCTCAGTCGTGTTCGGCCTGCTCTCCGGCTGTTTTGGTACCCTGCTTGTCATGATCCTGATCGAACTTCTGGGTCTACAGAGGTTTGCCAACGGATACGGATGTCTTCTGCTGTTTGAAGCTGCTGGCCAGCTGATTGGAGGCTTCCTCACCGGTACGTCTGCTTACATATCCTTTTACTTTGTCATCTTAAGATTATCCTTCCGTCATTAATGATCATGGTCCATTTAAGTGATCATTGCAATTTAATAGTAAATGCAATACTTTATAGACTTATTACTCCAAGTCAATGAATGCTTGTATCTGCCCTGAAGTCTTTTTTAAGCATTTAATGGACCAGGATTGTATTCTTATGTAGATGGATTGGATTGTATTCTTATGTAGATGTATTTCCTTAAAATATCATTATAACATTAGGGATCTAATTGGAGACGGATTAGGGGTTGGGTGAGATACTGGATTATGTTTGATCGCGTTGTATAAAAACATGTATTCAAATGATTTGTATCCATTTGAACCGTGTCATATTTGCAATCGCGTTAAAACGGATAATGTAATATTGGAATCACATGTCAATGTATGTAAAATGCCAG
>CM037789.1:50353720-50403720 GCA_021229015.1 Solen grandis | reverse complement strand
AGTTTCCAGATACTCATGTTACTACCTTAACGGCAGTCTCCAGATACTCATGTTACTACCTTAACGACAGTCTCCAGATACTCATGTTACTACCTTAACGACAGTGTCTAGATACTCATATTGCTACCTTAACGACAGTCTCTAGATGCTCATGTTGCTACCTTATCGACAGTCTCAAGATACTCATGTTGCTACCTTAACGACAGTCTCTAGGTACTCATATTGCAACTTCAACGGCAGTCTCCAGATACTCATGTTGCTAACTTAAAGACAGTCTCCAGTTACTCATGTTACTACCTTAACAACAGTCTCCAGATGCTCATGTTGCTAACTTAAAGACAGTCTCCAGTTACTCATCTTGCTAACGACAGTCTCCAGTCACTCATGTTACTACCTTAACGACAGTCTCCAGTTACTCATGTTGGTACCTTAACGACAGTCTCTAGAGTCTCATGTTGCTACCTTAACGACAGTCTCCAGATACTCATGTTACTACCTTAACGACAGTCTCCAGTTACTCATGTTAATATTTGTTGAAGTACCTCGTGTAAACGACCAATTAACGATGTAGCTCTAAAATATGTTAGGGGCACAAATGCCCCCCCCCCCCCCCCCCCCCCAACCCTTAAGGGTTTTGGATGTGTAGCCATTGCAAGTAAAAGAAAATATTTTTTATCTCTCTGTCTCTATGTCGACTGGACGAGTTCAGTGACCTGTTGATCCATAAAGTTAACCGATAGGACTGGCATAGTGTGACGATAATGCGATGAACTTATAGACAGATGATTTATATGTAAGTTTAAGGATGTTACATACCGGTGACCATAAGCGTCTATTCAAATACTACAAATGTGGCATGTATATCCTCACTGGTGATATATACGTATATGAAACCCATATGCACTCACTCATAAATACAGATTAGTTCTATCATATGCGATTCATGTACACATGCTGCATCTTGTCAACATTACCTGCATTTATCTATGTTTCTTATATGTTTCATGAACACAAGCTGTCTCATAAAAGAAAGAAAACACATTTAGTTTTTGAAGAATTGGATTTAAACATATCTTCCCCTTCATATAATTTCGTACATAGAAAATGCACGCATAAACATATACATGCACACATATATACACACTAACACACCTTTACACCTACAAACACACATGAACATCTGCTATTATAGTTATACATAAGACATGCTGTCCATAGGTCATTGCATCATATATCATAATAAAGAAGTCATATAAAGGAGTGTATTATAAAGTATTACAGTACTCCATCCTACACAGTACCACATCATCTAGCTGGCATGTACACCGAAAAAAATTTATATAAAAAATATAAATCGTATGTTATTAATATCATATTTAGAAAATTAGTATTAAGATATATATATGTAGTACCTTATACGTACTGCACTATTATTATAACAATATTTAACCTATATTTTCCTTAAACTTTAAAACAATATGTGTCTTATATGATTGTATAGTAAGAGGACAACGAGCAAATGCATCACTTAACAGGTTGACAGGTAAAACACCTGTATAAATAAGAAAACTACATACTTGAAAGTTTAGGCTGTAATTAGTTTTACTGTGTGGCAAATATAGCGTGGCCACACTAGTCACTAACGACTCGGTCAAAGTCTTTTTTTTTAATGACGCGCCCTGTATGAAGAGAATTTGAAAATAATTGCCTGCGACTTCGAAGGGTTGGTCATTTTGGGACATATCCGATGGCTTCGATCTACGTAATTTATGCTGATATCAGCGCCTATAACGTCAGCTAATTGCAGGATTCTCTCATCAGTAGACTCTGTCGGTGTCTCCTTGACCCCAGACACACGTAGGCAGTTGCGTCTGCTGCATTGTTCGCTAGCGTCGGATGCTTCCTCCAAAACAGCCACCCGTTCTTTGAGACGTGCATTTTCCTCTTTCAGAACCTTTATTGCATTTGATATGCCACCAACAACACCCTCTAGTATTGTTTGAACAATAACCGCGAGTTTTGACTCAAATGTTGTTTTAAGTGCTAAAGAAATTACATCAGTATATGTCTGCTTCAATTCAATTGTGGCTACCAGACTGGATTGTGCCATGTCGACCGAAATCTCAGAAACATCTGGGTCACTTGACGAAGAACCGTGTTTCATCTTCTTTTGGTCAGACAGCTCAAAGGAAACAGATACACCTCTCTTCTTCAGATCGACAGGGGATTGTGTTGAAGCAACCAATGGCTGTGGAACATTCAACAATTTCAATTGCCGATCTCAAAAAATTAGTAGTGCTCACTGTTTATTTGCTGAACACTATAGCGTTCAAGAATAGGCCTGCAAGCTTTTCGCGGGTTTGATTATTCAACCAGTGTTATGGTATGAGTAGTATACACAATGGTGGCTCTGGACCACCTCAGAATGACAAACGGAGACTTCCTCGTCATTTCTTAGTGGTTCTGACAAACTTTGTGGTCACATTATCTCTTAGAGATATGTGACCACGGGCAGAGTCTAGACCACTAGCAGGGTCCGCTCCACGCCCATGTTTAACCTTCATCTGACTCATTACTATAGCGTATTTTTTGCGGGATCTACCGCAAAATTCGGCTACCTTATTTTGAAGCACCGAGGTACCGGCCGTCATTTTTTGGTTATACCAACAAGGGTAGGGGTCGACATTGGCACTACGTGCCGTGTATAGACAAGGTATGGACACCCAACTAGGGACACACACTAGCGCACAGTAGGGGACACCCAACTAGAGACACACACAAGGGCAGGCACCAAACAAGGGGTAGGGCACCAAACTAGGGACAGGGTAGGGCACCCAACTAGGGGCGGGGTTAGGGACACCCAACTAGGGACACACACTAGGGGTAGGGCACCAAACTAGGGACATGGTAGGGCACCCAACTAGAGACACACACCAGATCACAGATAGGGACAGGGTAGGGACACCAACTAGGGACACACATCAGAGCACAGATAGGGACAGGGTAGGGACACCAACAAAGGACACACACCAGAGCACAGATAGGGAAAGGGTAGGAACACCAACTAGGGACACACACCAGAGCACAGATAGGGAAAGGGTAGGTACATCAACTAGGGACACACACCAGAGCACAGATAGGGACAGGGTAGGGACACCAACTAGGGACACACACCAGAGCACAGATAGGGAAAGGGTAGGAACACCAACTAGGGACACACACCAGAGCAAAGATAGGGAAAGGGTAGGAACACCAACTAGGGACACACACCAGAGCACAGATAGGGAAAGGGTAGGTACATCAACTAGGGACACACACCAGAGCACAGATAGGGAAAGGGTAGGAACACCAACTAGGGACACACACCAGAGCACAGATACGGACAGGGTAGAGACACCAACCTAGGGACACGCACCAGCGCACAAATAGGGACACCCAAATAGACAGATAGGGATAGGCAGGAGATGCCGAGAAAAACGCAACTTTCCGCGGAAGCCATTCGGCACATTGCTTCGGGCGAGATCGGGGTACGCGCAGCAAAAACGAGATACGGAATAGGCGAATAGAGGGTTCTCCGTATTCGGCAAGGCTTGGAGACCGAGCAGGCCGACGCAGAGCAGGCGCGGCTCGCAGTTTCTGCGCAACAACAGGCGGTGGACACAGCGGCCGCTTTCCGGCAAGCCCGAGCCGCCGTAGAGCATGCCCAAGCCGACGCAGAGAGGGCCCGATCCGACGCAGTGCTAACTGAAACCGACGCGGAGAAACAAAAAGCACGAGGGGAGCACCTGGAGGCAGAGGTTTGTGCAGCAAAAAAAGAGCCTGGCAGAAGCACAAGCGTCCCGCCTGGTCCTCGAAGAAGAAGTAGACAAGATGCGGCGCCCAAGACAGAAAAAAAAAACGGCAAGAGATAGGGGCCAAACGGCGGGGTACCGTTTCTACGAGCGGCACGAAATTCCTAGGCAATTTCTAGAACTATACATACTCGCATACTCCGGCTTCGTACGGGAGGGAAAAATATTGGACTTTGTCTACCTGTACCAATCCAACGACTTTCGCCCATCTACTGGCCGCCTTCGGATAGTTGTGCAAAATACGAACAAGCCGGGAAATTGACGTACAGGGAAATGCGTCGACTTCCTCGCTACTATCTCCAACCCACCACTACTCGCTGACGACAACTCTACATTTAGATGCGGCGAAATAGACCACTGCTTCTCCAGCAAGAAATGCGTTCTTTGGAAAAACAAAGACCTGCCAATATTGGAAGAAAAACGAGTGCCACTAGAAGTACCAAAGGAAATCGAAATCCCCGATACAGTTTGCAATATAGAAAACCTACACGACAACGATTGCCTCGGCTGGACGCTACGCTACATACAAACTGTGCGGAAGTTGGCCAAAATATGCCCATGCAGGAAAAAACATGCATATTTCGACAACTCGCGGGGGAGGACCTCTGCAACAGAATGGGCCTAGCTCCACAGCCGCCAGGGAGGAAGAACATCCCACATGCGCGGTTGGCAATCTATGGCTCGCCTAGAGGGAAAGAACTGGATATAGTTCCGCCTCCGACAACATGGAGGAGAGCAAGAGATATGCCGCCAGGAGAATATATTTGTAGGAATTTCGCAGTAGCAACAAAAAGAATGTATTGCTGCTACTGCTGTCCGACAAAGAACACAAAGACGTTCCTGTGTATGGCTACCACATAGACCAGGAAGTTCGCTACATTGGCGGGATAGAGAAGCGGGCCTATGGAGAAGAGTTTTTATGCCACCTGGGAAAACACAGAGCCGATCCAAACTAAAACACCGACCGAGTGGCTAAAATAGAGCAACAAGAAGAGCCAGAATGCTAGACTAGACGACTACAAAGAAGAAAAAATACACACACACACAACACACCACAATCCGCCGCAAGCACACATTTTTTTCTGCCGGCGCGATCTTCTAGATCTCGAAGTAGGTGCCATACCGAGAACAAGAAAAAAAATAGACCCGAAATCTGCAGCCCAGCCAAGCATGGAAAAACGGGCCAGAATTGTGGTAGAAAAACAAGATATTGACTCTGCAGGGATCCAAAAGTATACGGCGCACGTACTTTTTTGTCCCGAATTTGTTGCGAATTTTTTCCACTACTATTCCATGTAGTTGGGGGTCTCCTGGTTTCGTGTTTTCCTGCGCGGCGGGCGTCTGTTTTTGCGGTGTCTGTTTTTGCTCGGTGGGCATGCATTGCTTCCAGGTTGCCCCAACTACTTTCCAGACGAGCACCGCAATAGAGGGTCCTCCTCGCGGTGCTACTTGTGCCAAGAGGCCGGGCTCCGCCCCGTCCAGCCGTTCGTCGATAGAGGTTCCTGCCGGCGGCACGACCGCAGTTTGCGCGGCAGGAACTGCCGACTGTGGCACAATGTGCGGATCGGGCACAATTTGCGGATCGGACTGTGACAAAATTTGCGCGGCAGGAACTGCCGAATCGTCCAGCCAAATCTTGTACAGCCTCGAGGACCCGATACCATAGCGCTTTTTCGTCTCGTGTGCCGACAGCCGGCCTCGGAGGGAGCGGATTTCTTGGATCTGGTCCTTGGACAAATCTCGTCTAGGCGACATGGCTGCGCATATGCACAAATTTTCCACGTCTCCCAATCCACTTGCCAAGCACTTTCCCATTTTGGATAGCACCTTCCCATTCTGCAAAGCATTTGCCAAGTATTTTGCATAGCACCTTCCTATTTTGCAAAACATTTGCCAAGCATTTTGCATAGCATTTGCTCAATATCCCACCAACTCCCACCTCTTGCAAGACCAACTAGAGACGTGGAATTTGCATTTTTCTTGGCATCTCCTGCCTTTCCCTATCAGTCTAGTTGGGAGTCCCTATTTGTGCGCTGGTACGTGTCCCTAGTTAGTGTCCCTACCCTGTCCCTATCTGTGCTCTGGTGTGTGTCCTAGTTGGTGTCCCTACCCTGTCCCTATCTGTGCTCTAGTGTGTGTCCCTAGTTGGTGTCTCTACCCTGTCTCTATCTATGCTCTGGTGTGTGTCCTAGTTGGTGTCTCTACCCTGTCCCTATCTATGCTCTGGTGTGTGTCCCTAGTTGGTGTCCCTACCCTGTCCCTATCTGTGCTCTGGTGTGTGTCCTAGTTGGTGTCCCTACCCTGTCCCTATCCATGCTCTGGTGTGTGTCCCTAGTTGGTGCCTCTACCCTGTCCCTATTTATGCTTTGGTATATGTCCTATTTGTAGCCTCTAACCTGTCCCTGTCTGTGCTTTGGTGTGCGTCCTAGTTGGTATCCCTACCCTGTCCCTATCTATGCTCTTGTGTGTGTCCTTAGTTTGGTGTCCCTACCCTGTCCCTATCTTTGCTCTGGTGTGTGTCCCTAGTTGGGTGTCCCTATCTATGCTCTGGTTCGTGTCCCTAGTTAGTGTCCCTACCCTGTCCCTATCTGTGCTCTGGTGTGTGTCCTAGTTGGTGTCCCTACCCTGTCCCTATCTGTGCTCTAGTGTGTGTCCCTAGTTGGTGTCTCTACCCTGTCTCTATCTATGCTCTGGTGTGTGTCCTAGTTCGTGTACCTACCCTGTCCCTATCTATGCTCTAGTGTGTGTCCTAGTTGGCGTCCCTACCCTGTCCCTATCTATGCTCTGGTGTGTGTCCTAGTTGGTGTCCCTACCCTGTCCCTATCTATGCTCTGTTGTGTGTCCTAGTTGTGCCCTACCTGTCCCTATTTATGCTTTGGTATGTGTCCTATTTGTAGCCTCTAACCTGTCCCTGTCTGTGCTTTGGTGTGCGTCCTTGTTGGTGTCCCTACCCTGTCCCTATCTATGCTCTGGTGTGCGTCCTAGTTGGCGTCCCTACCCTGTCCCTATCTATGCTCTGGTGTGTGTCCTAGTTGGTGTCCCTACCCTGTCCCTATCTATGCTCTGGTGTTTGTCTTAGTTTGTGTCCCTACCCTGTCCCTATCTATGCTCTGAGGTGTGTCCTTTGTTGGTGTCCCTACCCTGTCTCTATCTGTGCTCTGGTGGGTGTCCCTAGGTGGGTGTCCCTACCCTGTCCCTATCTGTGCTCTGACGTGTGTTCTAGTTGGTTCCCCTACCATATCCCTATTTATGCTCTGGTGTGTGTCCCTAGTTGGTGTGCCTACACTCTCCCTATCTGTGTTCTGGTGTGTGTCCCTAGTTGGTTGTATTATCTGTGCTCTGGTTTGTGTCCTAGTGTGTGTCCCTACCCTGTCCCTATCTGTGCTCTGGTGTTTGTTCTAGTTGGTGTCCCTACACTGTCCCTATCTGTGCTCTGGTGTGTGTCCCTAGATGGTGTCCCTACCCTGTTCCTATCTATGCTCTGGTTTGTGTCCCTACCCTGTTTCTATCTTGTTTTGGTGTGTGTCCCTAGTTGGTGTCCCTACCCTGTCCCTATCTATGCTCTGGTGTGTGTCTTGGTTGGTGTCCCTACCCTGTCCCTATCCATGCTCTGATGTGGTGTGTCCAAGTTGGTGCCTCTACCCTGTCCCTATCTGTGCTCTGGTGTGTGTCCTATTTGGTGCCTCTACCCTGTTCCTATCTATGCTCTGGTGTGTATCCTAGTTGGTGTCCCTACCCTGTCCCTATCTATGCTCTAGTGTGTGACCTAGTTGGCGTCCCTACCCTGTCCCTATCTATGCTCTGGTGTGTGTCCTAGTTGGCGTCCCTACCCTGTCCCTATCTATGCTCTGGTGTGTGTCCTAGTTGGGTGTCCCTACCCTGTCCCTATCTTAGCTGTGGTGTGTGTCCCTAGTTGGGTGTCCCTATCTGTGCGCTGGTGCTAGTCACTAGTTGGTGTCCCTACCCTGCCCCTATCTATGCTCTGGTGTGTGTCCTAGTTGGTTTCCCTACCCTGTCCCTATCTATGCTCTGGTGTGTGTCCTTTGTTGGTGTCCCTACCCTGTCTCTATCTATGCTCTGGTGGGTGTCCCTAGGTGGGTGTCCCTACCCTGTCCCTATCAGTGCTCTGACGTGTGTTCTAGTTGGTTCCCCTACCCTCTCCCTATTTATGCTCTGATGTGTGTCCCTAGTTGGTGTGCCTACACTCTCCCTATCTGTGTTCTGGTGTGTGTCCCTAGTTGGTTGTATTATCTGTGCTCTGGTTTGTGTCCTAGTGTGTGTCCCTACCATGTCCCTATCTGTGCTCTGGTGTGTGTCCTATTTGGTGCCTCTACCCTGTCTCTGTCTGTGCTTTGGTGTGCGTCCTAGTTGGTGTCCCTACCGTGTCCCTATCTATGCTCTGGTGTGTGTCATAGTTGGCGTCCCTACCCTGTTCCTATCTATTCTCTGGTGTGTGTCTTAGTTGGTGTCCCTACCCTGTCCCTATCTATGCTCTGGTGTTTGTCCTAGTTGGTGTCCCTACCCTGTCCCCATCTATGCTCTGGTTTGTGTCCTAGTTGGCGTCCCTACCCTGTCCCTATCTATGCTCTGGTGTGTGTCCTAGTTAGTGTCCCTACCCTGTCCCTATCTTAGCTCTGGTGTGTGTCCCTAGTTGGGTGTCCCTATCTGTGCGCTGGTGCTAGTCCCTAGTTGGTGTCCCTACCCTGTCCCTATCTATGCTCTGGTGTGTGTCCTTTGTTGGTGTCCCTACCCTGTCCCTATCTATGCTCTGGTGGTGTCCCTAGTTGGTGTCCCTACCCTGTCCCTATCTATGCTCTGGTGTGTGTCCTAGTTGGTGTCCCTACCCTGTCCCTATCTGTGCTCTGGTATGTGTGCTTTGGTTTGTGTCCCTACCCTGTTTCTATCTGTGCTCTGGTGTGTGTCCCTAGTTGGTGTCCCTACCCTGTCCCTATCTGTGCTCTGGTGTGTGTCCCTAGTTGGTGTCCCTACCCTGTCCCTATCTATGCTCTGGTGTGTGTCCTAGTTGGTGTCCCTACCCTGTCCCTATCTATGCTCTGTTGTGTGTCCTTAGTTTGGTGTCCCTACCCAGTCCCTATCTTTGCTCTGGTGTGTGTCCCTAGTTGGGTGTCCCTATCTGTGCGCTGGTGCGTGTCCCTAGTTGGTGTCCCTACCCTGTCCCTATCTGTGCTCTGGTGTGTGTCCTAGTTGGTGTCCCTACCCTGTCCCTATCTGTGCTCTGGTGTGTGTCCTAGTTGGTGTCCCTACCCTGTCCCTATCTATGCTCTGGTGTGTGTCCTAGTTGGTTCCCCTACCCTGTCCCTATCTATGCTCTGGTGTGTGTCCCTAGTTGGTGTGCCTACCCTCTCCCTATCTGTGCTCTGATGTGTGTCCCTAGTTGGTTGTATTATCTGTGCTCTGGTTTGTGTCCTAGTTGTGTCCCTACCCTGTCCCTATCTATGCTCTGGTGTGTGTCCTAGTTGGTGCCTCTACCCTGTCCCTATCTATGCTCTGGTGTGTGTCCTAGTTGGTGTCCCTACCCTGTCCCTATCTGTGCTCTGGTGTGTGTCCTAGTTGGGTCCCTACCCTGTCCCTATCTGTGCGCTGGTGTGTGTCCCCCCTCCCTATCTATGCTCTGGTGTGTGTCCCTGTTGGTGTCCCTACCCTGTCCCTATCTTGCTCTGTGTGTGTCCCTAGTTGGTCTGTGTGTGTCTAGTTGGTCCCTACCTGTCTATCTATGCTCTGTGTGTGTCCTAGTTGGTGTTACCCTTATCTTGCTCTGGTGTTCTATTGTGTCCCACACTCCTTCAGGCTTGTGGTGTCTATGGTCCTACCCTGTCCCCTTAGCTTGGTGTGGTCTGGGGTCCGTACCCTGTCCCTATCTATGCTCTGGTGTGTGTTTAGTTGGTGTCCCTACCCTGTCCCTATCTATGCTCTGGTTTGTGTTCTAGTGTGTGTCCCTACCCTGTCCCTATCTATGCTCTGATGTGTGTCCTAGCTGGTGACCCTACCCTGCCCCTATCTATGCTCTTGTGTGTGTCCCTAGTTGGGTGTCCCTTCCCTGTCCCTATCTGTGCTCTGATGTGAGTCCTAGTTGGTTCCCCTACCCTGTCCCTATCTATGCTCTGGTGTGTGTCCCTAGTTGGTTGTATTATCTGTGCTCTGGTTTGTGTCCTAGTGTGTGTCCCTAGCCTATCCCTATCTATATTCTAGTGTGTGTCCTAGTTGGTGTCCCTACCCTGTCTTTATCTATGCTCTGGTGTGTGTCCTAGTTGGGTGTCCCTACCAGTCCCTATTTGTGCTCTGGTGTGTGTCCTAGTTGGTGTACCTACCCTGTCCCCATCTAGGCTCTGGTGTGTGTCCTTAGTTGGGCGTCCGTACCCTGTCCCTATCAATGCTCTGGTGTGTGTCCCTAGTTGGTGTCCCTACCCTGTCCCTATCTGTGCTCTGATGTGTGTCCCTACCCTGTCCCTATCTGTGCTCTGGTGTGTGTCCCTAGTTGGGTGTCTCTACCCTGTCCCTATCTGTGCTCTGGTGTTTGTCCCTACCCTGTCCCTATTTATTGCTCTGGTATGTGTCCCTGCCCTGTCCCTATCTATACCCTAGTTGGGTGTCCCTATCTGTGCTCTGGTGTGGTCCTAGTTGGGTGTCCCTACCCCCCGCCCCTGGTTGGTTGCTCTACCCTGTCCCTAATTGGGTGCCCTACCCGTAGTTGGGTGCCTGCCCTAGGTGTGTGTCCCTGGTTGGGTGTCCCCTACTGTGCGCTGGTGTGTGTACCTAGTTAGGTGTCCTTACATTGTCTATACACGGCACGTATTGCCAATGTCGACCCCTACCCTCGTTGGTATACCCCTAAAAATGGCGGCCGGTACCTCGGTGCTACAAAAAAGGTAGCCGAAATTTGCGGTAGATCCCGCAAAAAATACGCTAAAGAAATGAGTTAGATGTAGGTTAAAACGTGGGCGTGGAGGGGCCCGCCGAGGGGGTGGGACGGGCCCTGCTAGTAGTCCAGACTCTGCTCGTGGTCACATATCTCTAAGAGATAATGTGACCACAAGGTTAGTCAGAACCACTACGAAATGACGAGGAAGGCTCCGTTTGCCATTCTGAGGTGGTCCAGAACCACCATTGTGTATACTACTGTAAGAAGAATGCAGAAGAGTGCAACTGAGTGCAATAATGTACTAACTCGTCCTCTATCGAATCAATCACTATGTTTAGGACGGGCATAGTGTGACGATTTGTGCGATAAACAGATAATTTACATGTTAGTTTAGACATGTCACATACCGGTGAACATAAGCATATATTCAAAATTTTACAAAGGTGGCATGTAAATCCCCACTCTTGACCTATTTACGGACGATGACGCATAATAAGACAAGATGAATATTTCAGCAATTTTCATTAGTAGAAAATGCCTAAACTAAGAGAAACAAGAGGACAAAGATGGTCCTGTGTCGCTAACCTGAGTAAGATGGCTGTGTTAGGCATTATGACAAAAAATCTGGCATCTAAAGTGTTTTTCTAACATTTGACTAAGTGACCTACATTTTGATCCTACCTGAATTTGCACTCAACTGGTAATTCATGCAGTCATCATTCATATCAAGTTTAATGAACACTGGGACAAAAATGTAGGCCTCCAGAGTGTTCACAAGATTTTTTTAAAATTTGCCCTGGTGACCTACTTTTTGACCCTATGTTGCCCAGTTCTGAATTCATCTGAAATTTGATGTAAACAAACATTCTGACCAAGTTACATTAAGGTTTGTCTAAAACTGTGGTCTCTAAAGTGTTCACAGGGTTTTTCTAAGATTTGACCTGGTGACCTAGTTTTTGACCCTAAGTGACCCAATTTCAATCTTAAATTTATGTAACAACATCTGACCAAATTTCATAAGTGCCAAAACTGTTGCTCTAAGTGTTACAAGGTTTTTCTAAGATTTTCTAAGATTTGACCTGGTGACCTAGTTTTTGACCCCAAATGGCCCAATTTCAAACTCATTCGAGAGCTAAAAAGGTTACGCACCATTGCTTATTTAGATGAAAACTAACTGAATTTTAATAAAGTATCCTGTCTGGATTACAGTTCCTTTGATAAAAATATGGTTGTTTTATCCAAAAAAAACCAAAAAAAAGCAAATAAAAACAACTTCTCTTAGGTGCATACTGAGGACTGTTTCGGCCCGAACGTTAAAAATATTTGCACAAAGTATATGAAGGCCCGTTGCATCGTCTTCGTGTGACTGAAAGTCAGTTATACATAGTTTCCACATCATTGAATAAGGCTCTCTCCGCCACTTGCGGTAGTCTTAACTCAAGATAACATTTTGTACATCATAAAACTGTCTCTATCTATTCATCGCCGCGTATCTTTATTACTACATGAGTTATTATTTTCATTATTATTATTTCATTTACGAGCGTATATTTACCTACATATTTGTTTTGTTACCTTTGTGTTGATCGCCTTTGTGTTGTTGGCCCAATTGAATGTGTTGTACATGATCATCAGTGATTTCTTTTTACAATGTGCGATGCACGTGTCTTAGTTCAAAGAAAATTTATCGTCCTTGTTCCATATGTAGCCTAACCAAACTTTTATATAAAGGAATAAATACATCAGCACCCATGTGTGTAAAGGTGCTCCTAATAATACCTACTGATTAGATGGCTTTCTTTACTTTTAATGCTATAATTATGTTCAGTGAACTTCAGTTCATCATCAAAGGTAACGCCCAGGTCTTTCTGCTACCGTATGTTTTCGATATTACTTTCACCCATAACATATTTATGTTTTGGATTATTTTTCCTATATGCATACATTTGCAATTTTCAGCATTGAAACGCAACAACCATTTGTCAGACCAGTTTTGTAGATAAACAATATATTCCTGCAAATCCTAAGTATCATTACCATCAGTAATAATTTTGTACATTTTGTATCGTCTGCAAACAGTTTAACAATGTTTGATACTACATCATACTAATAACCCAAATATATGAGAAATAGCATCGGTCCTAACACACTTCCTTGTGGAATGCCACTTTTCACCTCTACCTAACTTGAATGAAATGTGCCGACTCTAAACTTGTTGGTAGCGATCTGACAGAAATGATTCTATCCAACCTAAAACTTTTCCACGTATGCCGTATGCATATAATTTCTTTAAAAGTCTTTGGTAGGGCACTGTATCAAAGGCCTTCGCGAAATCTAGATATATATACCATCCAAGTTGCCTCCAATATCAAAATTTTCTGACTTTTTGTTCAACAACTTCCAAAAGTTGTGTTACACACGAACGTTTTTGACGAAACCCGTGTTGGTGATTTGAAAACAAATCATTACTTTCTATTTGTTTCATTAAATGAATATCTTATACATGATTCCAACAGCTAACAGAAAATGACTGGTCAAACTCACTGGTTGGTAGCTAGAGCATTTATTTCCCTTCTCAAAGAGAGGTGTAACTTTGGCTTTTTTTCTCCCCATATATCTGGAAGAGATTCAGTTTGTATTGAAAGATTGAATAACTTTGACAGTAAATCACATACATGTAGTTCGTTTTTGCATTCTTTCAGCAACAGAAGATGTATCAAGTCTATACCAGGTGATTTGTTTGATTTTAACATAACTTTTTCAAAACTGAAACCTTTTGGTCAATTCAATTTCAAAATCTCTGTCACTAAATAAAATCTGGTATATTAAACAAATCTTCTTCAGTAAAAACACTGGCAAAGAATGTATTTAACAATTCTGCTTTATGCGTATCAGAAGATGTTAAGCTACCGTCGCTGCATTCAAGGTCTCCAATTACAGATTTAATCTTTTGTTGTGCACGTTCATAACTCCAAAAGGATTTTGAGTCTGTTTTTATGTTTATGCTGTTTGTTGAGTTCTTTTTCGCCAACTAACACACTCTTGTAGCTTATTCCGACTTCAGCATATTTTTGATAATTTTGTTTGGTTTTACACATCGTATAATGTTTCCAAGTATGTTTTTTTTCTTCTGAATAGCGATTGATACCTCTTTGTTTAACCACGGTTTTTTTCTTTGTTTTGTTTGAAGGTCTGATTTTTGGCACATGCTTTTCGATTGCAGAGTTTATTTTCCCAAAACGTCTGTATATCGTTGCTTTCTAACATCTCCCAGCCAGTGTTACACATTTTCTCTTTCATTCGCTGGTAATCCCCCTTTTAGAAATTTGAACGTGGATCCTCACTTTTCTTTACTTCAGTATAGCATGCAAATTTAAACGACAAGAATGAGTGGTCACTAGCACTAAGTTGCGGTAATGTATCTAGATCAGTAATCATCCCTTGCTTTTTTGTGGAATGTAAATCCAACCGCGACAGTGATTGTCCCCCACGATGTCTTTCAGTCACATGCTGATACAGAAACAAATCCTTAATTCCCTCCATGAATAATGAAGAACAGCTTTCTGGATTTTCATGGGTTAAGAAAAGTTCCCAGTCCAAATTCCCATAATTAAAATTACCAATAATGAGAGCCTCTGTGTGTATGCTTGAGCCCAAGTGCTATTTTTAACCCTTTCCCTCATATAGACTCATTTTGACGCACTCAATAGGTACCACATAAAGCATGATCTGCAGAAAACCACAGTTAAACCTTACCAAATTTAATTACAAAATCCTCATTTCAAGACCACTGAGGAGCAGCGAACAGCATAAAACCTGATCAGCCTGCGAGTTACTCGCAGGCTGATCTGGTTTTATGTTGTTCGCATAGGTCTTTTCATGGTGTCCTCTATGGGGGAAAGGGTTAAATTTCATTCAGATTTTCGTTGTTTTCCTTTGTGGAAGAGGGACATCTATAAATATTCCCTATCTACAAGCTGTCGCAACCTAAAAGTTTCACCTGGATCCAGATAGATTCAGTAAAAATAAAATTGTTTATCCACACAGATTCTTTAAAGAATAAAATCACATCTCTACCGTCTGTAACTGAGCGAACAGAATGATTAAATCCCCCAATCAAGAAATCCTATTCTGATATTTTTTTTTCTTTAGTATTCCCTTGTAAGAAATATCATCATATCAGGATTTTTTTCATATATTAAGGCATAGAGTTCATCCGTCTTGTTTAAAAGCCCACTGTCTACATTTGCGTATAGTACATTTAAAAACAACCTATTTGAATCTTATTTATATACAGAATTAAACACATTTTGCGTTGGCTGATGTTCAGGCCTGAAAAGAGTCACTCAGTGGATCGATATGAACAACTTCACCAAAACGCAAATTAACATCCTCTCATGTCTCTATGCATTTATCCTTTTTCTTCTTCAACGCGTTTATTATCCCCCGCCGAAAGGCGGCGGGGGATATAGTAATAGTCTCCGTACGTCCGTCCGTCCGACATTTTTTGTCCAGAGCATAACTCGAAAAGTATTTGAGGTACATGTATTAACTTGATACTTCATAGGTGGATAGATCTCATTGAGGAGGAGTGCAGTGCACAAGAATGATAACTCTATCTTTCATAATTTTTGAGTTCTTGCCCTTTGTTATTTTTTAGACTTAATTTTTGTCCGGAGCATAACTCGAAAAGTATTTGAGGTATCAACTTGATACTTCATAGGTGAATAGATCTCACTGAGGAGGAGTGAAGTGCATATGAATGATAACTCTATCTTTCATAATTTTTGAGTTCTTGCCCTTTGTTATTATTTAGATTTAATTTTTGTCTGGAGCATAACCCGAAAAGTATTTGAGGTATCAACTTGATACTTCATAGGTGAATAGATCTCATTGAGGAGGAGTGCAGTGCATAAGAATGATAGCTCTACCTTTCATAATTTTTGAGTTCTTGCCCTTTGTTATTTTTTAGACTTAATTTTTGTCTGGAGCATAACTCGAAAAGTATTTGAGGTATCAACTTAATACTTCATATGTGAATAGATCTCATTGAGGACGAGTGCAGTGCACAAGAATGATAACTCTATCTTTCATATTTTTTGAGTTATTGCCCTTTGTTATTTTTTAGACTTAATTTTTTGTCCGGAGCATAAATAAAAAAGACCACATTGAGGAAGAGTGCAGTGCACAAGAATGATAACTCTACCTTTCATATTTTTTTAATTCTTGCCCTTTGTTATTTTTTAGACTTAATTTTTGTCCGGAGCATAACTCGAAAAGTATTTGAGGTATCAACTTGATACTTCATATGTAAAACCATTGAGGAGAGTGCAGTGCACAAGAATGATAACTCTACCTTTCAATTTTTATTTTGCCCTTTGTTATTTTTTAGACTTAATTTTTGTCCGGAGCATAACTCAAAAAGTATTTGAGGTATCAACTTGATACTTCATCGGTGAATAGATGTCATTGAGGATAACTGAAGTGCACAAGAATGATAATTCTATCTTCTATAATTTTTGAGTAATTGCCCTTTGTTATTTTTTAGATTTAATTTTTATCCGGAGCATAACTCAAAAAGTATTTGAGGTATCAACTTGATACTTCATAGGTGAATAGATCTCACTGAGGAGGAGTGAAGTGCATAAGAATGATAACTCTATCTTTCATAGTATTTGAGTTATTGCCCTTTGTTATTTTTTAGATTTAATTTTTGTCCGGAGCATAACTCGAAAAGTATTTGAGGTATCAACTTGATACTTTATAGGTGAATAGACCACATTGAGGAGGAGTGCAGTGCATAAGAATGATAACTCTACCTTTCATAATTTTTAGTTATTGCCCTTTGTTATTTTTTAGATTAATTTTTGTCGGAGCATAACTCAAAAGTATTTGAGGTACATGTATTAACTTGATACTTCATAGGTGGATAGATTTCATTGAGGAGGAGTGCAGTGCACAAGAATGATAACTCTATCTTTCATAATTTTTGAGTTATTGCCCTTTGTTATTTTTTAGACTTAATTATTGTCCGGAGCATAACTCGAAAAGTATTTGAGGTATAACTTGATACTTCATAGGTGATAGATTCATGAGGAGGAGTGAGTGCAAAATGATACTCTATCTTTATAATTTTTGAGTTCTTGCCCTTTGTTATTTTTTAGACTTAATTTTTGTCTGGAGCATAACTCGAAAAGTATTTGAGGTATCAACTTTATACTTCATAGGTGAATAGATCTCATTGAGGAGGAGTGCAGTGTACAAGAATGATAACTCTACCTTTCATATTTTTGAGTTCTTGCCCTTTGTTATTTTTTCAGACTTAATTTTTGTCCAGAGCATAACTTAAAAATATTTGAGGTATCAACTTGATACTTCATAGGTGAATAGATTTCACTGAGGAGGAGTGAGGTGCATAAGAATGATAACTCTATCTTTCATAATATTTTAGTTATTGCCCTTTGTTATTTTTTAGATTTAATTTTTTGTCCGGAGCAAAACTCAAAAAGTATTTGAGGTATCAACTTAATACTTCATAGGTGAATAGATCTCAACTCTATCTTTCATAATTTTTAGTTTTTTTTAGACTTAATTTTTGTCTGGAGCATAACTCGAAAAGTATTTGAGGTATCAACTTTATACTTCATAGGTGAAAAGATCTCATTGAGGAGGAGTGCAGTGTACAAGAATGATAACTCTACCTTTCATAATTTTTGAGTTATTGCCCTTTGTTATTTTTTAGACTTAATTTTTGTCCAGAGCATAACTTAAAAATATTTGAGGTATCAACTTGATACTTCATAGGTGAATAGATCTCACTGAGGAGGAGTGAAGTGCATAAGAATGATAACTCTACCTTTCATATTTTTTTAATTCTTGCCCTTTGTTATTTTTTAGACTTAATTTTTTGTCCGGAGCATAACTCGAAAAGTATTTGAGGTATCAACTTGATACTTCATATGTGAATAAATCTCATTGAGGAGGAGTGCAGTGCACAAGAATGATAACTCTATCTTTAATCATTTTTGAGTTCTTGCCCTTTGTTATTTTTTAGACTTAATTTTTGTCTAGAGCATAACTCGAAAAGTATTTGAGGTATCAACTTGATACTTAATAGGTGAATAGATCTCATTGAGGAGGAGTGCAGTGTACAAGAATGATAACTCTACCTTTCACAATTTTTGAGTTACTGCCCTTCGTTATTTTTTAGACTTAATTTTTGTCCAGAGCATAACTCAAAAAGTATTTGAGGTATCAACTTGATACTTCATAGGTGAATAGACCACATTGAGGAGGAGTGCAGTGCACAAGAATGATAACTCTACCTTTCATATTTTTTTAATTCTTGCCCTTTGTTATTTTTTAGACTTAATTTTTGTCCGGAGCATAACTCGAAAAGTATTTGAGGTATCAACTTGATACTTCATATGTGAATAAATCTCATTGAGGAGGAGTGCAGTGCACAAGAATGATAACTCTACCTTTAATAATTGTTGAGTTATTGCCCTTTGTTATTTTTCAGATTTAATTTTTGTCCGGAGCATAACTCGAAAAGTATTTGAGGTATCAACTTGATACTTCATAGGTGAATAGACCTCATTGAGGAGGAGTGCAGTGCATAAGACTGATAACTCTACCTTTCACAATTTTTAAGTTATTGCTCTTCGTTATTTTTTAGACTTACTTTTTGTCCGGAGCATAAATCAAAAGGTATTTGAGGTATCAACTTGATACTTCATAGGTGAATAGATCTCATTGAGGACGAGTGCAGTGCACAAGAATGATAACTCTATCTTTCATAATTTTTGAGTTATTGCCCTTTATTTTTTTAGACATAATTTTTGTCCAGAGCATAACTCAAAAAGTATTTCCGGTATCAACTTGATACTTCATAGGTGAATAGATCTCAATGAGGAAGAGTGCAGTGCAGAAGAATGATAACTCTATCTTTCATAATTTTTGAGTTATTACCCTTTGTTATTATTCAGGCTTAATTTTTGTCTGGAGCAAAACTCAAAAAGTATTTGAGATATCAACTTGACACTTCATAGGTGAATAGATCTCAATGAGGAAAAGTGCAGTGCACAAGAATGATAACTCTTCATTTCATAATGTTTTGGTTTTTGCATTTTTGTTATTTTTCAGGCTTAATTTTTATCACAGTGACCTTGACATTTTACCTGTAGACCTCAAAATAGAGGAATTCGTAGGTCTTCACTTGGGTTTCATATCTATAATCACTTTAAACATCAGTCTTCATTACCAGAAATTTTCTTTTAAAAATGAAATATTCTACTCTCCAACACATCTTCTAAAAAGCAACCTTTCGGCGGGGGATGGCCATGTCAACATGGCTCTTGTTTGCCTTTCTTTGTTCAACTGTCAAATCTTGTGCAACAATCACTTTTAATTCTCATCATGTAAACTTTAAATCTTCTTTGCATTTATGAGCAAATGCCTACGCTGATATTTAAATAGTAACATAACTTTCAATGGTGGTGACTCAGATGGTTTCTGTTTTTAAGTCTGAAGCAGGTTTTGATATTCAGATCAACTTTATCCGGGCAAATTGATGAAAATAATCTTTGTAACTACTCTATATCGTATTGTTTACTGTCCAAAGGAGTCGTGGATGTTGAAGCTTTGAATTTTAAAAAAAAAGAACGTTGTTGGATCTATTTTCCTTTCCTCAATTTCATGTATTCTAGCTTGAACTACATCCTCAATAGATTCTGCTAGATTTGTTGTTGTTGTTTTTGTATTGGGGTTTACCGTCGCTGCGATAGTATTTCAATCATATAGCGACGTCCAGTTAATTACAGGTGGAGGAAGACCCCGAGTACACAGAGGTACCCGACCTACCGCAAGCTAGATTTGTATTAATTGATTCTGACAATCTGTTTTTAGCGCTTTCAACTGATTTTGTAACTTCATCGTGTACAGTCTGTCATTGTGGTTTCAAGGTTTAACAATCTGTTTTCAACATTTGCAATCCTCTGGTCATTGTTTTTCTTCATCTCTTTTAAGTTCTCATTTCTTGACTTTAAATCAGATCTAGTGATGTTACATACATATACCTTGTAATTCCATTCTACGGCGTTCTCGTCGCTACATTTAACCATTTGATCATAGAGTGCTTGGGGCAATTTCGTGCAAATTCCATTTTCTGAACTGTATTCAGTAATTTATATACATTACTGTTATTAAGTACTGTATATATATTAGTATGTCCAATTAAAATGGGTTTTCACTTCCGTTAGAGCATATACAAATTGGTATTGCAGTCGAATGTAAAGCTGTGATTGTCTGAATAATTGTAAGTGACAGATATTTTTCTATGTGATTGTATGGGGGTATCAATTCATTCCTTTATTTCACTCATTCCATTTTACAGTAATGGATAAGAGAGGTTATAATAAGTACAACATATAAAGAGGCTCTAGAAGAAATAGAAGTAGTAACACAATAATTGAGATGATTTCACTAATACATTTTGTAAATATATATTCTAATATATAAATAATTCAGTTGAACAGATGGAGAGTCATTGTTTCACAATTGCCATTTAAAGAAAACAACAACAACAAAACATCAATTTAAACATGTTGTCAGAATATCTTCCAATTAATCATTAGAGTATAATATTACCTTATCTTAGTCGAAATTGATTGTACAAACTTAAATAAATTTATGTTTTGTCTTTTGTTTTTTGAATTCATTAGTTTCTCTAATTTAAAAATATTTGGGTTTCTATAAAAATAGGGCTTTAGATATTTCTTTCTGTCATCTGTTAAATTATTGCATTCAAAGAGATAATTAATTTATTGACGCAATGTGGACAAAATCTTTCATTTAGTGCGATTCGATTCCATTTACCTATTTCTACCTGCATTCTATGATTACGAGTTCTAAATCTGATTAAACATTTTAAATATCTTGAAGGAGTTTTTATTAAATAATCTTCAAAACCAAATTTTGTCTTGAATATTTTATAAAATGTATTATTGCTTGAGCTGTTTACAAGACTATACCATTCGTTAACAAATAAATCTTTTAATTTTTGCCTTACAGTTAGTTTCAGCCATTTCGGGTTAATAGTCGATTGATTACTCCAAATATTATTCAACCCACATTTAATTAAAATTGATTTAACTGAGTAAATCCATGGATATTTTTTCTTAAGAGATTGGTCTTGTAGGTGTTTTGATTCATGTACGATACTGTTATAAATTTTGGCTGATAGTTTTAAAGGGGTGTTTTCAGGTGATAAATGTAACTTTGACCAATAAGCTATTACCCTAGTTTCAACATCGACTGAAAGGGGAAGTGTTCCTGTTTCTCCATAAATAATGTAATTTGGAGTAGATTTTTTTACATTTAAAATATGTTTTAAAAACTGTAATTGTACTCTTTCTAAAACTGTATTATTACCGTAACCCCAGACTTCGGCCCCATAAAGTAAAATCGGTTTAATAGTTTTATTGAAAAGTTCTATTTGTAAATCAATAGGTAAAGATAATCGGTTTATATTTCTTAATAAGGAGTACATTGCCCTAGTTGCTTGATTTGCTAAATGTTTTTTACATTTCTGGAAAGAACCTGAACGACAGAAATATATTCCTAGATATTTGTATTCTTCTTCAATTTCAAGTGTATTCCCTTTATAAACAAAATTGTTTTCAGCTAGTCTACCCTTTCCAAAAACAACAACTTCAAATACGTGATTTGTGTTTGCTTTAAATAGTTTCTAGTGTAACTGATCATATTTAATAAGTTAAGTTTTTAGTCAGTAGATGTTTGTATTTTATTTATTTATTTTTTTAATACATATAGGCCATGACTTACTTATCACTTCGCTCGTCGGTCTGGACGTTGCACATTTCATGTCTTCTGTAATGATCTTGTAATTATACATAGTAGTTTAATCATTACATGATGGGTGGGATAAGTAATGCATAATGTTTATCTTGTTAATATGTAACCGTAATATAAAGATCGCTTGATGAAATGAATACAGTAAAATTGTCTGTGTAGTGCTGCTGTTTTGAAACAGTAATTACCTATAAATAGCCTTATTTGCATCATCGTTACACGCTTGTGAAATTAACTCAATCGGTAAGAGCGTCGAACAGTACTTTTTCCCATCATGAGCTCATGAGTTCTATACCAGCTGGGGCCTTTTTTTTATTCTTATTGTTATATTTTTATAGTTTGTTTTAATTACTAGTTTTATACATCCAATATTTTGCTTTTGTTAATTTGTATTTGCTTCCTTTTGATTTAAACATAAACCAAAATAAAAAAATAAAAACTTTAAAAATCGACCTCTTTATGTATAAATAATATATGGAGAGGTCGATTTTTTTAAAATTTAATTCTTAGTTTGATAAAAAAAAATCGACCACTCTAGTGATTTTGTTTACCCATGCATTCTTCATCTTAGATATAGTGTTTTCGCTGTCAGGATTCAAAGTTTAAATTTCAATGCATCCACAAGATGCATAAAATATATGGGAAATGCTACTGAATAGGAAGTTAAGCATAGTGTACCCGGGACACGTGCAAAGAAATTTATAAAATAACTGCCTCTCTATATATAAATTTGCCTAATATTAATAGAGGTCATTTTTTTATATCAAGGCTCTGTGCATAGGCAGGTTAGATTATAAAATCAAAACAGTAGAAAAGAGAAAGAGAGGGGGCAGTATGCTTATTATAAGCCGTCCATTAAAACATTTTGTTTTAATCTTTTCTTGTTACAGTAATCGCAGCGCATAGCTGGATCATTGTATTCAATATTTCCATTGCAAAAAAAAAATGCATTTTACCTTGTTGGAGGCTCTAGATTTACTCCCAGTTCGAGTTGATCTTTGTTTTTCCATAAGCGACACCATATTGCCTCCGGTCTCGTGAAATTTTGCGAGAGCTAAAATGGTCTCCCTATGTTTTATTTCTAATTTATTACATAGACATATTCACCATATCTGTCTGCCTTGTCAAAACCGTGGGAGGGGCATTGTCCGCCTAGTCAAAAATCATGAGAGTGGAATTGTCCGGGAGGGCAATTGTCCGTGATTCCATGTATATATAGATGATATGTATTCGCTATTTAATATTTTAAGCCAAAATTTGATTGCCCTCTCTTTACAAATGAGACTCAATGGGAATCGTCCAAGTTCACCATATATAGTATTAGTATTTCTTTGTTTCTTAATTCCAAACAAGAATTTACAAAAACGGAGATGGGGATAGTCTATTTCTTTACAAGAATAAACACCCCAAATTTCCCGAGTTGTATAAGAGTATTGGTGCTTTCCTGCAATCGAATTTTTATAATTTAGTTTTAATATCAAACTCAATTTTATCAAAGATATAAAGCATGCTGTGATTCGCTCTTAATGCTTGATCTTTTAGAGATTAAATAGCAAGCGACAATATGCCAGTAAATCTAAATTTTAAGCCAAGATAAGTAAAATCATCTACCCTTTCAATCCTGTTAATAAAGATATCAGGATGGTTCTTTTTCTTCTTTTCAAAAATACATAATTTTGTTTTTTTAGCTCACCTGAGCACAACGTGCTCATGGTGAGCTATTGTGATCGCCTTTTGTCCGTCGTCCGTCGTCCGTCGTCCGTGCGTGCGTGCGTGCGTCCGTCGTCAACAACTTGCTTTAAACAACATCTCCTCATGAACCGCTGAAGGGATTTTGACCAAACTTCACAGGAATCATCCTTATGATGCCCTCTATCAAAGTTGTACAAATTATTCAGATTGGTTAAAAAAGTAGGTCACAGGAGCTAAAAATAGATTTTAAAAATGCAAACTTTGAAAATCTTCTTCTGCAAAACTGCAAGGCCTAGAGCTTAGATATTTGGTATGTAGCATCATCTTATGGGCCATTACCAAGATTGTACAAATCATAGCCCTACGGTGATAAATGACCCCGCACCATACATAGATTATATAGGAAAATGTTTAAAAATCTTCTTCTATGAATCCATAAGGCCTAGAGATTAGATATTTGGTATGAAGCATGGCATTACCAAGATTGTACAAATCATAGCCCTATGGTGATAAATGACCCCGCACCAGGGGTCACTTGTTTTACATAGAGTTATATAGGAAAACTTTTAAAAATCTTCTTCTATGAATCCATTAGGCCTAGAGCTTAGATATTTGGTATGTAGCATCATCTAATGGTTCATTATCAAGATTTTCAAAATGGTGGCCCTTTGGAGATAAATGACCCCGCACTAAGTCTTCTCCTCTGAAACCATAAGGCCCAGTGCTTATATATTTGGTGTGTAGTATTGTCAGGGCTAAAATGTTTAAGATTGAGTTATATCAGAATTCTTGTCTGTTTAAAAACCTTGTAATCAGTTGTAGCAATGGTACTCAGGTGAGCGATCCAGGGCCATCATGGCCCTCTTGTTTTATATTTATTTTTAATCCTCATTTGCATGAATATTCTTATATATTATCTAAATGTTTTGTGGGCTTTCATGGCTGGTAGTGAAAACAACAATATCATCGGCAAATAATATGTGATGCAAAGACAATAATTCAATATCTCTATCAGTCAGGGCATTACTATCAATACACGATTGTATATCATTTAGAAAAAAGAAAAATAACAACGGTGACAAGGGCTCGCCCTGTTTTAATCCTATGGAAACGTCAAAGAACTCCGACATATTGCAAGAAAATCTATGACCGTTAGAAGGTAATTTTACACAAGACTTGACAACACTGCGAATGGATTTAGTAATATTTATCAATTTACAGCTGACGCCAATTTCTATTAATTTAAACCAAAGAGCATCGTGTATTATTGTATCAAAAGCCCGTTCATAATCAATGAATGCACACCATAGTTTACCTTGTTTAGATAGTACCATTTGAATTAATAAATGTAATATAAACACCGCATCAGCTGTTGATCGTTTTTCACGGAAACCAAACTGTCCTTCCGTGAACACACCGTTGGTTTCCGCCCATAGATTAAGCCTACTGCGTAATGTTAGAGAAAATATTTTTGACATACAATTTACAATAGTGATACCTCTGTAATTAGCTGCATTTTTTCTGTCTCACTTTTTATAAATAGGAATTATCATACCGTTAGCCCATGATTTTAGAAATGTGCCATTGTTAAATATATTATTAAAAACAGTGTATAGAAATGGTGATATAAAAGCCTATGCGTCAATGAAGAAATCAGCAGCAATATTTATTCAAGATATAATGTTATGGGAACTATTACTGAAAAATATATGATGTTGGTAGGTTTTGTTCTTCCATAATAATTCAAATAATTTCGATTTTATAGTAACTTGTTTGTAGGGTATGTATATATAACGTGAATTTAATTATATGCCATTCTGAAATGAGAAAATATTTTACTTAAAACTTAATATATTAAAGAATGTATAGTTATGGACTAACGTTAAAAAACTGATTTTAAGTAGAATTATGATAAAGGAAGACAAGAATAGATGCGTGAAGGAAACTAAATGTATACATGTCTTTGATTTGATCATATATCTCTTCTATTCTATTACTGCGTGATATTGTAAAGCGTCTGTCTGATAAGCGTCTGCAAGATAAGATGTAAAGCGTCTCAGCCAAATCTCGTGCACCTGTTTTTTTTTTTTGTTTTTTTGTTGTTGTTTTTTGCCACGTTAAAAACGTGATTTCGCTACGATTCATATCTGTGCTAGTAGTATACAGACTAGCGGTTCTGGCTCACTTTTAAATTACAAACGGAGCCTTCCTCGTCATTTCTCATAGTCCAGACCCACATGCCGGAGCTACCACAAATGTCGGCTGCCAGGGCCCGCCCCAGCCCCACCGGCGGGCCTGCAAAAATTTGGATGGCGAATTTCGGCTACAAAAATTCTCAATCCAAATTTTCACCCACCTTCCTATTTATTTAGTTTATTCTTGGTATCTCCTCTGGCTGCTTGCTGAGATGGAGTACAGTGACTCCCTTGTCCCAGCCAAAGACATAGTTCAATTAGCAGTGCAACCACACCAGAAGCATCCTTCCGAGATTTATCAAGCGTCTGAAATAATAATATCGCCCCATCCAAGTTCTAGCGGTGATTGGAAAGTAATGTAAGAGGAATTAGTGCGTGTGGGCTTAATACTAGTTATATCGTAACCACGTTGAAATTGACCGTTAACAGTGATGCCTACGTTTACCCTAAGATTTGATCCATCACGTTCGGCCGCGATCAGTGACATGGTGAGGATTCTTCCACGTTTCATCATTAGTAGCCCACGTTACTATGGCTCTTACCATCCGAGTTTGAACCGAATGACCATTCGAATTCCCCGCCAACCAAATGTCCGCGCTCCTCCGCTACGATAGTTATTACGGGCTTGGGGATTTTAATCTTGGTATCTCCTCTGGCTGCTTGCTGAGATGGAGTACAGTGACTCCCTTGTCCCAGCCAAAGACATTGATAGCCAAGTTGTTCTGCCACTCTACCTTTGGGATTTGAGAGATTGGTGTAGGAAAATCGATCCCTGTAAAGTCTAGACCGTCTTCGGTTGGGTAGCTAGAGGGTCTGTCCGAGTTGCGCGCGGCTTGAAACAGGGCAGAACACAGCGCCCAACGGCTGCAGCAGTCATCCTTGTTTTTTACATTAACAACGGCTTTCTTACGCTTTACCTTTGCTGGTAGTGGGATATAAGACCCTCCTCTCAATGGTTGATATCTGGCAATGTCTAGCCAAAGGGGTCTCTACCTGTTCTACAACCCAGCCAGACCCTCTTTTGGTCCACTTCTCTAGCATTTCTTGTGTCCTGGGGAAAGCTCCTGAGGGCCCCTTTGATTTCACTATTCTGCATAATAGCCTCCTGCTTGTGGCGTAGCACGGGTTCAGTGTACTCTTCACTGCCATCTGGGTTGTCCTTCCTAAGCCTGACCTTGAGAGCCATCTGGAACTTAACACCATTCAGAGCCTTGATCTCTTCTACCAGCTTGTCATGTATGATAGGTTCTACTTCCTCAAGGAAAGCTCTAGGGTCTGCACCATGACGATGCCCTTGTGGTACGTCTATTTGCCAACCCCTAAAAATCTACCAAGGACCCATGGGGTTTTGTAGAATTTCAGGTCCTCTTTTTTGTGCCTGAACAGATCTAGGATCTCTTCCTGATAGTCCGCGGTAGTTCTCAGCTTCTTAGGGAGTGGGTCGAACTCTTTCAGGATAGCCTCGAGTTTTCTTTTCTTGGCCAACCTGGGTGGCTTCACCGGTGTAGTACGGCGAGGAGTTATTGGCTCAGTCAGGCCGTCCGGAATAGGTTCATCAAGATTCACACCTCCCTGGCGGGCTCGGATGATGTCATCAAGCCTCTCACGTAGCTCTTGCAGAGCCACCCTTGACTTTGGATATGAAGGCCTCTCTGCAGTAACTCTCTCAAACTAATTTCTCAACATTTTTGCCGCCCCGTGGTGTTTAACCATCGCGGCGCTAGGTCAATATAACTAATGTGACACACTTCTCTAATAGGGGATCAGTATAGCTAATGTGACACACTTCTCTAATAGGGGTCAGTATAGCTAATGTGACACACTTCTCTAAGCTAATGTGACACACTTCTCTAATAGGAACAAAAAAAAAAAAGATTATTTGGGCCGGGCTAACAAATATCAATGGCTGCCAGGCGTTTGAATTCTCTGTTGAGAGCTCTCTGTCGTCGCATGCGAATCTTGCGGTGTACCTTTCTAAACCCGCATGGTACGCACAACCCGATGGCGTTCTTGACGCCCACTCCACAGACCTTACAGGGCCGCGTGCCGCCACCTTTGCGAAACCTCATCAGGTGTATTTTACAGAAGTCTTTAATACAGGATCTGCCACAGTAGTCTGTGGTGCCGAGTAAGAGCCAGTGGTATGTGTCTGTACCCTTCATCTTGATAAATTAGGTTTACTATTCATCTAATTGCGTGTTACTTATAGCATATAAAAATGTCTAGAAAAAAGAGTAGAGATAAAAAAAAATCCAAAAATAATCTGGTTTTACATGACATATGCTTAGGGGTTCAATCATTGGTTGAGGGGCCCGCCGAGGGGGTGGAGCGGGCCCTGCTAGTGGTCCAGACTCTGTCCGTGGTAAGGTTAGTCTGTACCACTAAGAAATGACGAGGAAGGCTCCGTTTATAAGTTATAATTTAAACGTGAGCCAGAACCGCTAGTCTATATACTACTGTGCTGCATATGTATGTGGGGAAACTATATGTATGCATGTGTTTGATTTGATCACATATCTCTTATATAACTGCGTGATATTTTACAGCGTCTGTCTGATGAGCCTCTGAAAGCTGTAAAGCGTCTCGGCGAAATCTCACTCAAATCTCGTACACATGTTGTTTTTGTTGGGTTTTTTTTTTTTGCCATGATAAAATACGTGATTTCGCTACGATTCACATCTGTGCTGCATATGTCAGTGATCCAATGGTAACGTACAGGACCCTGATATTCAGTCCAAAAATGGCTTTTCCAAAAAAAAATAAAAAAAAATCGACCTCTCTATATAAAAATAAAATACCGACTTCGGATCCAGAGGTTCCGTTGGGTTCCAAGGATTTTTTATGATCTTACCATGAGCATAGTAGACTTACTGGTCTAACCCAGGAACCATCGAGAGGGATTAGTATATACAAACTCCACACACACTCACTTAGCAAAAAGAATCTATGCCGAAGATGAAGGGGAGACAACTGCGTGGAGATTGTCGTATATCGTCGGAGGTCCTAACTGCGCCCCTGTTCAACTCCGCCACCTTCCTTTTTTTTTTTTTTTTTTTTATTGTAGTCTCGGCTAGATTTTATCACACGCGCAAGCGACTGTGATATTTTTTTACGATGTTTCTGTAAATAAACTCAGATGATTTTTGTAAGAAAAATTTTGATTCAAACTGATAAATATTGCAAATTTTATCTCGCACCACTCTTTTTATATGTTTTTTCTTAATACAAAATGATTTCCACACAGAATGGCCCTTTTACACTCAAATTTTTAAAATAAAAGTATCTCAGAAATTCTATCTGCTGTGTTTACATATTTATAAATGGAAGTCATATGTGTACAATTCGCAACTGCTATGACGTCACCTAGGGGGCGGAGTTAGGACCACACAAAATGATGGCATAATATTTGACTCGTAATGTATTTAATGTTATTTTCGAGTGAATAATATTTATAAAAGAATTATTTTGGAGGGTATCAATGTGAATTTGATAGAATTAATTGGTACGTGAACAGTTTTTATTCTATGTATTTTATTTATGTTGTATTTCCTAATTTCCTAAATAAATCTTGGGGGCGCAGTTTGGGCACTCGAGGATATATTGTGAGAAATTGTTTCCCAGTCGTTTTACTTGAGTGACATTTACAGATGTGTTGATTAAATGGTACACCAAAAACAAACCACGACACCGTTTTGTTTTTTGTTCGTGTTAAAAGCACAGAAATACAAAAGACCGAAATACACTGCTAGACAAGGTAAAGTATACATTAAAGCTTCGTTTAATAATTTCGGACGTTATCATTAAATTTGGTATCGGTTCGTTATCCATTCTTTTATAAATGGTTCGTGAAAAATAACGTTGCAAGATTTCACCCAACTGGAATTCCAAGTAGGTGAGCTGTGTTTGAGGACTAGTGAGGAAAGACAACCCTTCGTTTAAATGTTTCAACAGATGGATTTTATTTTATATCAACTAAAATATATTTAAATTCTGTTGTAGTTGTTAATGTTTACTGAGATCCGCTCCGGCTTTTTTTAACCGGAGTGGATCTCGGTGGAGATTACTGTAGTTGTACATTTGAACACAAATTTTAAATTTTATCATTGTATTGTCAAATATTGCATTGAAATGAATTAGGACAAAAACAAAGTAAAAGAGACCAACCCCAACTGTGCTGCTCTTTAATTCTTCTCCTTCGTTATAGTCGGGATTAGTCCACATTTGTGTACCCGTAATTTGTGATATCGTTCTACTTTCGATTTGGCGATATCCCCCCTACGGGATGCAGATCTATACATGACACCCAATACAAAAAAATAGCATGTCGCGCTGAGCGGCTCATTGATGGGACTAAGTCGGGATTAGTGTTTCGTTGCAACACCTGCAAATTGTCGGAGGTCCTAACTCAAATTAAACTGCACCCCTGTCCTAACTCCGCCAACTTCCTTTTCTTTATTGTAGTCTCGGCTAGATTTTATCACATGCGCAAGCGACTGTGATATTTTTTTTACGATGTTTCTGTAAATAAACTCAGATGATTTTTGTAAGAAAATTTTTGATTCAAACTGATAAATATTGCAAATTGTATCTCGCACCACTCTTTTTATATGTTTTTTCTTAATACAAAATGATTTCCACGCAGAATGGCCCTTTTACACTCAAATTTTTAAAATTGAAGTATCTCAGAAATTCCATCTGCTGTGTTTACATATTTATAAATGGAAGTCATATGTGTACAATTCGCAACTGCTATGACGTCACCTAGGGGGCGGAATTAGGACCACACAAAATGATGGCATAATATTTGACTCGTAATGAATTTAATATTATTTTCGAGTGAATAATATTTATAAAAGAATTATTTTGAGGGGTATCAATGTGAATTTGATAGAATTAATTGGTACGTGAACAGTTTTTAGCTGGACTATTCGAAGAATATGAGAGCTATTGTAGTCGCCCTTGCGTCAGCGTTGTCGTTGCAGCTTTTGGTTAAAGTTTTGCGTGCAAGTTACTATCAACCTTATATCTCAATAACCATTTATGGTATTGACTTGAAAGTTTATAAATATGTTAAGGGGCATCAGACAACCAAGGTAGATAACTCTTGACTGAATTTAATATGAATTATGGCCCCTTTTTTTTTCAACTTAGAAATGTTGGTTAAAGTTTTGCATGCAAGATACTATCATGCTTATATCTCAGTATCCAGGCATGTGATTGATTTGAAACATCTTTAATATGTTTAGGGGTATCATACTTTCATGGTAGATAACTCTTGATGAAATATGTTACAAATTATTGCCCCTTTTTAACTTAGAAATTTTGGTTAAAGTTTTGCATGCAAGTTACTTTCATGCTAATATCTCAGTATCCAGGCATGCGATTGATTTTAAACATCTTTAATATGTTTAGGAGTATCATACTATCAAGGTAGATAACTTTTGATGGAATATATTACAAGTTATGGCCCCTTTTTTAACTTAGAAATTTTGGTAAAAGTTTTGCATGCAAGGTACTTTCATGCTTATATCTCAGAGTCCAGGCATGGGATTGATTTGAACATCTTTAATATGTTTAGGGGTATCATACTATAAAGGAAGATAACACTTGATGGAATATATTAAAAATTATGACCCCCTTTTAACTTAGAACTTTGGTTAAATTTTTGCAAGTTTTAAGGGGTGTCTTCAGGAGCATCAGAAAACTAAGGAGGATAACTTTTGGACTGAATTTTATGCAAATTATGGCCCTTTTCTAACTTGGATTTTTGGTTAAGGTTTTGCATGCACAGTGTTAGTGTACTCAGGGTTCCCGCTGGCCATCGCCATTGTCGCCAATGGCGACAGAAAAAAAAATCTGGCTCCAAAAAAATTGAAATGGCGAAAGGTTGAATTGGCGCCGCATAATAAACTTGTGTTTTTGCTTGGTTCCCGATTTTTCATTCTCCGCATATTAACCGCAATGAAAAGCAGATCACCAATCAGTTTACTCAAGCGTGTTTACCGTTATCGTGTAATCTTAATGATGGGTCTATTGTTTGTCACAGCAGGTGACAAAAGATAATTCTTATCCATTCATCGATTACGTAATCATGCTGCAGTAAATGACCAGAGGGCATGTGACCTCACTTACTTTGGCAAACAGCAAATTGCAAATTCTGGGACAGTGTTTGATCAGCTGATTTTGACATGTCGGCTGCTAATTTACAGATCCAGCCATGATCAGTTTCATGTAAATTAGTCTTTGTAAGTAAAACATATTGAAGTATGAAATGCAATAATTGTAGAGGTTTAGTTTGAGATTTTGATATATTCAAGTAGTTCTTGACTTGGCTAAGTTTGGTCACAAGGCTGACTAGTTTTGCTGCACCAAGTTTTCTTTCTATCAATGTTTTTTTCCATTGAAAAATATTTCCACTACTAAGACAAAGTTCTAAAACATGTTTTTCTTTTATTTGTTTTATTTTTGAGGTTTTTCAGTTATTGCAGGTAGATAGATCAAAAGGGAAACAAATCAATTGCATAATAATTTAAAGTTTTTCTTCCTCCCTTCATAAAATTTACAATTATTAAATAAATAACATCTCTTTAATTAAATATTATATCCTGAGTGAATGTGTGTGTGAGTAGTTTGAATATACCTGGTAATACAATTTAATACATATGGTACCTGTTTTTAAAGGGAGAAAAAATAAACATAATAAAAATATATATTTGAGCCATTGGCACTAAATTTGGCACAAACTTCCTTAATTTGGCTCCAAGTTTTCTCGTTTGGCGAAAGTTGTGGCGCAAACTTTTTTTCAGCCAGGGTGAACCCTGGTACTTATGTCTCAGTAACTAGGCATGGGATTGATTTTAGACATCATAAAACTATTAAGGGGTATCAGACTATCAAGGTATATCATTTTTGACTATTATTATGTACAGGGTATGTGAAGGGCAAGAATTGAAATAGATTTCATTTGATTTACCAACAAGCATTTTGAATAGTCGAGCGTGCTGTCCTCTGACAGCTCTTGTTATTCTATGTATTTTATTTATGTTGCATTTCCTAATTAAATCTTAGGGGGCGCAGTTTGGGCACTTGAGGATATATTGATTGTTATGGCATAAATTGGGGCTATGAAAGAGACAGATTGATAGGCTTTCCAAGCTACTGACATAACTACAGAAGAGCAGACATAATTTCACCACAGATTTTTTTTTTTTTTTTTTTTTTTTTTTTTTTTGAGCATTTTCAGTATGACTCACTTTGCCTGAAAAAAAAAAAAAAAAAAAAAAAACAACAACATATAATTACAGGACAACAAGACACCTAAATGTGATGAAATTAAACGAAATTTTGAAATGTTTTTATTTATAAGTTATTGATTTCAAGTGTTATAACTTTATCTTCAGGTAGATCACACTGATTGGGTGAGGAATGACGACCGCAGCCCGTCCAACATTTGAGCCTGCCCGAGGCGGGAAAGGGAAGGGAGAGGGAGGCGATCTCAGCGCTCTCTCCAAACAATATTCCAGCAGGGATCTGCCAGCACACACCAGGCTTAAATATAGGTAGGATTACTGAATTAACATAGTTATTGCTCTTCCTTTTTTATTAACTTTCATGATATGAATTCATGCAGGGATTTAAAATTCCTAAAATTACCACTTGCCCTACTAACTCTTCCAGAATTTGAGATAAGAAAATCAAGATATTTACAAAGAAATGTTCTGATTTTACACTCGCCCTTCACTAATTCTACCTGACCAGGTTTAGTGGGTGAGTGCAATTTTTACACCCCTGAATCATGAGAAAATATTAATCCTTCTCTTTAAAAAGATGCATGTAAACCTTATAATCATACACATTAAGACTTTCATTATTTACCCCTTGTTTCTATATTTTTCAGACAAGAAGGCCAGGGTACCTCTGATGAGATTCGAAGTCGAGACTTCAGACGTGACCTTGAAGAGCGTGAAAGAAATGCACGTGAAAAAAGAGACAGAAACAGAGGTAGACCTTTCTAAAGATCACAGTGTGATGCTCATTTGTTATGTTACTGTCTCTAACTATATCAAGAGGGTGCTGTGTTCCAGTGGTAATATACCCAACTGCTGATTCATATGTTTTGGGTTTGAACCCTGTTGGAGACAAGGACTTTTCATGACCTTCTCAGGTGCAAAGTACTGGTCCAACCCAGGAACTGTTAAGCGGGATTAGTATAAGTTGTAAGAACTTGTTTCCCAGTCAGCGTAAAATTGATAAGTTTAAAGTACTATGTCATACATGATTTGTGTGCATTTTCAAAGCCAAAACGTAAACATGTGCTGTGCTTCTAAAGTTCCAGTATTTATACCCTTAAGTCTATTAAAAAAAATCCTTGTCACTTTTTCCATGATTTATAATTTGATTGAACTAAGAACATGGAGAACTTAACATCCTGATCTATTTTTTGTGTGTAGATTCTGGCAGTAAACGTCCACGTCTGGAGCAGATTCCCGCAGCTAACCTAGATGCAGATGACCCGATTGATGATGATGTAAGTTCTCTTTCTCCTGAATGAGATAAAACATGTCTGCTGTG
This sequence comes from Solen grandis, assembly GCA_021229015.1. Taxonomy (NCBI): domain Eukaryota; kingdom Metazoa; phylum Mollusca; class Bivalvia; order Adapedonta; family Solenidae; genus Solen; species Solen grandis. The sequence goes on along the minus strand of CM037789.1, from coordinate 50,369,659 downwards.
TTTGTGTAGTGAGGATTTTTGTGTCTGTGTGTGTTGAGGACTACATATGTGTATGGTTAATTAGGACTATGTATGAAGAGTAATTAGGACTGTGATAATAACTGTATGCAAGTGTAATTAGGACTATGTATGAAGATTAAGTAGGACTGTGATAATAACTGTATGCAAGTGTAATTAGACTGTGATAATAACTGTATGCAAGTGTAATTAGGACTATGTATGAAGAGTAATTAGGACTGTGATAATAACTGTATGCAAGTGTAATTAGGACTGTGATAATAACTGTATGCAAGTGTAATTAGGACGATGTATGAAGTGTAATGAGAACTCTATGTGTTATTAGGATTGTATGTGTTATTGGCACGAACTGTACAATTGTCTTTACACATTTGAGGACTATATGTTATGAAGACTGTATTAAACAGTTATGAGGACTATATAATCATGTTAACAATTGTGAGGACTGTATGTGAAACTTGTAATGAGAGGTCTGAGTTTGTTTAGAGAGAACTGTGTGTGTCTGTGTGTTAAGACGAGGACTTCGTAGGTGTCGTGTAATGAGGACTGATGAGGTCTGAGTTAAATAAGGATTGAATGTGTAATAACAGGCCTTTTTTTGAGCATTTGAGGATGAACCTGTAGCCTTTGGAGAGAGGAATTTTTGTCAACAAAAATAGCATATGGGGAAAAATGTTTTGGACAGTTATAGAGAGTCCATTACAGAGAAAACTAAGCAACCATAATTTTCTGTTGTTTTACTTTTCTTGTTGGGTGGACACTCACCTGTCGCTTTGTCTGCAGTTGCAGTTATGTGAGATCTTACAGCGGTATGCATCTTGTTAGAGGTTGAGGCAATATCTGGCACATTTTTTGCTATTCTTTGAAAAGAAATTGGCAGTTGATTTTGTGTTTTTTTCAAATCTGATTTTTAAATTGTTTTTTTATGTAATTTTACATGTTATGCAACATCTTGGCTGCCACAGACAACTAGCAAAGATGCTTGATCACAAGAAAAATCTTTGTACTGTAAATCAGTTCAAATGTTGTGAAATATTGTTGCTGTTGTGTAAAAAAGCCTAAGTTTTTTTCTGATCAAGTTTTAAAGGAACAGTAAAAGTTGTTTTTTTTATTAAAAGGGAAAATTATTCCAATCTGGGGGAAAATCATGCTTGCATTGCTTGGGGAGGATGCCAATAAGTGGCATCTATTAAAAAATAGATCTTAAAGTTATGATATTAAAAGATGTAATGCAAACAAAGTATGTCATACGAATAATGGGACTTTGGGTAATGATGAAGATTGTCAGATGTGTAATGCTGACCGTTTGTAGTTTTATAAGAACTATATGTGTGTAACAGGGAAGATTGTGAGATGTGTAATGCTGACCGTTCGTAGTTTTATAAGGACTATATGTGTGTAACAGGGAAGATTGTCGGATGTGTAATGCTGACTGTTCATGGTTTTATAAGGACTATATGTGTGTAACAGGAGATATTGTCTGATGTGTAATGCTGTCTGTTCATGGTTTTATAAGGACTATATGTGTGTGTAACAAGAGATATTGTCTTATGTGTAATGCTGTCTGTTCATGGTTTTATAAGGACTATATGTGTGTGTAACAGGAAGATTGTCTGATGTGTAATGCTGACTGTTTGTTGTTATATAAGGACTATATGTGTGTGTAACAGGAAGATTGTCTGATGTGTAATGCTGACTGTTTGTTGTTATATAAGGACTAAAGGATGCTTTCTGTTCATGGTTTTATAAGGACTATATGTGTGTGTAACAGAAGATTGTCTTATGTGTAATGCTGTCTGTTCATGGTTTTATAAGGACTATATGTGTGTGTAACAGGAAGATTGTCTGATGTGTAATGCTGACTGTTTGTTGTTATATAAGGACTACATTTGTGTGTAACAGGAAGATGAAGATAGTTCTGGTGATGAAGACGACACTGCTTCCCTCCTGGCAGAGCTGCAAAAGATCAAGAAAGAGAGAGCAAGGGAAAAGGCAAAACTTGTAAGTCAAATACCTCATCAATTGTTAACTGATAATAATGAGATCCTGTTTCATTGCTTATAGTGAAAACTGAATTGTTTTGTGTTGATTTGGAAACATTATTTTTTATAATGTATACTTCTCCCTTTCGACATTTTTGGGGTTTGATTAGTACTCACGGCCTGGGAAGGTCATGAAAAGTCCTTGCCCCCAACAGGATTCAAACAAACAACCTTTGGATCCGCAATCGGATATGTTACCTCTGGACCATGGGGCCTTGAATTGTATTTGACTATGTAAATTTTTAGCTCGACTATTCGAAGAATATGAGAGCTATTGTAGTCGCCCTTGTGTTGGCGTTGGCGTTGCAGCTTTTGGTTAAAGTTTTGCATGCAAGTTACTATCAACCTTATATCTCAATAACCATTTATGGTATTGACTTGAAAGTTTATAAATATGTTAAGGAGCATCAGACAACCAAGGTAGATAACTCTTGACTGAATTTAATATGAATTATGGCCCCTTTTTAACTTAGAAATTTTGGTTAAAGTTTTGCATGCAATAGAAAATTTGGTTAAAGTTTTGCGTGCAAGCTACTATCTAAGTTGTATCTCAATAACCATTCATGGTATTGACTTGAAAGTTTATAAATATGTTCAGGGGCATCAGACAACCACGGTAGATAACTCTTGATGGAATATATTACAAATTATGGCCCCTTTTTAACTTAGAAATTTTGGTTAAAATTTTGCATGCAAGATACTCTCATGCTTATATCTCAGTATCCAGGCATGGGATGATTTGAAACATCTTTAATATGTTTAGGGGTATCATACTTTCATGGTAGATAACTCTTGATAGAATATATTACAAATTATGGCCCCTTTTTAACATAGAAATTTTGGTTAAAGTTTTGCATGCAAGTACTTCATGCTATATCTCAGTATCAAGGCATGAAATTGATTTGAAACATCTTTAATATGTTTAGGGGTATCATACTTTCATGGTAGATAACTTTTGATAGAATATGTTACAAATTATGGCCCCTTTTAAACTTAGAAATGTTGGTTAAAGTTTTGCATGCAAGGTACTTTCATGCTAATATCTCAGTATCCAGGCATGGGATTGATTTAAACATCTTTAATATGTTTAGGAGTATCATACTTTCATGGTAGATAACTTTTGATGGAATATGTTGCAAATTATTGCCCTTTTTAACTTAGAAATTTTGGTTAAAGTTTTGCATGCAAGGTACTTTCATGCTTTTATCTCAGAGTCCAGACATGGGATTGATTTGAAACATCATTAATATGTTTAGGGGTATCATATTTAAAGGAAGATAACACTTGATGAAATATATTAAAAATTATAACCCTTCTTTTAACTTATTATTTTGGTTTAATTTTTGCATTAAACCTACTATCCAGCTTATATCTCAGAAATTGCTTAAGGAATTGACTAGAAAGTAAAGGAGTGTCTTCAGGGGCATCAGAAAACTAAGGAGGATAACTTTTGGACTGAATTTTATACAAATTATGGCCCTTTTCTAACTTGGATTTTTGGTTCAAGTTTTGCATGCACAGTGTTGTTGTGCTTATGTCTCAGTAACTAGGCATGGGATTGATTTTAGACATCATCAAAATATTAAGGTGTATTAGACTATAAAGGTATATCATTTTTGACTATTATTATCTAATATGTACAGGGTTTGTGAAGGGCAAGAATTGAAATAGATTTCATTTGATTTACCAACAAGCATTTTGAATAGTCGAGCATGCTGTCCTCTGACAGCTCTTGTTACATTCGTTGGAGATATGAGTAATGCTAGTGATTTAATTGTTCCATTACATTCAAATGGCTGGTCTGATTGAATATTTAACTTGGTTTTGTATAATTTAAAGACTTTAAACATTATTATTTAATAAGTCTTTATATAATTGAACTTGTCAATAGAATGATGTTGCTGTTTCACGTAACTCTGTCTCAAGTCTCCAGCCATATTTGCTGGATCCTAACCTCATTGCTCAGATAAATAAAGCCTCATCATGTTGAAATACTAGATCTTTTGACTTAAAATGCTAGAGGCAAATGCATTGCCATTGGTTTGCAAAATCTCAACAACAAAAAAATCAATATATTGTAAGCTCATTCGTATTGTTTTTAAGAAAGATTTAAAGATTAAAGAAGGTATTAAAAATTAATCTTTGGTATCTAAATTTTGATTTGTTTATTGTTTGATGTTGGGTACTTACTGTTCATGGAAAATAAAACAATGTTTAGACCAAGTGTTAGACAGAGTCCTGAAAGGTCAATACTTTAAGGTTTGAAAATTGTATGATGTGTTTTATTTTTTAGGATGCTGAGAAGAAAATTGAGGAAGAGAGAATCCGAACAGAGATTATTCTTAAAGGGAACCCCCTCATTAATCAAGATAAAGCAGCCGATTTTAAAGTGAAAAGAAGGTATGAAGATTCTTTATTTATTTGAAAGCATGAATTTTCTTACAAATAAGGTTATTATAATGCCCTTATCACTATACAGTAATCATGCTTGTAATGTCACATAATGTTTTGTTCCCTCTTATCCCTGCTGCATTGTGTTTACTCATCATTAGCTCACCTGAGCATAGCTCAGGGTGAGCTTTTGGGATACTTGATTGTCCGTCGGCCGTCGTCCGTCGTCCGTCAACAATTTGATGTTTACACACTAGAGGCCACAATTTTGATCCAATCTTCCTCAAACTTGGTCAGAATGTTTGTCTTGATGATATCTTGAAAAAAAAAAACTTGTTTACACACTAGAGGCTACAATTTTAATCTAATCTTCCTCAAACTTGGTCAGAATGTTTGTCTTGATGATATCTTGAACCCTTTCAAAAATGGGCAGGGCCGGACCGAAAAGTAGGTCAATAGGTCAAATCTTAGAAAAATCTTGTTTACACACTAAAGGCCACATTTTGATCAATCTTCCTCAAACTTGGTCAGATGTTTGTCTGATGATATCTCGAACCTTTAAAATGGGGGGGCTGGAGAAAGTAGGTCATAGGTCAAATCTTAGAAAAATCTTGTTTATACTCTGAGGGCAACATTTTTGGTCCAATCATCCTCAAACTTTGGCAGAATGTTTGTCATGATGATATCTTTTGTGGATGGGGTCAGAAAATTCCTGAACATTGTTTCACCTCATCATCTTAATTCTAAAGCAATCTGTTTTGTATAGGCAATGAATGATACTATTCTCAGGTGAGCGATCTAGGGCCATCTTGGCCCTCTTGTTATTAAAAGATGTAGAACTTTTTGACAACAAGCACAGTTCCTAACTAACCCAAGCTTCACCTAATAAAGTGAGGGATTAACAAAGGTCAGTCAGCAATTATATGAGATAATTAGAAAGAATATTTTAATTAAAAATTTTGAAGTTGAGCTTTTTCTTTCCTGAGTTATATATTCAGTACAAATCTAGGATAAAAAATTTAAATTTCTTTTGTATTTGTTTCAGATGGGATGATGATGTAGTGTTCAAAAACTGTGCAAAAAATGACGAGAAAAAACAATTGTTTATAAACGACACTTTGCGATCAGAGTTTCATAAAAAGTTTATGGAAAAATATGTGAAATAATTATATAGAAACACTGATTTGGCTAAAGATCTTTCTGGTAAACATGGAATTTATAAGATGAGTAAGGAACTGGACGGTTTTATTAGTGCAAGTGATAGGGGTGTATCACAGATAATGTCTTACGAGGATCTGAGAGAATGACCTGGATGCACTGCGAAGGATAAGGTGATAATGTGATGGTTCATCTGTCATTAACAAGGCAACGTCCAGTAAGCCATGCTGATGACGCTACTCTCCATAATCACCCGTGGGATTTTTCACTACCGTTTTGTCGATTAGATTAGATGCAGGGTAATTTGTTCATAACTTGCGTTAACCATCCAAACGCACAATTGTCATATCCAAAATGATGTATTCCCAACCACCGATGTTCTCACCTCCACACAGAGAGTATCCGAAATGCATACAGTATGTCATTTTGATTGGCTAAAATATTTTCATGTATTAAGCTATGTCATTTTGATTGGCTAAAATATTTTCATGTATTATGCAAAAAACAATAAAAAAAGTCACTTTGTTAGATGCAAATCCATGATTGATGAACGTAGAGTATCATAACATATTGACGATTGGCGTCTGTTGAAATTGACGAGGGTTTTTCCTCATCAGTGAATTATGCCTATCAGTTGAGGTGACTACTGGGGGATTCAAGAGAAACGAAAGTTAAACATTTTTTTGACAAATATATCTTCTTTTTTTTCTTTTTTTTAACAACAAACCAACCTGAAATACTTAACATTAACTTGACGCTAAATTGTCTCAAAATAAATATGCACATTGGTTTTAACCAATGACAAGCTGTTTAAAGCTCCAACATACAAATGCATGTAAACTTTGCCTTTGAAAATTACCTTTGTTAACAACCTTCGACAAACATTTGGGGGCCAGGATATGCTTGTTATTTTTTTTTGTTGTAAAATTAACCATCTTTGTTAAGGGCTGTTCCTTCCCTCCCAAATGTGAGCATTCCCTGCCCCCACTCATGCATTCAAATAATCATATCCTCATATTAGCCCCATTAAAAATGTCATAAGGTTATGCGATTTTGTTATTTATGCTTTAAAATTATGAACTAATATGTTCTAATTAGTTAATTGGTAATACACAAGTTCACTCTCATTTCTATAGTCAGGATCTTATTTATTTTCCCCAATTTGAACATGAGCTATTTTCTATCTATTAGGAAGCCGAAGATGATCGGAAAATAATTTAAAAAAATTACTACCCACTATGCTGAAGATTTTTTGTGGACACAAAGTGTAGATTACATTAATTTTTTCTTCAATCAAAATATTTCAAGTTTCATTTCATTCATCAGACCAGATGTCTTTACAATTTAAACTAGCATCATTGTTGTAGACAACATAAAATTGTATATGTACTATTTAGTCATTTTATTGCAAGATTCATTGGTGTACATGTATATGTATTATATATTCACTTTATCATCCTCCATTTTGATCTGCTCTCTGTATGTAAAATGTTAAATAAACATAATTGTACATTGGCCAGATATTTTTTTAATGTTTGCTTGCATTTAACCCTGTAACATACTTGTTTTGATGCATTTGCAAACAAGATATCAAGACCTGACATCTAGTTCAATGCTAAATAATATATTTGAGTTCAAAGTCAACACCGTCTGCACAGCAAAGTCCATCCTTTCATATTCCATTTATAGGTCAGTCAACATTCATCATCATAAAATGTGTTCGTAAAAAATAGTACTGGCTCAGCATATAAGGCTAGTTCCAGGATTTGGCCTGGTATCAGGATAATGTGACTGGGTGTGGTATCCAACCATGTCTACGGTGTGATACTGCAGTATGGCAGCACTTTGTCTCAAGTAGACATTGTCTCCTAAAGTCTGAAATACTGTGTGGGGGGACGTAAAATCAAATAAACATAAAATATGTGTAGAAGGGTTAGCACCCCACTGACATCATTTTAGTCATTTGAAACATTTGTCTACATGAGTACTTGAGCCTATAATTGCAACCACCTGATCAAGTGACCAGTTTTAACATCCATAGACACAAAGTACTGGTCCAAACAAGAGAGAATGGCATAAATTGTAAAACCTAATTTCTAACAATCCTGTACTAGGCCATTTCACCAGAGGATTGACAAGTTATCCGGTATAAGTCACTGATTTAAATTGACCAAAAATCTGAAACAAATGTTTATTTCTCATTCAACAATCTACAATATGTAGATTGGGTGTTTGGGGAGGTGCTTGTTGATTTCATAGGTTTACAACTTACTTTGGAGTAAAATGGTCTAAAGCAATCACCTGTATAAAGCAACGCGTTTCTGTTTTTTTCACACCGGCTTTTTAATATACATTTTACCTACATATTGCAGCTACCTGCACTAAGTGGCCAATTTTCCTGTCCCTTTGAGTGGCCTCCTCTTTTTTTGGAGGGGAAGTACTCTTGTTTCCCACATTTTTCTCACCTGGTTACAATATTTTATGCGAGAGAAAATGTTAATATGTATATCACTTCCATATGAGATATATAGGATATTAATTAAAAATAAAGACAAGATCCTTCTTTGGAACATGCGTCAATGGCTGAAGCCTGACAGAAAAAGTGTAATGGACAGACAGAGGACAGGCATACAATGGAAAAGTGATCACTATGTGTCACCTCTGCTTACAGCAGGTAACACATAAAGGTGGTTGAATGGGTTTTTATGACTTCCATTACTAGAAGCTAGTGACAATATGTGATAAGTGGGGGAATACATGAAACGAAAGAAAAAACGGAATGAAAAACATTTTATTTTTAATGATTATGACTTGTATTTCATGCAAATTGTATGTCTCATAATGAAATATTTTGAGTGAAAACAACTAAAACAATGAAGCTGTCCAACCAAGCTTCCATCAAAAGCAATTACAAAGTATAAATAATCTGGTTTGACTTGTATGAAACTTAATGTATATCTTCACTTATATGACAAGATTTCTTTCCCTAAGATCAGGGTTTTAAAGTTTGGGGGTCGTCTTATAAGCATATATATATCGGGTAGTACATGTGAAAAACCAATCTCGAATTTAGCGCTAAGTTATATAAGATTGTTTTACAAAATATTTTAGCAAATAATTTGACATTAGTATAAATGCATTTACCAAACTGACTAAAAATTTGTTCAACTTCAACTCTTTTACTTTTTTTGATGCGCTGGGCAACAGTGAAGATCCTGGTCATACAGCTCCTTGTATTGTAGTTCAGATTCTACACAGTCTGCATGGCAAAAAAAATACCATGGTTTCATACACTATTTAAAGTTCATTAAATTAATATTCAGTAGTCGATCTGTAAATGAATATTCATTAGGTAAAAGGATCAACCCTTTACTCCAAATAGACTCATTTTGACGCATTGGCAAACCCAGCAGACCCAGATCAGACAGCTCCTATAGACCCCAGATCAGGGTCTCCTGTTTGCTTATACAGTATTGTAGCTTAGATTCTACACAGTCTACAGAGCTAAGAAAAATTCACGGTTTCATATGCCATTTAAAGTTCAGGTAACTAGTATTCATGAAGTCATAAACTTGTACATGAACATTCATGAAGTAAATGGTTAAGAAATGAAATATCTATGTATTTTTATTAGAGAAAGATGCCCCTAAGTACAGAAGTATTATTCAACCCCAAGTATTGTTCACAGAATTGGAATCTTATTGCAATGGAGCTCAGACCTTCCAGAAACTCCGTACCACTACAAAAGTCTCTAACCTGAGTCAATGACTCAGAGAGATAAAAACCCAATGGATAGATTGTCATCTAAGTATATATTAATGTATGGATTCTTCATTTCACTGCAAGTTATTTTTTTCCATATAACTGTTGTTGAAAAAAAAAGTTGACGCATCTGTTATTACAGAAGAAAGGATTTACTGTTAAATTTGGGAGTTCATCATACATTTCAAACAAGTAAAGAAACTTAGCACCTTTTAGCTGTCTGTTATAATTGTAGAAAGTTAAACAATATTTAGTGTATAAATACAAAACTGAATGTGAGTATTAAAAACATTAAAAAATAATAAAATAAATGAACACAAAGGCCTTCTTTCCCCTTGATCTTGTACATGTCTAAGGCACAAGAATATATTTCATCTTTTTTTTCTTTTTAATATATTTCATTTATCACAATGATAATTATTTTTCCTAAAATGTAACCAAAAAAAATCAGCTAAACAAAGAATTTGTTTTTACATGTTTACTTAAAAAAAACTATGGAATATTAATGTACATACATGAATTTTAAGCTAAATCCATTTCATATTTATATGTACCATTATCTGTATCATAGAACATGAGACCCCAGGTATACAAGCCAGACACTCAACCATGTCATCACAGAAGCTAACTCCATTTCAATGGAGTACAAGTGTCCTATAATAACTCAAGTGTAATTTGATACCTCTACTTAATAATTACCATTGCCTAATAAGTAACAACTTGATTAACTTGATTTAAAAACAAGAGCTGTCCATAAAACAGCACGCTCAACTAATAAAATGCTTGTAAATAAAAATAAAAATTGCAATTAAAGGCAAAATGAGAATCTCTGTATTATCAAAATATACACATGGCAATTAACATGTGCTCCAAGTTTTAAAGCAATTTCTCAAAGAGTTAAGTGAAAAAGTGAGTTAGTACAAAAAAGATTAATCAAGTCAGAAAAGGGGCATAATTATGTCAAAATCCATGACAGAGTTATGTACTCTTGCCATGTACAATTTGAGGTGCTGGTTAGAAACAAGTATTCAAAGTTTCAAAGCAATACCTCAAAGGGTTAAATAAAAAAAATGAGGTGGTGTGAAAACCTTAACAGAGATTCTAAATAAAAAGGGGGGCATAAATATTTTAAAATTCATGAGAGAGCCTGACCCCCAACACAGGTATGCAATTTCAGGTGTGAATTATGAGGGACATCCTCCATGGAAACTCAAAGAAATTGGAGATAATAGCAATTTTAAACAAAAGTTTAACATCTTTTTTTAAGTCCAAAAAAAGCCCATTATTATTAAAAATTATTAGAAGAGTTATTGTTCCTGTTTCTACTGGAAATATAAGGGACATGAATCAAGTAAAAGTGTAAATCATGGCAATGTTAAACAAAACTTTAACAATTTTCCTAAGTCTAAAAAGGGCTATAAATTTGCAAAAATATTTGAAAGAGTACTGTTTGTTTGTTGGGTTATTGTCCCACTGACAGTATTTCAGTCATTTGAAGACGATGTCTACTTGAGACAGATATAGTGCTGCCACACTGCAGTATCATGCTGTAGACATGTGGCATGATACCACACCCAGTCACATTATCCTGACACCAGGACATCCATTCAGTAAAAGTGGAGACAATGGCAATGTTAAACAAAACTTTAACATTTTTCTGAGTTCAAAAAGGGCCATAAAAATGTAAAAATATTTAGAAGAGCTACTGTTCCTGATTCTACTGGTTGGTCTGATGATGATAGTGATGAAGTCTGAGGGCCATCCATTGAGTAATAGTGGAGATAATGGCAATGTAATGTTAAACAAAACCTTAACATTTTCAGAGATGCAGATGCCAACACAGGAGTGACTACAAAGCTCATCCTATTCTTTGAATAGTTGAGCTAATAAAATGAAAAAAAAAAACAAAAAAAACACACACACACACAAAAAAAACCTATCACTTTAAGGTATTGATTTCATCAAGTAATGGGAGAAACTACAGCACATGTACTGATTTAATCTAAATCTGATTATAATCTAAACTCTATACATTTGTAACCCTAAATCTTGTAACTCTATACTTCTAATGCCATAACTGTATGTGTTAAACAATATCTGTATCCAAAAATCTTAATTCAACATGAACTGGTCTACACAATATGTTAATATCTAAAACAATATGTTTATTACACAATTTGACACATATGATCAACACAATATGTTCAACACAATATGTTCAACTCAATGTTTGACACATATGATCAACACAATATGTTCAACACACTGATTAAATCGGTGCTATCAATGAAAGTAATCAATACCCCCACAACACCGTTTTGTCCTAGTTCACACCACATACATGTATTCCCACATCAACTATCAATATAAGTTTTCTATTTTTAGTAACAGTGACCTTGACCCTATTCAATTTTTTAATGAAATGAGCATAAATATGTTTAATTGATGTATTGATTGCAAGACAATTCCAAATGGTGAAATCAGTATTGTTTTAATTATAGTAAACAATATAATGTTTATTTCATCAATGGAAAAGAAGTTTCATACACTGATTTGTATACAGGAAATGATGGTGACATGTGGTCTGGTGGATCATCCATTCAGAACAGCTCTTACTTATGTAGTTGGCTGAAAGTTGTATTTGTTAAGTTTAGGTGGACAATGATGTGACATAGCTGTATGATTCTAGCATATCCCAAATTTCACAAAGTGAAGCAAATGTATAACTTGAACTATCACTGAAGGTGATTAATACCCCCACAAACCACTTTGACACAGAAAAAAGGGCTGTAATTCTAACAAATTCTTTGACACAGTTATCTGCTCTTGTCTTGACTGGTCTTATCATGAGGAATCATTGTACCAAATGTGAAGGCTTATCACCAACAGTTACCAAACATTACATAGTGTGAGTGAAGGACTGGACGGGATGTAATGGGACGACACAAACACGATTGTTAGGTGGGGATAAAACTATAATCATATGTCCCACATGATTCAGACAAAATGACCAGAAAAGCACTACTTACACTTTGTAAAGCATTCAATTCTTTCAACAAAAAAAATAGCAAACATTACACTAAAATATTGCACAGTCTGCGTGCACCACTAATAAATCTTCCTTGCATGATAAAAAATCAACAAGTAATAAAAATCTAAACAATAAAGCTAAAAACAGACTAGTTAGAATTGAGAGAAGCATTTCATAAAGGAATCTATAAAATCTACACAAAAAAAGAAACACTGATATTCTATCATAAACTATCATAAGAAATGAAACTGTTTTATAACATGATAATGCCACTATCTACTTTGACTAATATAAGATCATGTACATTATAAATACATGTTTACATTAAGTTGAGTCACACTTCTTAATTTCCATACAAGATTATTTTTATTAATGCTACAGATATTTAGTCACTGTACAATTTTATAAATCAATTAGAGTATAAAGACGCAGTGGTCCTGTGGTAACAAACACGACTATGGATCCAATGGTGATTGGTTCGAACCCCTTTAGGGGCAAAATTTTCATAGCCTTACCAGGCTAAAAACACTGGTCCAACCCAGGAACCATCAAGAGGGATTAGTGTAAGTCATTTGAACTTGTTTTCCTATCAACTTGATATAAATAAGTTTAAACAAACTAGAGTTCAGGAACATGCATCATTTTAGTAAGTGTGACGTAAGTAGTGAATTTGTACTATATAACTATGGCGGCAATAAATATTTTGTTGTTTTTTTAACAGAAATTTTCATTATGACTAAACTTCATATCTGTATTCAATAAAATATAAAAAGACAGTATTAAACTAGTTAGCATTCTTCATTTTAAAATGGTTCAATTAAGTATTTTTTCCTGACTGTATCAGGTTTGAATTTATTTATTTGACCTCTCAACAGTTCCTGAGTTGGACCAGTACTTTGCCATTTGGAAGGTTATAAACATTTCTTGCCCCCAACACGGTTTAAACCAACAACCTCTGGATTTGAAGTTAGGTATATAACCACTTGGCCATGTCACCCTTAAATATCGTAAGATAATGTTACCACCTGTAAAATACCATCCACTGAAAGCCAAAAGGGCTCATCAATATATATATAAAGGATGATGAACCTTTCTTACTTTCAATTTTTTTTTTTCACTTCACATAATTAGCAAATATATATTAGTTTGTTAAAAAGAAAAAAGAGGCACTTTAAACTTATATGAGTTATTCTCATTTCTACATATTTCAATGACAAATTTCATAGGCCATGTGACTTTGACATTGTAAAATTTACTGCAGATAAAATATGAACAAAATGTGTTTTTGATGTTAATAAACTACTTAGCGACAATAAAGTATATGCATTACTACTACTCAACTACATATATCTATCAAATAAAAAAATAAAATAGACCAAAAAAGTTACGAGTAATATCTGAACACATAAACCTCAAAAATGACTGTTTCATTATATCATTACTGAGCAAATATAAAATAAACAATTTTGCAATCATACAAAGAACAATCCAATTATGGCAGAAAAAAAAAACATGCAGAAAAGAGAGGAAAAGAAAACATATCTGACCATCTTTTTACTTGTCTCATTAAAAATGAAAATACTAAAAAATATTTTACTGAATTCTAACTCTTGTGTCACCGAAAATATTAAACCAACTTTTTGGAACTTGTGTCACTTATTTATTAAAATTTTGGTAACTTGGGTACTTCTTTCACAAAAATAATATTAAACTCTGAAAATATTTACCTGAACTCCTTGTGTCACTAAAAATATTAAACTGAATTCCAGTTACTTATTAATTTCTATAATATTTTGATTTTTTTAACTAGCCTTAAATTCAGTATTGACTGAATTCAAATAAATCAATGTTCACTGGGACCTTCTCAGTTTCTAAAATGAAAATATAAGTCCCAGCTTTTACCCTTTGTTAAGGGATTATTTACTTTTTTATGTCAAGAACAGTATCACAAACATATTCTTGTGGTCTTTTATGTAAACTAACCAACATCTGATCACATGATATCCCAGTGTAACTATTGGATAATGCAATCATCTAATTTAAATATGTCTGTAAACTTCAGAAAAGGCTTTTTCACAACAAATTTGGTCAGAATTCAAGCTTTGGTCTTCACTTATATGCTGGTCTCAACTGACATGATTTATATATACACATAAAAAGAATGAAAGTTTATCCCAGCAAAACTGACTGCTGAAGAAGGAGAGAAATGATTTTTGTGATGATGTACACAATGCCTGAGCAGAATGAAATACATTTGATGTCAATTTGAAAAAAAAAAAAATATATACATATCTTTTTTAGCTTTTCATGATTTGGGATGATGAGTAGCCAAAGGATTTTCATAAAACTGGCTCAACAGATTCCACATCATAATTCATGCATGCATGTTTACAGACATCTGCAGTTAAAATAGGTCCCCATTAATATTTTTTCAGCACTTTGTGATAAAAAATATTGACTTCAAAATGAATGATAGCCAACTCATGCCTATGTACAGAAAGTATATACATATTACCCAACATTTTTCCTCTCACAACATGTCTGACGTCACTTGTTAATGGGAGTACTAGTTTTACATTTCTGGCTATGAGTGATTCATCCTACTGAACAGTATCAATCAGCTCGGTATCTAATTAACTTTTTTTAAGCTCAACTAGAGCTGGTAGGTTTAACAGATAGCCTGAAATGTTCAGAACAATGGGTTAATTAACATGTGTTTGTTGTTTTTGAAGGATTAAGTGGTATTAAAGCCATCTATTTGGTCAGAAATGTATCCATGATCACCAGTTTTCAGCTGGTCTATACTGAAGCACTTGTTTAGCAGAGTGATCTGTCTTGTGTCAAGTAAATCTAAAACATCCACCAGGTAAAATCAATAAATCATAAAACAAGCCCTTCTACTGTAGTGGCTGGAATTGTACGAAGTTTGGTCCTTTCCATGTGCAGAGATTTTTCCTTTTCTTCCTGTAGTCACGGTTACAGTTTCGTGGTACTGTCTATCCCTGGGGAATGGAAGCTGTCATCTCCAATAGGACTTTCACTGGAAATACATATACACATTTTTTGTTTGCTTATTGGATTTAACGTCCACCTGACAGTAGTTCAGTCATTTTGTGACTCTGTCTACATGAGACAGATATAGTGCTGCCACACTGCAGTATCACGCCGTAGACATGTGACATGATACCACAACCAGTCACATTATCCTGACACCGAGCCAACCAGTCCTGCAACTACCCTTATATGCTGAGCGCCAAGCAAGGGAGCTATACCAGTACCATTTTTTACAACTTGAGATATGCCACAGCTGGGGATCAAACCACAACCTGCCATTTCCAGGGCCGAAGCCTTAATCAGTGGACCAACGTAACCCGTCTTAACACTCTTAACCACACTAAATACTTTAAAAAAAAAAAAAAATTTTTCCTGATGGATAAAATTTGTTCAATTCCTTGACAATTTACACCACAATTATCATCCCAATGGCATCCTTTCAAACCGTTTAAATCTCATATTTATTGGAATAGAACCCAAAAA
>CM037789.1:50303620-50353620 GCA_021229015.1 Solen grandis | reverse complement strand
TATAATTATAAACTACACAAATACCTTTTAAGTCCCAGCGCTTTATAGCTTAAAACTTACAAGAGAAAAATATAATATTGCAAATTACAAATCATAATGAAGATTAATTAAAGTCACCTTTGAAGTCCATACAATGAAATATCCCATGAAAGAATACAGGAAATCCCCTAGAATCTCCTTAGTTGTTCAGAAAGGGCACTATATGTTAGTGAGAAAAGTGGGCGGTGCATGTTCTGAAATATGCTGTGCAGTAAAATCACATACTGGGTATATCTCAGCATATATGAAGCGTGTTTCAGACATTTGTAAACTTTTGTAACTACAACAAATTTTCAAATAATGAAGTAGAAGAGATATATAGAAACTTCTTAAATACTCCTATGTTAATTACTGGTATATGTTAATGAAGTTCTGACCTAAATTTAGAACAAGAAAGCTACAATTCGCTATTTTTCTTGTGGAATCTTTCATATAAATAACCATTTCTCTAGGCTTTTATGATGTAGGTGCATTTGGATTTAACTCAAATATCTGTAAGATACTAGGGCTTAACAGAAATTTAATGTGATATAAAAGCTACAGGTATCGCTGAAGGTGAATAATGCATTATAAGGTTATCTTACAAGGATCCATGTACTGTCTCCTCTTTCACCATCTTGTTGTAGAGCAAGTGTTCTTGTTCCAGACCTATCACGCACTTCAGAATCTCGTTCAACATCTCAAAACATGACTTGGAGTCCTCTATCTCCAGCGGCAATGTCAGCTGGCTTCCTGTGTAGACCTCCAGCGCGCCACACGCATCTATACACATGTAAATGTAGCATCAGTAGAGATAACACTTGAAATCAGATAGCTAGCTTTTTCAAACAGATTTTGTTAAAGTTATTTCTTTACCTTGTATAGACATGCTTGATGCAAACACATACAGAGCATGACTACATAAGATAATTCTTTGAAAGAGCTGTCTGATCAGGGTCTCCTCTGTTTATTCATAAAAATTTTAGATTCTACAATTTAATTGTTTCATATACCATTTTAAGTGCAATAAATTAATATTCAACAAATCATATATTTGTATCACCTGTGGATGATATCCAAGAATGATATGGATTTATTTCACTGATAGAACACAGTATTTTATCATAAAATGATACGTGGTCCAACACCTGACGTCAATTTTTTTCTTTTTTTCTTCAAGATTTATTAACTTGAGGTGCAGTTGCAGAGTCAAGATCTGGTCCATATATTACAGTATAGCATAATAATAGAAGTGTACCATAGCACACATGTGAAGAATTGTGTCAATTTGTTAATTTCACTAGGTTAACATAGAGAAATTGTAGAAAATTAAGCAAAAAGAAGCAAATCATAGGCTTGGTGCAACTATTTTTTAACCTCTCAAAACAGGGTTGTCATACCACGTGATATGTGACCTCATTTTAAGGATCATAGGAGAAAAGTGCTTCTCCATTAATTTTAATTGTATATAGTGAAGCGGAAAATCGTGTCCTACAAATAGGACCTAATGACTCTCTTGTCAAATGTACAGTATCTCCTTACATTTTGTAAAACACTATAAGTGAAGTGCTTTACACAATAACAAACAAAATTTCACATTTTCGCGAATGTTAGGAAATGCTGTACATCTGACAAAATCATTAGGATTCTCTTCACATGTACTATATCCCATTAAAATTGATTGATGTCCGAAAATGAGACAAAAAAGGCTGCTTACAACAGCTAAAAAAGACATCAAATACCATATGGTATGGCCACACTGTCTATATATTACTACTGTTTTGCACAAAGCCTTCCAAATACAGTCAAAACTATATTGGCGTCATCTCTAAGCCAACCTGAGGACAAAGGCCAGTGACTTGATTCTAAGCACTGAATTAATAGCTAATTTAACTCTGAATAATGTGGCCTTTGTTCACAGGTTTTACTGTATAAAGTAAAGAAACCAGCAGTAACAGTTCTACAACATTTTATCTAATTCAGTCTGATCACTATAGAACTAAGGGTGCTGGGTACTGAAAAATAAAAGAAAGAAGAAAACAAAGTATAGTTTTTAAATACTTTCAACATGTACAGACAAGGCTTACACTAACATTTATGTAATGAAGAAGAGTGTTCTTTGAAAAATGTGTGTCACCTGCTGAAGCGTAACAGAAAAAGTGCAAGGGATAAGCATAAAGGAAAAATTGTGACGGACAGACAGATGACGGAAAAGTGATCCCTATGTGACACCTTTATTCACAGCAAGTGACACAAAATGTATATGATACCTCGATATATATGAAGACTTTCTGAACCCTAACCCCTAACCCTAACCCTAACCCTAACCTTGGCTAATAGAGCAGACCCAGATCAGGGTCCTTATATAAAGAGATGGTCCTAACATTAAGGTAGTTTTTATATAGGGTCTTACAATAAAAATGATTTCCTTAGAAACTTAGCAAGAAAGAAAGGATGAAAGAAAGAGGCCGAGAAAGAAATATAGCGAGAGAGAGAAACTAAAAGAGAAAATAAAACAACAGAGAAGCTGAAGTGAGAGAGAGGGGAAATATAGATAGAGAGACAGAAAGTCTAAGAACTGCTAAGATGACTAGTTCCCAAAAGATGATGAGCACAATATACTGCCAGTACAATAATCTACCAGCTGAATGTCCCTATGTCAGAGGTGCATATCCATCCACTTTCATAATTGTTCTGTAGGAATTTAAAAGTCAACATCAAGCTTAACCACTTACAAAGTGAAACCAAAAATAACTAGAACTATCACTAAATGTGATTAATACCCCCGCACTACTGCTTTAGAAATGATGAAGATATTAGGATTAAGAAGAAGAGTATGAAAAAGACATTTTTACATTAGTTTTTTTTCCAGATTTTTGGCCGGGTTACACAGGTTGTGCTTGACCATTGTATGAAATTGTTTTGAATTCCAACCAGTAGTTTTAAAGTAAAGCTCCGGACAAGGAGAAGTAACAAAGGGCAATAACTCTGTAATTACAATAGAAAGGTTCTGCACTTCCTCTTATTGTGATTGACAATTGTATGAAATTGTTTTGAATTCCAACCAGTTCTTTTCAAATTATACTCTGGACAAGGAAAAGTAACAAAGGGCAATAACTCTGTAATTCCTATAAATAGAGTTATGGTTCTTGTGCACTGCACTTTCTCTCATTGTGCTTGACCATTGTATGAAATTGTTTTGAAATCCAATCAGTACTTTACAACTTATACTCCGGACAAGGTTACAAGTTATACTCCAGACAAGGAAAAAAATACAAAGGGCAATAACTCTGTAATTACTCTAGATAGAGTTATGGTTCTTGTGCACTGCACTTCCTCATATTGTGGTTGACCATTGTATGAAATTGTTTTGAAATCCAACTAAAAGGGCAAAACTCTGTAATAAGTCAAAATGGAGTTATGGTTCTTGTGCACTGCACTTCCTCTCCATGTGCTTGATCATTGCATGAAGTTTTATTGAATTCCAATAATGCAACGGACCGCTGGACCGACCAACCGACAGACCGACCACCGGGTGACTCCTATATACCCCCCCAAACTTCGTTTCGGGGGTATAAAAAGCCCTTTGCACTCAGAAACCAGATCAGCCTGCACATTACAAACATGCCAATCTACCCTAACCCGATTCTCAGGAACACTAAATGTGCTGTAATGACTCTGCAGCCCCATTTTTTTTAGAAGCAGGCAGGTTTTATTCTGCATGGTAGATATGGTGCTGCGACATTAAGCCGTAGACATGTGGCATGATACCACACCAAGTCATATTATCCTGACACTGGACCAACCAGTCCTGGAACTACCCTTATATACTGAGTGCAAAGCCCAGATTTATAACAATACAATTCTGAACTATTTTAAAAAGCCTCTGTGGCGTATTGAACCCACAACCTTCAAGTTAGAGGTAGGATTCTTAATTCACTCAGCTAGGGGGACAATATTTAT
The DNA here is from genome assembly GCA_021229015.1 of Solen grandis. Classification (NCBI taxonomy): domain Eukaryota; kingdom Metazoa; phylum Mollusca; class Bivalvia; order Adapedonta; family Solenidae; genus Solen; species Solen grandis. The sequence continues at coordinate 50,349,639 of CM037789.1, read as the reverse complement.
CAATTTCCTGACAAAAAAATCTGATTTAACTTTTTAAGTTTCCAATGTCTGATAAAAATTCTTATTTGGGTCAGTTTTTTTTATTCAGTTATCAGATAGAAAATTCTCATCTGGGTCATATTTTTATGTTGTAAGATAAAAATTCTGATTTGGGTCGAACATTTTTATTCAGTTGTCAAATAATTTGATCTAGATCGAATATTTTTGCTCAATTTTTTAGATAAAAATTCTGATTTGGGTCGAACATTTTTATTCAGTTGTCAGATAAAAATTCTGATTTTGGTCAAGTTTTTTTATTCAGTTGTCAGATAAAAAATCTGATCTGGTTTTAAAATGGTTGCACTGGTCATGCCCTTGACAACTATCACTTTATGCCTGGTTAAGCTAGAGTGCTTGATAGCAGAAAATGGATGAATATCTCCATTAAATGTCCACAACACAACGCCAGACCACTAAGCGGTGCTTTTCTCTCACCTAGAACTGTCTCCTTGGCAGATACTGGACAAAAAGTCAATCAACAGTCAATTATAGTACGATAAAAATATAACATGCATATAGGATAACATATCTAAACTCAAATTTTCCTCAACTCAAAAATCTCACACTCTATATCAAAACAAGAAATCTTTTTTGTAAAAATATTGAACCATTTTCTTAAAGAAAAGATTTAAAGTAACATGTATGGACAACTTTTATATTCTCAAATAATAAATAAAGCAGTTCCATATTTTAAAGATTTTTAGTTTTACACTAGAGAAGAGTTTCTAGAATACTATATTTTAGTGAAATTAACTGGCTACTTTCAGTATCTGTCTGACAACATTACGACTGGATTTTAGTGCCATTCTGAAATGTGCATTATAAAACTGATTTACATGATAATAACCGTCAATAAAAAGCCATCATGGAACTTGCATCAAGACATTTTTAACAAAATTAGTCATAACATCTGGCCAAAAAATACTTTGTAAATGAAATTGTCAGAATTTTTTTATTATAAGAGAAGCAGGATAGTCTAGTGGTAGGATTCAAGATTCCTAATCACAGGGTCCTTGGTTTGAATCTCGGTCAGATCGCCGCTTATTTCTTTGAGCAAGAAATTAACCTCAAATTGTTCCATTCCACTTAGGTGTATATAAATGGTTACTTTTAAGGGTTAATTAACATGATTAGTTGGCTGAATGAGCACTAGTTTGAAAGTAGGCTTAAAATAGTTATTTACTATTATTACTTAATTTTTTTAAATTATATAACAGTATCATGAGATATTCTTTATTTTGTTCATCAAATACAGATTTTTTCTTTGTTGCTTCTTGTGACAGTTTCAGGCTGTATCACAAGTTTTGTATATAAAATGATTTATGTTTCAAAAAGGCAATCATAAATTACAGGCATTTCAAAGCCTAAGACAAGGTATGTGTACCTCTCAAGTAAGACCTGACAGCCAGGATAGTAGGTAAAGAAACTGTCTCACCATGCATGGTCTCCAGTTTGTCCATGTTAGCCAGGTACAGGGCGTGAATCTTCTCGATCTCGCGGTCACTGTCAATGTCCACCCTGATATTGGTGAGAGGAAGGCTGCCGGACACAGGCTCACATCCCTGACTACCGGCCTCAGACTCCTTACAGCTGTTAACATAATATCAATTCTATTATATTTACCAAGTTTTCTGCCTATTTATAGTGTCTGAATACTGGCCCCATTCCCAATTAAAATTGGGCAATATTTTCCAAATTGGCAAAACAAGAGTTTTAAGCACTTAACCTGATTTTTTTTACACTGACTATGAAACAAGTTCTAATACTAAATTGACCCCTCTCAACAGTTTCTAGATTGGACCAGTACATCTCATGTGGGAAACCTAGAAATCAAACTTCTTTTTGTGAAAAAAGGGCAATACTATTGAACATCTGTGAATTGATGAATACTTTTTTTTTATACAAAGCTTAGTGAAACAGGACCCTTGTCACTGATAGGGGTACCATTATTCTTGTCTAATCAGTAAAATCAAACCTTTAACTTATATAAACACATTTTGATATCCTGGCAAACAGAGGACCCAGTTCAGACAAATCCATAGAATATCGTGCTCAAATTCTACACAATCTGCATGGCAAAGAAAATTCTATTTTTTCTTATACCATCTAAAATTCAGTTACATTGATATTTATCAAAGTGAAATTTGTACATGAATATTCATGAGATAAAGGATTAAGGTCAGGGTGCACATGTCTATGGGATGTTTTATACGTACCAGAGCCAGTGGCCGTTGAGGTAGGCTGCAGGGTGATACCTCTGGAGGCGATGCTTGTTGGCCGCGCTAACTTTGTTCAACACATCGACCCTGCAAGGCAGACATCAGAAATACATTCAGTAACATGAGCACTCTCAATCATCCAGGCTATATTTTGAGAGGAATGGGACATGAGCCAACAAGCACCTGAACGATTGTGAACTCTCTGTGAGAGCGCAATTTAGTAAATATCACTGAAAAATGCTTTTTAATGCAAAAATAATAATATTTGTAATGGTAGTGGTCAACTATGAATAACAGTCAACCTGTGAACAAAGGCCACTGACTTAATTCCATGCAATAAACTGTAAACTACAGTGAATTAAACCTCTTTGTAACAAACATCTCCAGATAAAGGCAAGTTTTCCGTTTCATTCAGGCAGTCTTTTGCATAGTAGTGATAGAATTTCAGTCAAGCTAATTTCAGGTTGGGGTTAGGGGGTCTGAGTGCACAGAGGCTTCTGGGTAAAACCATCAACATACTGCAAGCCAGCTGTTTGGCTTCTTCACGTGAAATATCCGAGGGGTCTTGTTGGGATCAGGGAGTTTTTGTTCACAGATTATATTGTACATAAATCAGTAGTATTATTGCTGACCAGATTGTTAACATTCAAAATCAGTCAAAATTCAACTTGCACCAATACTAAAGGTGATTAAATCAAGAGATAAACATATCACCATTTTAATTATCACATATATTAAGATAAAAATTAAATATATACAAGAGAAATGATATCAACTTAAACAAGTGCACCACATGTGGATTCCAATGCTCATCTGTTAAAAGTGTTTGAGTAATGAGCTAAATTTAAAGTTTTTGCATGGCAACAATAACAACAATGACCCAGCAATCAAAATAACCCAACTTTTTCCTAGAAAAATGTCTTGTCAAAAAGTGGAAAATGTGCAAAATATACTGTTTGAAAAAAATATTCAGTATTAGATTCTTGAGCTGTGGAATATTTCAGAATGAGGAGTATTGTGACTCTGTGTTTAGGAAATTTACCATTCCTTCTCCTCGATACAGTTGCTGGCCTGTATGTACAGCACTCGAGTGGGTTGGATCACTTGGAACATCTGCAACATAATGTAAAATCCAGACTTAAACCAGGGACCCCTCAGTGACAGTTAAAGCTATCCAGACTGTAAAGCTATCTATGTCTGTTTGTTCATTGGGTTTACATTTGCTGCAGTATTTCAGTCACTGACAAGATGTTGAATTATTCTCACAAAATGTCAACCAATTTCCCCCAAATTGTTATGACACAGAAAAAGGGCTATAATTCTTACAAAATCCTTGACACAGTTATCTGAACTTGTAAACTGATTGGTCTTAACATCAATCATTATTCCATGTGTGAAGCATTATCAACAGTAGTTACCAAACTTAAAGTAAAGTGAGTATAGGAAGGGATGGGATTTAACATGACAAATGAGATTCCTATATTGCCCCTACCTGTGATAAATATAGACTTTAGATCCGATACTGGGCTATGTTTTAGGGGATTCCACATTATATTGGAGATCAATATACTGGAACTTTAGTGTATACATACATATTTCATCTTGAAGGACAGTTCTGCCAGCCACTCAACCGCCAGGATGTCTTCTATCGGTATGACACACAGCGGTATTCCTCCCTTACATTTGGCGTACGTCAAACACTCATTGGTCAGACAGAAGTACCGCTGCTTGAAGTTCTTCATTCCAAACCTCTTTCTACCCTGAGCCCTTTTGATGAGCATTCTGAAATTAACTCAAATCCTGTAAAAATATGTTATCCTGTTTTCCCCATGATTACTGGCCTAATAAAGGGGTAACCTAATAAATTTAGCTATATATAGTCAATAGTGTATTCCACTGTAACAAAGAATAGAATTAACATCTTTTTATTGAAGGTGGGGGGGGGGGGGGTCCAGTCAGCATAAATTCTTTATTTTCTCTCTTTTTCTTATAAAATCAGCAGTATGTTTTTTTTTTCATTACTTAATAATAGCTCCTATTTTCTAATTATAAACAAGACATATCGCTAATGGCGATGGATGCTCCCTAAATGTGCACGTTTGTCAATGTATTTCAAAAATATATTAAGTTCTATTTTTAACATCATTGACCTTGCCTCCAAGTTAGTCAAAAATTGTTAAAAACGATGGGTACTCTCAAATGAATGCAATTTAGTGGAATAGGGTTTAATCTTGACCCACCCCTGAGTGGCGTTTAAATATATCAAAGTGTTGAACAGCTACCTGTAAATGTAAAGAGGTATTGTGATATCTGAACTTCCAAGATGGTTTTTAGGGTTATGAAACACCTGATTTGTTATAAAGATCTTGAGAAAATGAAGATTAAAGGCATAATTTTATATAACGGTAAAGTATGATTAGTGGGGGCACTATTCAATACATTTGACTGCTATATGAAATGTGCCTTTACATTCATTCCAATACTTCATTGTGTTGAAAATTGAACAATGCTTAAGCTGGTGCCAGGGGGCATGAGAGATTATGCACTTTCCATCATCTTTCATGAACAGGCTCAATAAAAATGAGTCGGCAATTCTGACCTTTTAAATTTTGTTTTCAATGCTCTCGAGGGATCTCCCCTTTTCCAGATTTTTAAAGCTGAACTGTTTGAGAAAAAGTGTAAAAATCTATTTTTAGCACCAGTGACCTTGACCTTAACCCCAGTGACCCCTAACGCCACCAGAAGTTAAAGGACCACCCAATGTATCTCCCTACTAAATATAAATGATATCAGTCAATAAGTGAAGTTGCTAGAAGAAACTGTTGGAAAGTGTGATGGAAGCAGCGACTATATGCTCCCCAATATTTTTTCCAGGGGAGCATAAACAAGATGGCCATGATGGCCCTGAATCGCTCACCTGTTTATAAATGAGCAACATATGTTGGATATTTCATATTGACCTACTTTTTGACATCACATGACCCATTTTTGAGCTTGACCAAGATTTATCAAGATTTATGGAAACAGACATTCTGACCAATTTTCATGAAGATTGGGCCAAAAATGTGGCCTCTAGAGTGTTAACAAGGTTTTTCTAAGATTTGACCTCATGACCTACTTTTTGACCCCACATGACCCAATTTCGAACCTGTCCAAGATTTTATGGAAACAAACATTCTGACCAAGTTTCATAAAGATTGGGCCAAAAATGTGGCCTCTAGAGTGTTAACAAGCCAAATTGTTGACGACGAACAACGCACATTGCACGACGGACGAAGGGCAATCACAAAAGCTCACCTTGAGCAAGTTGTGCTCAGGTGAGCTAAAAAGAAAACAGGAAATGTAAAAACAGGGAAATTGAAAAATATGGTTTGTGCTGAGATACGAGTAAGTTTAACCCAGTTCAGCTCAAAACTGGAGAAAGCCTCCTTAAGCCTGCCCACTTCACTTTTCTTAGCCCCACTGGATAAACTTTTTCCATCTCAGCACCAACTAAATATTCTCTATAACAAGGTATGTAAAATGAAAAGCCTGACCTTTCATTTATAAATGCAAGGGCTCTACTAAGTGAGCTACAGGACAGTCTTTCACTAGTAATGTCTTCTTTTTTTTCTGACAAAGTTTTGTTGAATCTGTATCAAAAGTCATTCTGTGGATTAAGAAGTGTTCCTTGAAACACATGTGTCACATGCTGAAAGAAGCATGACAGAAATAGTGAGATGAAAAAAGACAGAATTACAGATGACAGAGAAGTGATCCTTAAGTGTCAGTATGTATCACCTCTGCTTACAGCAGGTGATACAAGTAAACAAGGAAAAATAATTTTTTTGAAGGTTTATATATTGATGTATATTTGTATCAAGTTTCATGATGATGTGAAAACCTCTTCATAGGAAAAATCTTCAATGCAAAGGTAAACCTGAGGTGTGACAGACGGACAAGTGAAAGAACGCAAGCATGAACAAACACACACAGAGACTGAAAATCTATATACCCTGCAACGCAGTTGGTGGGGAATAAAAGCCCTGAATATATGAGGAAAATGAGAATTGATGCTTGAGAGAAAGGTGTTTCCATGCTTACCCTTCTTTCAAGACAACAGGGACTTCCTGCGTGCTCAGATGTTTGGAATGTGCCTTTGTGGAGGATGAAATGATGTCTAGGTACTGAAACAGATGCGATTATCATGATATGACATGTTACACATCTCTGTGTTATTTCCCATCATGCAACAGGGGTTGTGCAAAAATTGTGACACGTGATGTGTACTCTTACACTGGCAGGTCTCTAACCTATAGCCCTATTTTGTCAATCTCCTGAGTCTACATTTTAGAAGTGCAACTTTTAAAGTAATGCTTAATGCAGATTTCCTAATGTGTTTCTTCACAAAAACAGAGTAGGATGTAAAATGCCATGAAAAAAAATGTCAGTATTCTTTGTTTTTTTATGCATATCAGAAATTGGTAGACACTATGTAAGAAAAAATTCTTGCATCTTAGAAAAAATTTATTTAAGTGAAACAGGTACAAGACCTTTAGGCTAACTACCCAACACTTAAGAAATTGTGATCAGAGCAAGGTTTTAACATATGACCCAATGCTCAACCATTGGCCTATGATGTCCTTGCTGTTTGTGCAGCACAAGCATGACAGAAATATTCAATATGTGTACAAAACATTATTTATAGGATAAGGCTTATATAAATGTACAATAAAATCATTGTAAGAGTCCAGTTCAAAGAAATAAATCATCACTGACAATATCATGCAGGGTGTAGATGTGTGTCATACTACATACCAAGGGGTAAGAGCAAAAAAAGTGCTTCAATACATATGTGCACTTAGCCTAGTTTTACACTCACCCCTTGATATAATTGATAGATTCAGATGCATAAAAATGTACAAAAAGAAAGTACAAACACAATGAACTATCTGATACATGATGCTAGATTCATATTTATATTTCAGAAATATGCATCCTTTTTTATGAAAATTGAGAATAAAACTGATATTATTATTATAGCATTTTTTAGTCTATAATATTAATAAGATTTATATAAATTCCTTTACTTCCATGAGCTGTCTGATCAGGGTCTCCTCTGTTTGCTCATACAATAGTTTAACTCTACAGTCTTCATGGAAAAGATTTTTTTTTTTCATATACCATTTATAGTTCAGTAAATAAATATTCATGTTGTAAAGGAATGATATTACCATTTTCATTGAATTAAATAAACAAGTTGCTAAACTCATTCTTTTGTGACAAACATTATACAAGAACACTACCAGGACCCAAGCATGTAATTACTATAAAAACATTCATTTTCATTGACATTAAATTTCATTGATTATGTATCTAAGAGAATTTCATGGGTACATTATTTGTGGATCTATGTTCTGGAATATGTGAGGTCTTCACCTCAAAACAAGTTTTGATAAAACGAAAATTTGAGTCCCACAAAAATTGTTGATTTCACAGTAAACAGAGAGGATTCCCTGCCTGATGAGCCATTTCCACTGTGATATGAGAGAGAGGGGGTGGTGGTATACTGACCATTTTGATAGCGTCAGTGTGCTGCTGGTCGGAGAGGAGCTGAAACAGTGGCACCATGTAGTCCTCCTTCAGGCTGAATGTCCACTGAAATCACAAACAACCTTGATTACTGGGCACATGCCACATACGTTTAAATACTCAGGCACATATATGTATTAAACTCTTCAAATACTCAGGCATACATGTAAACTCTTCAAAAAATCAAGCATACATATAAACTTTTCAAATATTCAGGCATATATGTGAATCATAAATGTAGTAAACTTTTCAAATACTCAGACATATATGTAAACTTTTCAAATGCTCAGGCAGACATGTAAACTCTTCCAATACTCCGGCACACAAAGTGTAGGCACATTATACTTACTGACTTGGAGCTGACCAGGTTTCCCAATCCCTGGATAGCCTTGGAGATGAGTGTCAAGGTGCGAATTAATGCTGAATCCTGCAGATAAACAAACATCAGTTTAAGAGAGCAAGAGTGTAGGATGGGACGTGATGGGAAGTTAAAGGGACATGAAGAGAGTGATTCCTGTATAGACCCAGCTCTGAGAAGCAGGGAATGTAACTAGCATACTGGTGATTGGATATAGCCTAATATAGCCCTGTGTTACGTAAGCCCTGAATACAATTAAATTAATAAGTCAACAAAAAGTAATGTATAACAGTATATTCTACCAGGGTTTTCCCTGCCACACAAAATTACCCATTTTGAGACATTAATTGTGTAAATAACTCCCAAATATTTCAAAATTTGTCTCTTAATCTAAATATCAAGGGGACATTTGTCCCCATTTGAAAATATCAAGGGAAAACCCTGGGGATGTAACTAGATTTTTGGTGATTGGGATATAGCCTAATATAAGCTTATGTTATATAAGCTCCGGATACTACGAAATTATAAGTCAACAAAAAATAATGTATAACAGTATATTCAACACACCTGTGAATCTGCCATCAGATCAAAGAACCGTGGCCCCAGTATTGCGGGAGCGAAGAACCGGAGGAACACAAAGCCACTGATGACCTGGTATCGCACTTCCTTGTTGTCTGTAATGTACATTTATGACACAATACAGGGGTTTACTTAAGGATTTGACTATCACTTGTCCAGGGGGGCAAGTTATTTTGAACATCTATTAGCCCCCAGTGAAAACAGGTTGCCCAGTCTTTAAGTTAGTTGATGTTTGTTAATGTTTAAAACTAAACAAGTGCTATATTAAGGTGGATTTTAGTTTATATGTATCAAACACAATTTGCAAGCATTTTACCCCAAAAATATTGTAGCAAATAAAAAAAACGAAAGATTTCAGTTACATATATAAACTTGCCCGCCGGGCTATCTTCTTTGAAAAATCATTTGCCCGCAGTGATTTTAACCTGTCGCGGGCAAGTGGGCGTCCACTTAAGAAAACCCCTGACAAATTCAAACTTTCTTTAAAGGAAATGTCTTAGTTTAACCTTTTTTATTTCTACCATATTTAAGAATATTTTCAAGAACACATGGATATGCAATAAAAGGGGTGTTCCTTGGAACAAAGTTGTCACTGGATGAAAGAAGTGTGATGGAAAAAGTGTGATTTTGTGTGGAAGGGGAATAACTAAAAAGATATTGATGCCAGAGCTATGGGCCCTAGGCATGACAATTCCTCTAGTTAAGCTCTGTCCCTCAATGAAAATTCACTTCAATAGCATGAGCAGAACAGGAGTTATTGCAAAATAAAGAAAAGTATGGGAAAGATTGAAAGACAGGCAGAAAAATAGAGCAGTGATCCCTCTGTGTCACCTTTGCTTACAGCGGGTGACAAAAAAAGATCTAATCGGTTGATATCCATTTCCACTGAATACAACAGGACAAAGAGAATTTCTGTCCAGTTGCCTACACAACTCCCTGTCTATTTAAGGTTTAGGAGGCAATACAACATACCTGGTATGGATTTCTGGGCGGATTCTTTCAGGGCAAAGAAAATCTGGGACATAATAGTAGGACACATAAGTCCGGAGTTTGTGATGGACTCAAATATTTGTTCGATGTATTTCCGTAGGTTCTCCATGTTTTTGTTCAGATTTTCTCCTTCCTTCAGCTTTGCTGGGTCAATCTCACATGGCAAATGCTCAGCATAAATCTGGAATCATAAACATAGGTGTGTATCAATACAGGCAGACCTGTCTTCAGCAACCAGTCAAGGGGATACAAGAAAATGGCCACTTAGCACAGGTGGAAGCTGAAAACAGGTTAAATGTATTACACTAAAGGTGATAAATACCCTAATTTTCTTCATATTATGAAATAGGGCTGGAAATATAGAGACTTGACAAGCATGATTCCTGTACAGCCACCACTTCTTTGTTTAACAAGACCTAATGGTATTACGTACAAGTCTTTTTTAGGGCATTTTTTATCAAAAGAAGGTCAGAGGTCAAGGTCAACTGCATAATTAGGAGGTCCATCAGTTAAGAAACTGCCAAAATATTGGAGCAATCTAACAAGGCATATAGAAGTTATAGCAGATTAACCAAAAGGTAAACTTCAAGATGCCGTTTTTTTCAACAAAAAAATAAAAAAATTTTAATTAAAAAAAAACTTAACCAGAGTGGACACCCGATGCCCTCCCAGGACATCATCAATTGAAAGAACAAATTTTTTTTAAAAACACATCCAAAAATCATTTAATTAAAGTTGTGAGAGTGTAAACAAATTATTTGAAAGCATGTTTAAATTTTGAGTTTATAACAAGAGGTGTCCGAAAGACAGCATGCTCAACTATTTGGGTATTTGATAGTGACTCAATACCATTGTATTAAAGCAGTATTAAAATAATTTATGTGACTCAATTTAGCAGCATGTTCTCTTTAATACTCAGTAAAACTCGGGACATAATTCGAAAAAAAAATCAAGGAAAAGTTCATCTTTCGGACAGCTCTTGTTAAATTAAATATTATTTAAATTAATATATAATAGTTATTGTATTTTTAATTTTCAATATTTAATAATTATTATTAATTTAATTAATTAAATTTAATTAATTAAATTTATTATAATTTTAGTTCTGCAGGTTTGGTTCATGTCTGGGATGACTTGTGTGAAGTTTAAATCCAATACAACAAGGGGAATTAATTTAGTTGCAAAAAATTTAACCAAAAATGTTAACGCAAATTTCTAAATCGAAAAAGGCCCATGATTTAAGTAAAATTCTGGCAAGAGTTGTTCATCTTGGTTCTGCAGGTCCATTTTATGTTTAGGAAGACTTGTATGAAGTTTAAATCCAATACACCAAGTGCTTACTGAGTAATAATATTAACTTAGTTGCAGAAAAACTTTAACAAAAAATTGTTAACGCAAATTTCTAAGTCGAAAAAGGCCCATAATTTGAGTAAAATTCTAGCAAGAGTTGTTCATCTTGGTTCTGCAGGTCCATTTCATGTTTAGGAAGACTTGTGTGAAGTTTAAATCCAATATACCAAGTGCTTACTGAGTAATAATATTAACTTTGTTGCAGAAAAACTTTAACCAAAAATATTAAACGCAAATTTCTAAGTCGAAAAAGGCCCATAAATTAAGTAAAATTCTAGCAAGAGTTGTCCATCTTGGTTCTGCAGGTTGGTTTCATGCTTAGGAAGACTTGTGTAAAGTTTAAATTCAATACACCAAGTGGTTACAGAGTTATGATATTAACTTAGTTGCAGAAAAACTTAAACCAAAAATGTTAACGCAAATTTCTAAGTTGAAAAAGGCCCATAATTTGAGTAAAATTCAATCAAAAGTTGTCCCTCTTGGTTCTCTAGATTTGTTTTGTGCCTAGAAAGACTTGTGTGAAGATTGATTGCAATACACCTACTGGTTTCTTAGATATGACTGCAAACGCCGACGCGAGTAGAATAGCTCTCATATTCTCCGAATAGTCGAGCTAAAAATATATGAATAAACTGAAGGAGTGACTGACCTGGTCAATGGTTGGTTTGAGTGTATGGTGGAGGTATGGAAGTCCGACGAGTTTCATCAGTTCGTCTATCATCTTGGTCAGTAGCGTGTTGCCACGGAACAGAGTATTGTGGTCACTGTGTCAAATATGCACCAGTATAACAGTCAATACTGAATCAAGAGTACCATTTTTCTTCAAGTTTGAAATTACATTAAGGTAATCCATCATTAAGTTGTGATCAAGGTCCATCAAGTGATTGTTGAAATTTAATACAAAATGCAAGCATTTACAGACTTTGAGTAAAAGAGCCTATAACGCCAAGTCAACAGATGCTTGCATCTGCACTGAATGTTTTAAAGCCTTCAGAGAAGAATGATTATATATTAATGATGGATAGATTACCTCAACATCTATTTCATCAAAACTTTTAGACTATTCCACATAATTCTTCTCTGATGGAAGATTTTCTTGTTATTAAACTGTGATGTTTGCAATAGTCATTTCACTTTTAACATGGTGATGTTTTTAAACAAAAATCAATGTAATGTTAACCCTTTATCTTATATGGATTCATTTTGACATATTGTTTTAAATGGCAGACACAGATCAGACAGCTTTTTAGGAGCTGTCTGATCTGGATCTCCTGTTTGTTTGTACAATACTGGAGCTCAAATTCTACAGTCTTCATCCCCAAGAAATATCCATTGTTTCATATCCATATGTAAAGTTGAGTCATTCAATATTCATGAAGTCATAAATATGTGTATGTAAAAAAATATACTGAATATCAAAACTGTACTTAAGACATATACTGAATATCAAAACTGTACTTAACACAAACTCTGTATATAAAAGTGAAATATCAAAAGATGGAAAAAGTACTAAGTACTTACGATGTACGTTCAATCTCATAGCTGGCTAATTCTTCAATAAAGGGAACTATTTTCCCATGGTGGAGAAATATTTTCACAAGAGGCTGTGCAGCATCTTGGCGATTTTCAACAATCTGCCCAAGAACACACGCTGCACTTGAGCTTATGGGCTTAAAAAAGAAAACAAGTCTTTACTGTATAAGAAGGGTTGATCTCAATAGAGGCAAAGGTAATGTAACAGCATATTAAATGTTTTCCTGCAACTCTAGTTACTACAGTAAGTCAGCTGAATTCGCTCTTTGTTTCATGATGAACCTGCAGAAAGTCTCTCAGAGCACATTGATTTGTTTCATTACAATTATGAGTGTGGTTCCATTCATAAAATGCCTAAGTAATGGGGTCATGACTTTGTTAAACCTGATGTATACAATCGCATTGAACATTGATAGCTACTGAGCACAGAGAGATACAAAACAGTTAAAACAACTGTCGTAATTCTGCAAATCAATGATGCCTGCTTTTGAATACGGACACTTAAGACTGGCAGCTACCACCAGTCTAAAAATGGAAATACTGACAATGGCAAACTATATTTATACCAAACAGTTGTTACTGTTATGGTGTTTACATTTGCTGCTTCAATCTTACAACCAGCTGTTTATAAGTGAAGGTAGACTCTGAGTGTACAGAGTCTTGAAGGTTCAACCACTGACCTACAGCAAGTCAGCTGAAATGCTTTCATGTGCCAGACCAGGACCCAAAAGCTGTGAAGAGCAAAGTCAGCATCTATATAATCATGCAGCTACGAAGTCACTCCTACCATATATAACTATGAAGCCCAAAGATTCAGATAACAATTACAATTTGCTTGTCCAAAGTCTCTTTCAAATTATAAATTGACATAACAGTACACATTTATCGTTAATCAAACATACCTCCGAAATAAAACTAAATATTCAAAACATTGAACAAGTGTCAAATAAATGTGTGCTTTAGAGTATAATAGCTGAGTGATGACAGTGATACCTTGATATCTGGGGATTTCAGAAGGAGATTTCTCAGATCATCGTAATATTGGGAGGAGAAAACGTGTTCGGTGTGGTATGTTATCTTCAGACGGATCGACCCAGCGTCCGGGTACGAATTCCGACTCTCCTGCTTGGGGCGCAGATAAAACCTGCAACCAAACAATGAAAATTGTCAGCATTTATTTATATTTCTATATTATAAACATATATTGTTAAAGATGATTGAATCAAACTTACTTCATTCAAAGAAATCCTCAGGTCTGCAGTGGGTAAAAAAAATGTGTGTTTTGTGTGTTTTCTACCTTAATTCACTTTTTTGAACAAAGGAATATAAAACTTTCTATGAAGTGAGCGTTTTTGCAAAGAAAACGTTAACAAAACAATAATTCAATTTCAAGTTTGTTTTAAACAGTTTTTAAGTACGTTTCAAACTATACATTTATACTTTATCTGCAAAACATTGAGACTTGAAAATAATTTATGAAACAAATGCTTTTATTTTAAACAAGAGTTGCACCTACCAGGCATTCTGAACTTTCTGTACTGAGCTCATATCCAGGTCTCGTATGGGAATCTTCACCTCACCCAGGAAAACCCCAGGGAATATTCCGCCCAAAACTTCACGTGACACCCGCGAGTCATCATGCCACAGGGACACGTGCAGTTCCCCGCTGAATATGTCCTCTATCTCGTAGAAGTTTCGTTCAGGGTTCTGACCTTTGGACTCAAGCTGCAAGAAATGCAAGATTTTTCATAAGTTATTACCAGATGCATTAGAAGACCTGACAATAATTTTCCAAAATCATATAGATACATTTCAAACCTCATATACAGTAAAAGTGAAATTTCTCTTTTCATCATCACAATATACACTTACAATAAGACGTGTCTTTTGCTTTGATATCATCCCTATTTTTCCTTGTTTTAATCCACTTTTGCTAATTAAGTTAAGAACAACCTCAATGGTTCCTTGATTAGACCAGCCCTTTGCATCTGGATAGGCCATGAAAAGTCCTTGCCCTCCAAGAAGTTCAAACCCGCAGGGTTTCATATGTTACCACTGGACCACAAAACCCCTTGCTTAGATTTTATAAGGACCTAAAAAAAACTTACATCAAAGAAGAAAGTTTCCTCAAACTGTGGACAGATGGTTTTCTTCTTGACCATGGTTCTCTTGACCTCCTCGGATTTCTTGGCCTTCCCGTACACCAGGGTGACCACTACGTATGGGTTACATGCTCCATTGGTCACAGGCAGGTCGCTGCAGGCCACCACACTGCGGAAAAATACATACTATGTATCCGCAAACAAACACACGAGAACAAATTGCTATGTTCTTGACTGTAACAGTCCCTTGCTGAGTTCCAAATGTAGGTATGAAAAATGTGCAACCAGTATCAGACTCTAACCCGGGTGCCCTCACTTACAGGGTTAGTTGGTTGCTCTACCAACTGAGCTACTTACAAAAATCTCTCAATAACAAGGGTTACTTATAGGCTGTTACATTTACCTCACTGCCAGTCTGTGTAACACGGAGTTATCAAGGTCTGTCCGCAGACACTCCTCATAACGGAACTGTAGGTGGATCTTCCCCTGTAGGAGAAAAAACAACAAATGATATTGAGAAAATGTGTTTGTTTTGAGTGGATCATTGAGGAGTAATACAATTTCAGTATTTTCACAAGCACGTAGCTAGTGGGAAAATGTTAACCCTTTGCTTTGTGAATATTCATGTACAAATTTATGACTTCATGAATATTAATTAACTGAACTTTAAATGGTATATGAAACAGGGGATTTTCCTTTGCCCTGCAGACTGTGTAGAATCTGAGTTACTTTATTGTATAAGCAAACAGAGGAAGCCCTATAGGAGCTGTCTGATCTGAGTCTGCTTTGTTTGCCTATATGTCAAAATAGTCTATAAGAAGCAAAGGGTTAACATTGTATCATATGGAGACAAGATATATGCCACTGAAAACAAATAAATTTTATTTTTATTTTATGCTAACTGATGTCAAAAGAATGGAACTATTTTGTGCACATGATCCTGATCACATGTGGATGAATCATTGTAAAAGGAAACAAAGGAAGGCAACCTGTAAATACTGAAATGCTAAATATTCCCCCCATTACATGTATTTCCCTTCAGAAGTAAAAGTAGTTCCAGCAGACCAATATCACTCACAGTGTGGATGATATGGATTTTATTTTACTGATTATTTCATAGTCAGCATAAACAAGAGGGCCAAGATGGCCCTAAAGATGCTCACCTGAAAAAATTGCCTTCATTGCCTGTACAAGTTACTAAATTATAGCATAGTTGTACTGTCAGAATACATAATCTATGACATCATTTCAGTTCAATGAACAAAACAGTGCCTGTGGTTAAAATTTGAAGTCATACTTGACTGAGAGATAGTATGGCTTTAACACACAAATTTAAACATTAGAAGGGACATAACTCCTGAACTGTGGCCTTTAGTGTGTAAACAAGATATTTCAAAGATTTGACCTATTGACCTACTTTTCAGTCCGGCCCGGCCCATTTTCGAACTGGTTCGAGATATCATCAAGACAAACATTCTGACCAAGTTTGAGGAAGATTGGATTAAAATTGTAGCCTCTAGTGTGTAAACAAGATTTTTCTAAGATTTGACCTACTGACCTACTTTTTTATCCAACCTGACCCATTTTCGAAAGGGTTCAAGATATCATCAAGACAAACATTCTGACCAAGTTTGAAGAAGATTGGATCAAAATTGTGGCCTCTAGTGTGTAAACAAGATTTTTCTAAGATTTGACCTACTGACCTACATTTTGATCCAACCTGACCCATTTTCGAAAGGGTTCAAGATATCATCAAGACAAACTTTCTGACCAAGTTTGAGGAAGATTGGATCAAAATTGTGGCCTCTAGTGTGTAAACAAGATTTTTCTAAGATTTGACCTACTGACCTACTTTTTGATCCAACCTGACCCATTTTCGAAAGGGTTCAAGATATCATCAAGACAAACATTCTGACCAAGTTTGAGGAAGATTGGATCAAAATTGTGGCCTCTAGTGTGTAAACAAGATTTTTCTAAGATTTGACCTACTGACCTACTTTTTGATCCAACCTGACCCATTTTCGAAAGGGTTCAAGATATCATCAAGACAAACATTCTGACCAAGTTTGAGGAAGATTGGATCAAAATTGTGGCCTCTAGTGTGAAAACATCAAAATTGTTGACGGATGACGGACGACGGACAACTGACGACGGACGACGGACAATCAAGTATCCCAAAAGCTCACCCTGAGCTATGCTCAGGTGAGCTAAAAAAATGTGTTTATTTTTTTGTAATACTGCATGTTATACAATGCATTTCACAAATGGCTATAGGAAAAATTATCTTCATGAATGGTGAAGCAGGAAGTGATAGATTTTTTAACCTCCAGCTTGGACATGATCTTCAATCATGAAGCAATCTCATTAAATTCATATCCTAATTTGCACTCCTCTAATATCTGTGATTTGGATCTGATAACATTGCATTAAAGGTCACGTCAGATTAACCTTTGAAGCAATTTTTAGCATACACAAGTGCTTAATTTTAAACCAATTAAATAGCATGTTTCAAACTGACTTTGGTAAAACATAAAAAATGGATGCCTCAACTATTGCTGTGAGAAACTTCTTACTAAATTATGGACAACAGAATTAAAGCCTGAACAAAAAAATTTGATTTGGCACTCTCGGGACTGTGTGGTATTACCATCTTGTAATTTGCTCATTTATACTGATGTGGTTACTTCCCCTGGTTATATCTAACAATTTTGTAGGTGCCGATTTGATTGGCTTTCACAAAGGTCAATCTGAGACGACCTTCTACATGATGTGGTCAGATTCAGTTAGTGAAATATAAGCAAATACTGAATCTGATTCTAATGAGATTGAATCATGAAGATGATAAATTTCATTTTTTGTTTGTTTGTTTATTTGATTTAATGTGTCACTGACAGTGTTTCAGTTATTTGGCGACTAAGACTCAAGACAGATATAGAGCTGCCATACTGCAGTATCACCCCGTAGAAATGTGGCATGATACCACACCCAGTCACATATCCTGACACCAGGCAAACCAGTCCTGACAAATTTGGTAACTGGAAATCAAACTTACATCCTCCCAATTCTTCGTTGGATACTCTAACCACAAAGATACCGTGACTGGTCATTTTATCTGTTAAGGTGAATGGTAGAATTTATCTCCTTCACAACAGTCCACTGGAAATGGTACCCATTTTTAATGACATAGTTTATGTTTGTTGGATTTAACGTCCAACCGACAGTATTCAAGTCATTTGGAGACGATGTCTACTTGAGACAGATATAGTGCTGCCACACTGCAGTATTACACCGTAGACATGTGGCATGATACCACACCCAGTCATATTATCCTGACACGGGGCCAACCAGTACAGAAACTACCCTTATATGCTGAGCTATAACAGTACCATTTTTCACGACTTCAGTATGTCGCAGCTTGGGGATCCACCCCATGACCATCCGCTCCTGACACTGTTTAACTGTAAGCCATACATTCTCACCTGGACATGGGCGTGGGCTTGTGGAGGCAGGAGTGGGAACCAGTGCTCCTTGTTGTGGTATAGTCGCAGTTCCTTCTTCCTCAGGGAAACTTTCCCCAGTAGCTGAAACATCAAAAATGTTATGGTAAAATCCCTGTAATGGTTCCACTACTTTTTGGACCACTTAACTTTTACCAAAATAACCAAGGTACCCTAATGAAACATTAGGAAACCTTGGTTATCTCCGTGAAAGACCATGAGATCTGAAATGTAAGGATTACAGGGACTTTACCTTAATTTACACCTTCCCAAGACCCCATTTGGGAAAAATTACCAACATATTTCACTTATTTGGGAATAATTAAGAAGCTTTTCGGATGTGAAAAACAATTTAGTATGTGTAACATATTGTTAAAAGAAGCATTTTCTGTCATAAACACAACTAAAATTACAAACATAACCAACCTCATTTGAAAAATTGTAAAAAGAAAAGAGCTTCAAGACCTATCAGCTGCATGTGAATCTATGCATACTGCCATACGGGCAAATAAACATGTTTCTCAATCAAGGAGAAAAGAAGGAAGTTGACAATCAGTAATGTCAGTTATAAGGCCTAAATACAAGTATAGTGTACATACCTTGTCCGGTTTCTCATACACAAGGCATGATAGGTAACGGAATTGCCGAGGAATTTCTCCGTGGAATTCTTCACCGTAAAATGGGCTGTTTAAAAAAAAATTAACAAATCCAAAACATAAACATTTTTTTTTTAAAGAGAAAAAAATTGGTAAAAACATTAACATAAACTTTTTATTTTTTAAAAGGGGAGAAAAAAAATTTAATGAAATTTATTGGTCTCCATGAATAACAGGTGAAGCTCTTTTAATCAAAGGTCTCTGGGATCAGTCTAAAAAAAGAAATAACGATAACTCAGATTAAATATTTGATTGAAATTTTGGTGTGTTTGCAATGCATTACAATTGAGTTGAGTACAAATAGCCTTACAGTAGCACCAGTTACGTAAAATAAAACATCTGGGTATATTTGATAACATGCAGATATTTTCTTGGATCTAAAATTATTAGCAACAAGAGCTTTTTCTCATTCTTTACCAAGGGCCATTCATAGGCGTCTTTTCCCCTGAAAATTTCTTACTCTGGGTTTGAAGGTGTGAAAAGCTATGTCATGGAAAAGGGTGATTTATTGGAATGGAGCATACTAAAAGCATTGTGACAGGTTCGATCCTTTATTTGTGTCTATGTTTAAATCATAACATAAACATACAAAGTGACCTCAATGTCATACACACGCAAAACAATGTTACATTAATAAGCGCACAATCCATAACACACCAGGGCCGCAAATGATAAAAGTACAAATTAAGAAATGTAGGAATGCCGTTGACATTCGAAATTACAATAAATACAATTGGATGTAATTAGTAATTGCATACAAGTTCATACACAAATCAATAAACTAGTGTACTGTCAAATTTCTTCATCACTAAAACATATCTCATAAAAGTAAGTCTCTGCATTAGTCTCATACAATTAATATGTAACTAAACACAACCACTGTGAAAATTACACAGGAGCTAGACTGTATATCAATTTTTCTCTGTCCAGTGCATCTAAATGTGATTAACTAGATGTGGGTGTTCCTCGGAACACTTGTGTCGCCTGCATTTAAGCATGTTTGATGAAAGAATTTACTAGAAAATCGATCTTTTGACAAATTATTGATAAAGCATAATCTATTTTGTGAGGTACAAAATAACACCAAATCACACACACACACACACACACACACACATATATATATATATATATATATTTTTTTTTTTTTTTTTTTTTTTTTTATCAAACAGTGCAATATGTAATAATTTTCCCGAGCACTTTCGACTATACAGTCTTCATCAGAGGAGTGTCAGAATGACTATGAATTCAAAACATTAACTGTAAGAAAAATTATGACGTCATTAAGCACTTATGACGTTAATTATATATATGTTGCAAGTTTGTAGTCATCATTATCATTATTGAGTTATCATTCTTGTGTACTGCACTCAGACCAATGAGATCTATCTACTATAAATGTTTAAGGCAACACTTCAAATACTTTACAAGTTATGCACCACACAAGAATTAAATCCAAAAAAATAAACAAAGGAAATAACTCCAAAAATACAACAGTTATCATTCTTGCACAATGCACTCCATGAGATCTTTCCATCTATGAAGTTTCAAAGCAATATCTCAAATACTTTTTATGTTATGCTCCTGACAAAAATAAAGACTGAGAATCAACAAAGGACAATAACTCAGGAGAAAAGAAAGTGAGAGTTATCATTTATGTGAACTGCACTCCTCTTCAATGAGATCTATCTATCTATAAAGTTTTAAGTCAGCACCTCAAATACTTTTTGAGTTATGCCCTGGACAAAAATTAAGACTGAAAATCAACAATGGGCAATAACTCAGAAAATATGAAAGTCATGGTTATCATTCTTGTGCACTGCACTCCACCTCAATGTGATCTATCCATGTTTTAAGTTTCAAGGTGATACCTCAAATACTTTTCGAGTTATGCTCCGGACAAGAAAGTGTGACGCCGACGACACCGACGACGACGCCGATGACGGACAAAGTGATCCCTATGTGTCTGCCATGCTATGCAGGCGACACAAAAATGATGACCAGACTGACAGCTTAGGTAATATACAAAATTTACAAGACATGACAATGCAACGAAAACCAGATTTTTCAGATACAAAATGATAAGGAATAGAATGCTTGATCTAGGCATGAAACAGTTGGGTGTTAACTAATACAAAGATATAGAAATTATGCAACAATGGCATCAAAGTAAACAAAAACCAACCGGATAATACATAATTACAGTTTTCAATCCTAATTATCTCATAACTATCGTCAGTTCTAGTTCAAACCTTGAATTTTCAAATGCATAAACTGTAACGGAAACCATGTTTTTTTCATTCTGCAAAAGGAGGCAACTCTACCATGGAACCCCTTTGCCACTGGCAATTGCGCACCCAGAAGAAAAAAGAACAAGCGCTACATTCGAACGAACACCATGCCCCGCCCCCAGGGGGGGGGAGGGTGATAAAAATAACAATGAGGCTTACTAAATGATAAAATGTGAAACAAACAAGATTTATTGAACACCAATTATGAACACTGTGGCAGGTCTACATTCAGTGCTATAAGCAACTCTTGTTTTTTTCTATTTTTAGGCAAAGTGACCTTGTCCATGACCTCACCTACCCAGAAATCAATCCCAACCTTCCTTTCAATGTAACCTAAATACTGACCAAATGTGGTAGACATATATACGTCCTAACAAAAGGTATCATCAAAAAAAATTCTTGATAAATTTAATTTACAAATAAAAAGTCAGCTTAGGTAATAAAAAAAATCAGCTTAAGTAATTTACAAAATTAAAAATCATAACCAAGGAAAAGTGTTAAAGTGTAAACAACACATGCTATTTTAAGAATCAGAAAATATTTTATTGACATATGCAAGTACATGTATTTTGTCAAACAATATACAATTATAACATAGCCATTTTAACCCTTTCCCTCATAGAGGAAACCATGAAAAGACCTATGCGAACAACATAAAACCAGATCAGCCTGCAAGTAACTCGCAGGCTGATCAGGTTTTATGCTGTTCGCTGCTCCTCAGTGGTCTGGAAATGAGGACTTTATTTATAATTAGATTTGGTAAGGAACTGTGGTTTTCTGCAGATCAGGCTTTATGTGGTACCTATTGAGTGCATCAAAATGAGTCTATATGAGGGAAAGGGTTAAGTCAGACCCATTGACATAGTTGGCGATCAACAGCATGAACCCAGACCAGTAGAATTTAAAACTGTTTCTTCCTACAGGAATATCTGACTCCACCTACATTTTATATCTCAAATATATTTATAGAAGATAACCCTACTTGACAGATTTCTCCACAACAGCTGTCTTGTAAATTTCTTCTCTATCCAATTCCAGCGTACAGAATGTTGACTTTACTGTTTGGCCTGGCAACCGTTTGGCTTCTCCTGAAATAAAAAGAGTATTTAAATGTAAAGTGACATATATTTATGGCATACGATAAGATCTGTATGTATTTACATTTTCGGATCCCCACCGTTCTATTGATGATTTATTATGAACCATTTTTTATCATATCTTTATTAATATAGTTATGATTATAAAATCATATTTTAGAGACTTTATTTAAATTCTTGATTATATTAATTTATAGGAATCATATGGAAATGTCAAATTAAAAAAAAAGTTTAAAATTGGTTTATTTTTCATTGGTTACGAAACAAGTTATCACAACTTATATTAATCACTCTCGATGGCTCTGGTGGCGGCGTATGTGGTCATTATTGTTGGAGGAAACCGGAGAACCCTGATAAAACCCACATGTATGTGACCAGGAATCGAACCCAGGATGCATTGTTGAGAAGCGAGGCACTTTACCACTATGCTATCCAAGTCAAATTAGAGCATTCCTTATTTCACTTTGTTTAAAAACATTTTATCACTACAAAGTTGTTATGTGTAAATTGTAATACATTTTAAGTATGCAGTTTTGTTTAGGAGTATTGATCATATCAGTTTGTCATACGCTTTTCTTAAACTTTGAAATGTCTGATTTATTATTTACTAATCATCACCATACAAAGCAAGTGTCAAAGACTATATTATAGCACATGTGTGTCACTCTCAACAAAATGTAGGTTCTCACTTTGACAGCTTGTGTTTGCATAGTAATTAACCAGTCCTGTGATTACAATTGTTTCTCATGTCTGCCATGTGACTTAGTTTCTTTCAAATATGTAGACATCAAAGTGATTCCCATTTCTTAATACAAACATCAAATACAAAAGTTAAATAAATAATGATTAGGTTGAAATAACATTATTATCACATCTGAGAAGGGTTTCGGTATTTAAGGGACCACGCACTGTGGTCAGGTATGTTGTATGCCTGACTTAAATAAAGTACAACCAAATTGAGATCAGACTTTTCTCTGATGAATTACAGGTATGTGAACTGTTAATATTATAATTCTGCACTCCAATTACTTAAATGTCCATAATCTTACATCTTTGCAGTTTGCATGATTTTAAATGATTTTTTCATCTATCATTGTTTTTAATTATTGAATTAAATAATTATGGGTTAAAAACCCCTCCCTCTACAATAATAACTTTTCTCAATACTTTGTATTTTTGTGCAGTTCTGTATTATTTAGTAATGAAGGTACTTCTACTCTACTTTTAAATAAATAAGATTATCATTGTAATTTAGCTTCATGTAAAAACAAAACTAATACATATCTTAAAGGAAATTAATTTATATAAATGAAACCTAGCAATATACTGTAAAAAAATAGAAGTTATATTTGTTAATGCACTATGAAAACTTAATTTGTTCTATACTGTAATTGTTGTAGATTCTCTAAAGCTAAGCAAGTATATTAAATTCCCAAAACCAAATATATATTTATGCTTAGGTTTCTATGTTAATAGTTTTTCCCTTAAAATGAAAAAATTTCTTGTATACTTTGTAATTGTTATAAGACATTGTATGCTTGACTTGAATAAAGTGCAACCAAATTTATATCGGACTGTTTTCTAATGAATTAGTCCCTTCAGCATCACCTCCAATATAACTACAATTATTATCATCATCAGCAACAACCACCACAACCCGAAAACCAATTAATCAGTTTAGTTTAAACTTTATTTATTTTACAGCGATTATGAAACAAGTTCTTAAAAATTAAATAAATCAAAACCCATGACAAACACTGTACCCTGTCATGTTTGTTACCAGGGATCGAACCTGGGATGCATTGGTGAGAAGCAAAGTATGTTAAATTAAGCTATCCAGGCACCAATTCAATAAAAATGGCCTTTCTCCATATGCTTAAACAGTGTATCACATGATAACATATTTGTTTTTTACATATCCTTTGCGCACCGGGCCAATCTTTACAACGATACCTCCAACATTATGAGACATGTGCCTTTTTTTTTGCAGGTTTAAAACCGGATGTGAGATTCGGCATATTTTTAGTGAAAAATATGTTGGACAACATTGAAATTAACTCAAATACACTTTTTTCGGTTGTCGCTGTTTTGCAGAACTGAACATATTAATCTCCATTTGTGGACACAATTTAACTACTGAAGCGTATGAAAATGTATGTAAGGGATATAATACACAATAGTGATCATACAGGATGCTTACAAATGTTAAATATTTTGGTAAAATATAAAACAAAATCAATGTTCAAAATTGTTAAAAATAGATTTTCAATTTTACAGGTGTGTAGTTCAATATAGCATGTATCAAAAAATTTATATAATCAAAAGTTTTATTTATTCTAATGATCTATCAATCCACAGGAATCATAAAAATAAACATTTAAACCCGCTAAAAATGATCTTGTTCAATTAAGAAATTTCAGGTAATTTGAATTTTTGATTAAAATATGCAAATTTACGTTTTTATTTTTTTTTCTTATTAAATTCAATATATTCTATATCTAGAGAAAATTGAAATTTTAAATAAGCAAGTGGAAATGCTTATATAACCAAATTATCATTTTAATAAAACTTTTTAAATAAAATACATCAATTTGGATTATTTTTCTAAAATTAATTATTTTCAGGGTTTCTATGCTAAAATGGGGTCAGGTTTTGTGGAGAGTAAAATTTACCTGTTTTAAATATTTTAGGTTACAGACATTCACTTGTAAAGATTGGCCCATTTCTGAGGCTACAATAATTTTACCCACTTCACTATGTTACAGGTGCACAAAGGATACATAAAAAAATAGTGGAATGGAATATATTGAAAGAATCACCATGTTAAAAAAATTCAACTGATTTTATTATGGGATACATTTGTTGTTTTTTCTTCCTTTTTTTGAGTTTTAATTTTGGTGGTACATGATATAATTTGGGAGTAAAATTAGGACATATGGCATTCACCAATATGTGTGAGATGTAGTACAGTAAAATGTTTGTTTGTTGGGTTTAACCTCCCACCAACAGTATTTAAGTCAACTGGAGACTATATCTTCTTGAGACAGGTATAGTGCTGCAACACTGCAGTATCACACCATAGACATGTGGCATGATGCCAAACTCAGTCACATTATCCTGACACTGGGCCAACCAGTCCTGGAACTACCATTATATACTGAGCACCAAGCAAGGCAGCTATGCCAGTATCATTTTTTTTACAACTTTGGTATGTCACAGCCAGGGACCAAACCCACAACCTCCTGCTCCTTCTCTAATCACATGGGAGGGTATAGTAGAAATGTATGTGCTAGGCAAACCCTAACCCCCAAACAGTGTCTGAAACAAGGGTAAGGCCCCTTCATAATTATCAGAAGGCCTGCTAATTCTCTCTTAGTTATGAATCCTTCATAACCTGGGTTAGAAAACAGTACTGGAAGGTCATGAAAGTTCCTGAAACCCATAATCTCCTGGACCATGAAGTCCTTGAATGGCTTTATGAGGAATTTAATTTACGAAAAGCTTCTTAACTTAATTATAAGTAAATGTTTCCATTGATTTCAAGTTTGATAAATCATGTGATCAGACAAATCTGTTGGTTCCGATAACTCACAATAGGAAAAAAATAATCATATGTATGGTTCAAATCCTGGTCAGGCTGCACATATTTCTCACCGTGACAAAAAATTCTTCAGTTGTTTTTTTCTCTCTCATCGCTTTAACAGTATTCAGATTAACCAAAGTAACTATGTTCTATGTACACAGGGATATTGCAGTGTTTTTTGGGGACAAAATATATGGAGAATATAGGCAGCATTCCCCCCTGCCTGGAATATGCATTTTTCACCCACTTTATTTATTTCCCCCCTCCATAATTATGAGTTTACATCAGGGTGTTCAGTAGAATCTGAATTTCAAGGGTCACTGACACCTGAGCCAAAATTTTCAACAGTCAAGTTAAGATTTCTGAGGGTCAATTTTTTGTATCATGCTTCAAACGCATAAATATAAATAATTGTGTTTTAAACAAAAATTGTGTATGTGCCTTGTTTTTAAATTTCTATAGCTTTTTTTCACATTCTATCTTTCTATTCCCTTTTTGATTATGTCATTGATGTAAAGGTAAGTTATTGCATTTATTTTCTTTCTCAACAATTGATTACTTGGATCTGATTTAAAAAAAAACAAAACAAAAAAAACTGCAAAACCAATTATTACTATATATTTTAAAATTAAGGAGTTATGCTCCATATCAGGAATTTTTATGAAGGGGCAAACATGTAACTCCAAAATTATGAACCACAGAGTCTGCCTCAATGAGATGTATGCACCTATAAAGTTTCAAGTCAATATCTCTTATAATGTAGGAGTTATGCTCTGGACAAGGAATTTTATCAAAGGGGCAGAACTCCATCAAAAATGGTCAAACTGCAAAACACAGGTAATATTCTCCAGGGTGACTTAGTGAAGGTACTTCTGTTAAAGTATGGACAAAATTTATTAAGAAATGTAGAAGTTGTGCATGAAAGAATATTTCCCTTTATATTACATCCGTTAAGGGGCAAAGGGCCATAACTGCATCAAAAATAGTCGAACCACAAAACCATGACAATATGCACCAGGTCACTATGTAATAATGCTTCTGTAAAAGTTTGGGCCAAATCCGTTGAAAAATGTAGGAGGAGTTGCGCACAGTAGAATATTTCCCTATATTATATATGTGAAAAAATAACAAAGGGCCATAACTGCATCAAAAATAGTCAAACCACAAAACCCTGACAATATGCACCAGGTCAATATGTAATAATGCTTCTGTAAAAGTTTGGGCCAAATCCGTCGAAAAATGTAGGAGGATTGTGCACAGAAGAATATTTCCCTATATATTACATATGTGAAAAAATAACAAAGGGCCATAACTGCATCAAAAATAGTCGAACCACAAAACCCTGACAATATGCACCAGGCCACTACGTAATAATGCTTCTGTAACAGTTTGGGCCAAATCCGTTGAAAAATGTAGGAGGAGTTGCACACAGAAGATATTATTTACGCCCACCCACCCGCCGACATACCCCAATCTAATAACCAGAGTTTTCCTTCGGAAAACCTGGTTAAATAAATTGAGAAAAGTTCAAATGAATAGATCATGCCATGTTTGTATCTTGTTTTTTCTTTTATTTCTCCATAATCTAGAGCAAATGTTTTAATGATAATCAGATTTGTTGTTGTTTTGTGTTACGAGTATTTTACATCATTTACTTTCTAGATGATATTCTAATTTGATTGCATCTGTCTTTGTTGTACAGTCACTTTCAATTAAATTTTAAAGTAATGTAACCTCATATTAACTTGTGATTATTTCAAAACTATTTAAACTGTGGTGGGTCAGTCACCACAGCAATTCAGATGACTACCTGACTTGATTGACATTTAATTCTCACAAGTTATGCTTTTTTTTTTAGAAGTCGATAGTATTGATGCATTCTGCCCTCATTCCACTGTTGCATTTTGTTATGACTGGCAGCCATAATGAATTGGTTATAGGCTTTTAAGATAATTACAATATGACATTGGGGAACCAGCGATTATGGTAGCTGTCAGTCATAACAAAAACAGTGGAATGAGGGCGGAATGCATCGATTCTAGCGACTTCTGGAAAAAAATGCAACAGTGGAATGAGGGCGGAATGCATCGATTCAAGCGACTTCTGGAAAAAAGCATAACTTGTGAGAATTAAATAAATACATAATTTATTGTTTAATATGGGTATTTGCTGGAAATAATGTATTTCTGTGAAGTTGCCGTTGAAAAGCGCATTGACTGTGATATGCTTTGCTTCGGTCACATCGAGTCCGAGTACAGTTTCCATTAAGTTTCGTGACTCGTATTGTTTTTGTAGTTTATCTAAGATAGAAAATCGACTAGGCAACAAAAAGGCCTATTGTTTCTGCGTTGAAAAAGCCTGGCATATCTGAAATCGGCTGAAAATTGTATCAGATACGAAGTTCAGAATACGACCATGTCAGTTTTCCTATAGATTTTGAACGGAGAGTTACATACCATTTCTTATTTTATGAAAGCAATATTTTTTTTCTAGAATTGTGAAATTTCGTTATGTATTCTGAATTGTTACTTTTAATCATTGGGGGGGGGGGGGGTCCCCCACGCCAGTAGCCTGTGATTCACTGGAATCATCTCCCTGATAATATAGTGCATGCTGGTTCTGTTGAGGCATTCAAAAATGCCTTGAAGAGCCACTGCTTATAGTGCGAAGCTCTCTTTTTGATGTGTAAAACCCAGTATTGGGATCTACATTGAATTAGACTCAATTCTGAATATTCTTTTATGCAATAAATCTTCATTAAATCAGAGTAGAAAATCCTCGAGTTTGCAGTTCTGACGCATCTAAGAAAAAAATCATGGTCTTTTTTTATTTAACATAAACAAGAAATATAATTTTCCTTTGTATGGCAAAAATAAAAGTCATTTATTCAGTCTTACATTGTTTTCAAGTGGCTGACATCGTTTTGTCAACGAAAAATCACTAGTGAGCATGTCTGTATAATTCAGTGAGGCTGACTTGAGAGTACAATGAAACGACGCATCAGATTGGTTTTTCATTTAATCATTGTAGCATGTTTTTAAAAATTGAATTTTCTTGTCAGAAATAATATACGAGGAAATGTTGGTTGCACAGATTTTTTTTTTCATTGTTTCACTAAAAATATGCCAGATGAGAAAAAGTACTTATTGAAAAGGAGGTTTTGCAGGTGTGTTGTATACACTAAAAAATAGCCCTGCATCAACAACTCGCCACATTTTGACTTTCTAACGCTAAAAGGGATGTTAACAAACAAAACTTGTAAGAATGATGTCACACGGAATCCATTTAATAAAAATTGAGGTCAAAACAAAAAAGGCGTCGTAATAGTGGTGCGTCAGCGGTATTTTGGAATACCGGAATCTACTTTTTTACCGGAATCTACCGGAATCGGCTCGCAGTACCGGAATCGACTTATGTTTTCATAATATAGTCATTTATAGTAAATATTTTAGAGATATTGATGAATTGATAAATTTAAAAGTAATTTGTATTGTTTTTGTGCTCATTTCGTAATAATTATGTGTGTAAGTTGAAAATATATGGTCACTAGTCTACCTATCGATTCGTAGCACATGTACTTACCGGAATCGCCTTTTACTTTCACATACTTTCATGTTTTATTTTAATAATGTTTAATTTTGGAATAGTATGATAAATTGTTATAATACTGCATGATCAGTAAAGGAAGAAATTGAGTATGGATACCGAAATAGACTTGCGCTTTCGCAATACATACCGGAATCGACTTCATTATTTTGGGAAGATTTTTATGAGAAATGTTTAGACTGAATTTGCTGTAAACTGTAATGTTATGTGTTTATTTCATGGTTTATAAATTCAAAATTATCACTGTCACAAGTTTACCTATGTTGATACCAAAATCGATTCGTGGCGCGCGATTCATGGTATTTACCAGAATCGCCTTTTACTTTTATATTATATGCCAAATAGTCGGTGTATATTTGATATTGAATCATTGATTTATTTGAGAATATTATGTTATTTTTTTATGACTGCAAAAATCTTCAAGGAGAAACTAATCCATGAAAATGAGCGTTCCGAGCTCGAGAATGGTTACCGAAATCGAATCGCAACTACTTACCGGAATCTACTTATCTACCTGTATCTGTATGTTATAGCCATAGATAGCATTTATTGTTATTTAGAAGCAACTATAATGATTACGCATCGCCTTTTTGTATACCTGAATTACCTAGACTTTTAATCTTAAATTGAAGTCCATACATTCCGTGTGTTGCTAATCTATCAAAACCATATAAACGTCAATTATATTGGGTCATTATCATTAAAATCGTGTTTGATAAAATCCTCAACTTCACTTTTAATATCTTTATAATGTGACGATTAAAGTCAATACATTTACGTTCTTTCTTAATAATAGTAGAGACTTTATATTTTTCAGATATGTCACACGGGTTGTTTAAGTTGTAAACACACACATACACACTCACACACGCACACACAAAGATATATAAGTTCTAATTGTTATTGATACTTATATTTTTATTCATCTTTCATTTTCACAATTCATAAAATAAATTTGAGCAATATCAAATCATATTGAATTTTTATCAATATTTAAATCTTAACACGAGTAGCTTTCCCGTAGAAAACATCTGTATGTGGTCTATATTGGCCATGTCATCCCGTTACAATACGTAGTGATAACATTGTTAAGAAAATCGTGTCACACACAAAATACAAAGAAGAATATTGTAGGCACAATGAGAAACAATATATATTGCCGACGTTTATACATATTCAAAACAACACTACGCGAATGGCAAAGAAAACTTTGGCCAAGCCTACATCATTGAGATATCAGTATTGTTTATTTGTTCATGTTATTAACATGTATGTATGCTCTTTAATGCATTAAAAATGAAGAAATATTTATATTACCATATTTTTCATCATTACAAACTACTGTTAAATTCATCAAATTATCATTATAACTCAAAATCTATTGATATGGCTTTAATAAAAAAAATACAAGTCGATTCCGGTACCATAGCTTCCGTAAGGCGGGTAGACTAGAAACCATGAAAATTCAACTTAAAAACTGTTAAAATATGTACAAAACTTTACAAACTACTGTTAAATTCATCAAATTATCATTATAACTCAAAAAATCTATTGATATGGCTTTAATAAAAAAAAAATACAGTCGATTCCGGTAAAAAAGTAGATTCCGGTATTCCCAAATACCCTGCGTCGGAATAGAGTACCGTACGATACAATAAAATGCCTACATTATACATATATGAAACATTCCACTATTAGCTCGTTTGAGCAATTTTCCCCCCTCCTATGGACATGGACCCCTTTCCCTCGAATGTGAAAAAAAACAAAACACTATTGCTTGGTACATCCGAATAATTTACCTATCCGGACTTATAACTACCGATGTAAACAAACTGCCATTTAAACAGGAAGGAAGAGATATTTTAATCTGCATAAACTGGTTAAAATGTCATAGTGCACATTTTTAACAGTGCTTTTTCTAATTCAAATGTCAACAATGTTACCTATTTTCACGCGTAAACTTTCAGTAATTCTCACATCCTTGCTGGCCATGTCGTCCATCCCATTTTTCCTTCAGTTGCCATCTGTAACTTTCACTACAGCGTGAAAATTACATTTTTATCCGCCGAACTTGTATCACGTGTCTGGTCATGTGACAGGCCAAAATGGCGTCTGCATGAAACCTGATTGATACGATCAAA
The DNA here is from genome assembly GCA_021229015.1 of Solen grandis. Lineage (NCBI taxonomy): Eukaryota > Metazoa > Mollusca > Bivalvia > Adapedonta > Solenidae > Solen > Solen grandis. The sequence goes on along the minus strand of CM037789.1, from coordinate 50,318,027 downwards.
TGTAGCTGGCAAACAATATCAAGGAAATTATTTTATAACTGGTTGCAGCCCAATCGGAAAACTGACACTTTCTAGGTAGATAATAAATGCACTTTACTTGTAACACTAATGAATGACACTGACATACACGTGACCAATTGTATACACAGGGGCTTGAAGTACATTAATTGGCCTGTCCTACTTCTTTATCTTCCGGTCTTCTTCTTTAGGTTATCTACACTCCCTCATTACTTTGAGGATTATGTGTAGGCGCTGAATAAAATTTAATGATTTTGTTAGTTACTTCATAAATATAATTTTAAGTACGTTAACTGAGAAAAAGGAAAGGGATGATTCATTCGTATGTTTAAATTCGTGGAATTGCTTTTCCTTTCAAATATCGAAGATAATTCCGATCAGATCAGTTTCATATTCTAGCATATGTTGATAAGGAATTTTTAAGTGAGTGAGTATTCTGATATTTACCCAGTATTCAGGATTTAAATATGATGTATTTTACCTAAAGTGGATAGAGCTGCCTGGCCATTAAGTAAAAACTGTATTGGTCTTAAATATGTCTGGATGCCCTGTCACTATGTTCTAACTTAGCAGGTACCCTTGTTTTTACATGGCAGTCAGGGTGTTGAACTGATTGTTCTCTCAATCTTTGGTACCGGGTATGTACAGTAGTAAGACATTCAGCCAACTGTGAAACTTACTTGTCTGGTGATTTGATTAATTAATAAGAACTTTAACTCTCAGTTGCCAGGTCTGTTAACAATTTATCATTTATTATTCAAAGAAGAGGGGGCATATTGTTTTGCAAAATTCAGTCAGTCGAATGATTGGTCTGTCAGTAGACCACTTCAGTTATTATCAAAACTGGAGAACGGGCCCACATTCCTCAAACTTTATAGGGTTATTGGTCATGACTAGTAGATGACATCTACGATTGATTTGGGGTCACTTGGTCAAAGTCAAGGTCACAGTGACCTTGAATGTGAAAATCATGCATTGGGGGCATATGTGTTGTTCCGACAACTTTAGTTCACCTTGTGATTCAATTAAACAAAAAATATATGGAGTCTATTAATTATTCACACATGGATCCTATAAACATGTGTGTATATAGGATCCCCAGATCACATTATAAGCTGTTTACTTTAAACACAGTAGTAAACATTTATTTATGTATAGTATAATACAAATGCAGCTTCTGGGGAAGAGCTGTAACTAAGTTTTTTAACTTGTGGCTAAACCCATCCATTTGCCTTATTCTACTTGGTTAGTTTCTTTGTATTCCTGTATGTATGTATGGCTTGGGGCAGGAGGATTTAACTTTGTTTCAATTGGTGCCCATTGTAAATATCTCACAGTTGTAGAGAGGATTGCACCCTTACAAAGTCCCACAAGCATTAATTCTCCAGGAATCTGATGACAGATCTATATAGTAGAGGTATAAAATGGCATTTGCCATAGAGCCAGCTTTTGTTGTGACCTGTTAGAATGTCCAATTTGCATACCAAGGATCCCAAGTTCAATTCCAGCTAGGGCAGTAGGATTTTACTTGGTAACATTTACAGTATGGGTTTCAATTTCAAAGCAAAATTGTCCAAGGAGATGAAACGGTAAAATGATTGTGAAGTAAAAATAAACCACACAGATGCTAGTCACTTTTTTTTCACTAACACCTGTTTATTTTAAAATATATTAAGACCATTGCCAGGATTAATCAACTTGGTGCAGGCCCGGATCTTGCCACTTGTCTATAGCATATCATGGTGAGGTAGCACTATATCATGTAGAAAAAATCTCAAAACAAATGAATAAACAAACACTTTGATGCACATGAAGCCTCATACTGTACATATTGTTTTAGATTAATTTTTCATCTTCAAGATATTTGGATAATGTTGAACAGTATAAAACCCAGATCAAACTTCAAGTTTTAAGTTTAGACATTTTGTAATTGTCTCATATCAAATTGTATAATTGTAACCCATTCTACATTTTATTGATATACAAGAAAAAACAACAACAACAACAAAAATAATATGGAACTGGTCATAAATGTCATTTTCTAGAATGTGTTCATCAACAAGATCTGCCATATATTTGTGACTGTATCATCTTGTCTTCACCAGCAGGCATCTATATACACCAGTATAAGGCAGGATGGATGGAGCTGAAGAGGCCCATGAACACATGCAGGCGGAGGCCTATATTGTGGCGGTGGATGTCGGCACAACCAGTCTTCGGAGTCATATTTACACAAAGGCTGGCCACATCAAGGGAAGCAGCTCAAAAAAGGCAAGACCATTTTCTTTTAGATTTAATATTCCCCTGCCAAATGAAAGGTTCAGAAGGGGGGTATTGTTCTGGTGTTGTCTCTTTATCCCTCTACCTGTCTATCTGTCACACTTATTTCCAAACAATATCTCCAAAAACTATATAAGCCAGAGTCACAAATTCACTAGCATGTTAACATTGGCTACCTGGTTAATAAAATGTGTCACAGGCAATGAATTTCTTCTTACATGTTTCATATTCAAATTAGCTATTTCCTGTAACTTGTTGGTATATTTGGTTCAAGTACACACAAAGTCATGTTCATGTTTATAGAATTGAAAATAGCGTTTAACCTTCATACAGATAGAACTGAAGTACCCAGAGCCCGGATGGTCCGAGATGGATCCAAACCTACTGTACTCGCAGTTTGTGGACTGTGTAGCTGAATCCATCAAAGGTAAAAAAAGTAATATAAGAAATATTAATTATGAAAGAAAGTGGCATCGCTTATGAAGATCTTTTCATTGGATTTGAAGGTTGCTATAGTTCATTGATAACATACATGACTTCTGATCTAAAAGTTGTTGGTTCAAATCCCAATGGAAGGCAAGAATCTTTCATGACCTTCCTAGATACAAAACTCTGGTCCAACCCACATCATCGTCGAATACCCCTGGCTGACTTACTCCGTTTCACTACATGACACCATGCCGTTGGGAAATAGGCAAGCAAACCATCGTAATACAGTAGATATTGATTATATTATCGACCAATGAAAACGCGACTTATAAATGCAACACTCTTCAGCATGGAGGCTTGAAAGTCATGTAAACAAATTAAAAAAGGACTGCATCTGGCAGTTGTATAAACGCCTTTCAGCTGTAATATCCCACGGCCTATAGATGATCTTTCAGTCGGCCGTGGGTATTCGACGATGACCCACACAAACATGGCACAGAACTAAAAAAAAAATGAAAAATGTTGAAATGTTGTTCATGGTGAGCTTTTAGGAATGCCCGGTGTCCATCTGTCTGTCTATTGTCAACAATTTCCTTTAAGCAACATCTCTTCCTATACCTTGCAAATGATTTTGACCAAACTTCTCTGAAGTGATCCTTATGGGCTTCTAATCAAATTATCCAGTCGTTACTCTGTGACATGTTGTGATCATTTCCAGGCTTCAGCAGTAAAAATTTGATCACTGTCTTTCCCATCCATGGCTAGGTCAACTGCTTGGAACCAATGTCACAAACATAACCACATGTTTTTTTTGTGTAAACCAGGTCAACCCTTGACTACTTATTATTCCTATGTAACCATTAGATAGCCTGTAAATCAATTTTAATACACCAGTAAACATCAGAAAAGTCTATGGTTGACCTGATTTACTCAAATGAGCACATTGAGGGCTGACCACAAAAATCCTCTATCTCCTTCTATTTCTACATGTACTTAGAACAGTTTCACAATCAATCCTTGGCATGCGTTTGTTTGTGAGCAGTTGATATACTCATGAATGGAAAAAAAATTCTTTACCCATTGGTAAAGCCTAATAAATTGTGTTTTGAATCCGACCCTACCTAGCGAAAACCTGCCGACACGTAAGTTTTTAGAAGCCATTTTTGGACTACCAAATTGACTTGTTCACAGTAATGACTGGACTTTAAAAAGAAAGTAAAAAAAAAATCAATCTCTAACTTACCTAACATTTTTGAGACCGTTGCCCTAAAGACAAATTTTTTTTTGGCCTAAGGGAGGGGCTTAAATTTCACTGCAGAAAAAAAGAGAATGGAAGAATGCATTGTTTATCTGAGTTTACTCTCACTATTTCCAAAAAATCTTAGAATACTCAAACCTTCCTTAAGTTCTATGATCGTTTTTATTTTTACATAGCTGCTGGCCTGAAGGCAAAGGATGTGACGTGCCTTGGTATGTCTGTACAACGCAACACATTCATGCTTTGGGACAGGTACTGTATATCTTATCTCTTGACCTGTGGCCTTGTGATTAGAGCGTCCAACCTTTAACAAGGAGCATGTGGGTTTAATCCCAAGCCGTGACACTAAAGTCATTAAAAATAGTATACTGGTATATATTTAACTTGCTTAGCACTTAGCATATAAGGGTTATTCTGGGACTGGTGTTAAGAAAATATAACTAGGTGTGGTGACAACCCACTTTTCTATTGTATGATATTGAGTGAAGTAGCACAATGCATCAATATTTTACCCCAGTTAGTTTATGAACAATGTTTTTTTCTTTGCAATGTAGACTGTATAGGATCTGAGCTACGATATTGTTTGAACAATTATGCTTATTGTTTCTCTACAATACAGCCTTTAATTTTAGCAGAGACCAGATGTTGCTATTTTTAAGGGAGGCAACTCCGAAATCTTATTGTTATTAGTCTACATGTTGCCTCCCTTTAGTTTACTCCTTTTGTTTATGTCTCCAGTATACTTCTGTATCCTTTATGTCTCCTATATATTATTATATTTCCAATATACTTTGTCTCCTGTATACTATATGTCTCTAGTATACTTGGTCTCTGCTCTACTTTTTTAAAATAATATTTTGGAGGTTGGGTCTGCCTGTTCAGAGCTGACCCGAAAATAATGATATATTTGTGATCAGATTGACTGTTCAGAGCTGACTCTTTCGCTGAGAAATATCTTGAACAATAAGCCTAAAACTTTGGGGGACAAATTGTAAATTTTATAGCAATTTGTTGTGGCGGAAAGTTGTAGGTTATTGGGGTTTGGGTGGTTCAGTACTTCATATCTGCATACTACATTTGCAAAATATACGTTAAAGCTTTCTACTTCGTATTGATACATAAATAATTAAAAAAAAAAAAATGAGGCTGGTTTCTCCATCTGTTCTTGGATGACAACCAAGTTTGGAGAGATGTCAGCCTTGTTGATAAAAAATTATATCCTAAAAACTCAACAGGTGTATAGGCATTTTCCACATAGGTAAAAACATTCAAGTTTTCCCCAGTTATTAGCTAGAAGTCACCTTATGACTGTTGAAGTGACAGTTTCCCCAAATCAGCAGCAACAACATTATTTTTTCTTTCAGGGAGACGGGAGAACCATGTTATAACCTTATCACATGGCAAGACATGAGGGCAGGTAGCTCTGTCAAGAGTTGGAATGATTCCTTCACACTCAAAGTAGGTTACCCTACAGAGGTTTGACAAATTGTGACATACCATATAATCCTGTCAAAATGAGACAGTGGCGTTTTGATTTTCTTTCATTAAACTGAGATTGTAAAACAAGATGAACTCTGTAATTGTTAGTACTAGGATAGTACCTGGAATAGGTGCCTGTTTTGACTCTACAAATGGAGGGGGATGACTTTTTAACCAGGGTTATGCTCTATTTTGATAGTTAATATACAGTGTATCATATTAGGGTTATAGGTTTGGAAAAGTGAAGAAAAATAATTCTGATAGCCTACTTTTAACATTGATGCAAGACAGTATTGCATTTGTGCATTCAAAAAGGGGAGATAATTTTACTTCCTGTGTGACAAAGTGCAGTGCTTGGGTTCATCAGAAACCATCAGTGATAGCTCTAGTTTTATTTGCTTGTATACTTTCCCATATCTATGTACATGGTATTTGCCAGCTGATAAGATCACTGTCTGTTTCAGGCTTTAAACAAAGGTTCCAAAATTTTACACGCCATCTCCCGATCCAAAAGACATCTAGCAGCGAGTGTGTTAAAGTTTATCTCACCTCAGGTAGGTTAATATATCTTACTTGTTCCAAAAATATGAATAGTCATAAAAATACTCTATTCTCAACCAACTGAAATAAAAATGACACCTAAAAAAAGACACTGAAAAAACAGTTTTGACCATCAATCCAGTGGTAGGTTATCAAACCATAAATTTTAAAATCTTTAAGCTTATTTATAAAGAAAGAAGAGTCAACTTTGTGTCACCTTAATATGAGCTTCTTAAAGTGATATAATAAACAATGTTGATGTGTTGTTGCGATGTATTAAGTTTTAAGTGTCAAACCCATACACAGTAGTCAGTGCTTTACAAAGTTTGTTTTATTCTTTAAAATATATATATTTTCTTTTTTTTACATTTTAAAATTTCATGATGATTTATTTACGTCTTTCAAGTTGATATGTATGAACACAAATCAGTATCTGTTCATGACAGGTAACATTACGGTTGCTGTGGTTACTGGACAGTATACCTGGGGTAAGTCTTCCTTGATTATGACAAAGTATAAGTATTTGTCAAAAATTCATCTATTATAGCAGAGTTGTGGCCCTTGTTTCAGTTTGCTTTGCACTGGAGTTGTGCTCAGGGTCAAGGTCATTGTTACCATAAATAGAAAACTTAAATTGATAACTACAGTTCATTCTGCATGTAACAGTATTGCATGTAGCAGTAAACCATATGTAACAAAATACATCTTAACTTAAATGCTTTTACTATTTTTATTAGCTCAATTATTCTAAGAATAGGGAGAGCTATTCTACTCACCCGAGCATTGGCATCTGTGTCTGCGTCGTCGTAACGGTTAAGTTTTTTGTACCACTCATTTTTTCACTGAACACCTTTTGGTATTGTTTTGATACTTGGAATACTTGTATATGACCTCCACCCCAACCTGTAGGCAAGAGGGGATAACTCTGCCATAGATTTTGACCAAATTATGCCCCTTTTTCAACTTAGAATCTTGTTAAGTTTTCCATACCAACTCCCTTTTTCACTGAACCCCTTAAGGTACTGTTTTCTTACTTTGAATACTTGTATATGACCACCGATCCACTCTTCATGGATTATGACCAAATTTGGCCCTTTTTTACTAGAATTGGTTAATTTTCTACAACTCCTTTTCACTGAACCCCTTAAGGTATTGTTTTGAAACTTGGAATACTTGTAAATGACTACCATTCCTACCTGTAGGCAAGAGGGGATAACCCTGTCATAGATTTTGACCAAATTATATCCCTTTTTCACTCATAAATTTTGACCAAATTATGCCCCTTTTTAGACTTGTACAACACTTTTAAGTCTCCCAAACAATGTTTGGAGACTTATTGTTATTACTCCATTTCTTCTCCTTCTTCTTCATTTTTCTTCCTCCAGCAACTTTGTACAGGCCATATCTCAGAGGCTGCTAAACCTATCTTTACAAAACTTCACACACTTTTTGTCCTCAATGAGAAGTGATGCTTTCCTGATTTTTGGAAATGGGGGTCCCTAAGGGTCAGGCCCCACCCCCTCAAAGTTGGGTTTTTGCATTAAAAATATATTTTGGTTAGATACATTGTATTTCAAATGTCCAACCCTGAATCATATACTTTTTGTTCCTAAAAATGAGAAAATTGAATAGTACTACTTTGGTGTCGCCTGAGGTCACCCAGGGGTTAGGCCCCACCTTCTAAATTTTACTTATGACCTTATATCTTAAAAAAACTGTTCAGACCATATATATTTTGTTCCTCATGACGAGATGGATTGTGTGGTACTTCTTTAATGCTCACATGGGTCACCAAGGGGTCAGGCCCCATCCCTTAATTCTAGTTATGACATTATATCTCAAAAACTGTTCATTCCCACCATAATCATATATATTCTTGTTCCTCATGATGAATCAGATTGAATTGTACTTCTTATTGTCCCTGAGGGTTCACAAAGGGGTCTGGCCCCAACCTGTCAGTTTTACTTCTGACCTTTTTTAGCTCGACTATTCGAAGAATATAGAGCTATTGTAGTCACCCTGGCGTCGGCGTTGGCGTTGCAGCTTTTGGTTAAAGTTTTGCGTGCAAGCTACTATCAACTTATATCTCAATAACCGTTTATGGTATTGACTTGAAACTTTATAAATATGTTCAGGGGCATCAGACAACCAAGGTAGATAACCCTTGACTGAATTAAATATGAATTATGGCCCCTTTTTAACTTAGAAATTTTGGTTAAAGTTTTGCATGCAATAGAAAATTTGGTTAAAGTTTTGTGTGCAAGCTACTATCCAGTTTGTATCTAAATAACCATTCATGGTATTGACTTGAACGTTTATGAATATGTTTAGGGGCATCAGACAACCAAAGATGATGAAATATGTTACAAATTATGGCCCCTTTTTAACATAGAAATTTTGGTTAAAGTTTTGCATGAAAGATACTCTCATGCTTATATCTCAGTATCCAGGCATGCGATTGATTTTAAACATCTTAAATATGTTTAGGGGTATCATACTTTCATGGTAGATAACTCTTGATAGAATATGTTACAAATTATTGCCCTTTTAAACTTAGAAATTTTGGTTAAAGTTTTGCATGCAAGTTACTTTCATGCTAATATCTCAGTATCAAGGCCTGCGATTGATTTTAAACATCTTTAATATGTTTAGGAGTATCATACTTTTCAGGTAGATAACTTTTGATGGAATATATTACAAGTTATGGCCCCTTTTTAAACTTAGAAATTTTGGTTAAAGTTTTGCATGCAAGGTACTTTCATGCTTATATCTCAGAGTCCAGGCATGGGATTGATTTGAGACATCTTTAATATGTTTAGGGGTATCATACTAAAAAGGAAGATAACACTTGATGGAATATATAAAAAATTATGACCCCCTTTTAACTTAGAATTTTGGTTAAATTTTTGCATTCAAGCTACTATCCAGCTTATATCTCAGAAATTGCTTGTGGAATTGACTAGAAAGTTAAGGAGTGTCAGAAAAGGGGCATCAGAAAACTAAGGAGGATAACTTTTGGACTGAATTTTATACAAATTATGGCCCTTTTCTAACTTGGATTTTTGGTTAAAGTTTTGCATGCACAGTGTTATTGTGCTTATGTCTCAGTAACTAGGCATGGGATTAATTTTAGACATCGTAAAAATATTAAGGGGTATCAGACTATCAAGGTATATTATTTTTGACTATTATTATGTACAGGGTACAGGGGTTTTCTTAAGTGGACGCCGGCTTGCCTGCGCTGGGTTAAATTCACCGTGGGCAAGTGATTTTTCAAAGAAGATAGCCCAGCGGGCAAGTTAAATAAATAAGTGAATTAAATCTTTCTTTTTTTTTATTTTTTTTTTTCTACATTATATTAGGGGTGAGTTGTACATTGTGTTTGATACATATTAACAATAATTCATCTTAATATTACACATATTTTGTTTTAAACATTAACAAACACCAACTTAAAAATCGGGCAACCTGTTTTCACTGAGGGCAAGTAGATGTTTAAAGTAACTTGGCCTCAGGGCAAGTGAAAGTCAATCCTTAAGTAAACCCCTGAGGGTATGTGAAGGGCAAGAATTGAAATAGATTTCAATTGATTTACCAACAAGCATTTTGAATGTTGAGCGTGCTGTCCTCTGACAGCTCTTTTTTTATACGGTATATGGTAATAGTCCCCGTCCGTCTGTCTGTCCATCCTTCCGTCCTACATTTTTGTCTGGAGCATAACTAAAAAAGTATTTGAGGTATCATCTTGATAATTCATAGGTGGATAGATCTCATTGAGAAGGAGTGCAGTGCACAAGAATGATAACTCTACCTTTCATAATTTTTGAGTTATTGCTCTTTGTTATTTTTCAGGCTTAATTTTTATCTGGAGCAAAACTCAAAAAGTATTTTGAGGTATCAACTTGGAACTTCATAGGTGGATAGATCTTATTAAGGAGGAGTGCATTGCACAAGAGTGATAACTCTACCTGTCATAATTTTTTAGTTATTGCCCTTTTTTTTTATTTTTCAGGCTTAATTTTTGTCACAGTGACCCTGACATTTTACCTGTAGACCTCAAAATAGGGGAATTAGTAGGTCTTCACATGGGTTTCATATCTATATGAGCAGGGAATGGCCATGTCAACATGGCTCTTGTTTAAAAAAAACCAAAAAAAAACATTGAGATCCCCACCCATAAGCCATATTAATGTATATTCTTGTTCCTCATGATCAGTTTGATTGAATGATACTTTATGATTGTCTAAGGAGAAATTCATAAACTTTTTATACTTGCTTACTTTTTCACTGAACCCTTTGAGATATTGCCTAAAACTTGGAATACATGTTATATCCTTTGTTTAATTTTTGATAATACAATGATTCTAATTTTGCCTTTTACTGCAATATTTTTTCCATATTGACAAGCATTTGAATAGTCAAGCACGCTGTCTTACTGACAGCTCTTGTTTGTAATACATGCATTATGAAAAATTCTACTTTTTGCACGTTAACGTTATTTGTAACAATTCGAATATTGTGCCATATTGTTTCTGTCCATAGGTCAGACAGAAAGCTTTAGAAAGTAAACTACAATTTGGATGTATAGACACATGGTTGCTATGGAAACTGACTGGGGGGAAGGTGCATGCCACAGATTACTCCTGTGCCAGCTCCACGGGTTTATACGATACCTTCCAGGTATGTGAATTGAGCTATGTGTGAATTAAACCATTCTAGCTATAGATTATCAATGGTAACAGTATGTCTTTTTAATAGTTTCTTTATTTAATATTTTATAATCAAAAACATTTATGACAGTCTGTTGTTTTAGGTTTAACATCTCAACTTCAGGTTTTCCTCAATTAAAAAAAACAACAAAGATAGTGCTCACCCATAGATAGTGGCCCTATCTATGATCTACTTTGGTGTTAAAATCCTGGGGAAAAGTCAATTTTCCATATATTGTGCGCAGGCCAAATTCATAAAATCTGCTATCCGCCATTTTGAAATCACCACAATTTAGCTTGAGTTACCAATAGAACTTATGTCGCAAGTTTTGTCTTAGCTCAATTTACTTTGGGTAACCATGTTACACCTTTAGTGTTAGTTCTCAACACTTCATTGACAGAGAATCTAAAAATGATTAGCATTTGTGATGAGATTACTGTGCACCTAATCTGAACACTGTGTTTTAATCTGATATATAGTACGCAATAGAAACTATATTATTCATTATAATGTTGTTGTCAACAGCTGGAGTGGAGTACAATCGTGTGTGGTCTCGTCAACATACCCATGACAATTTTCCCGGAGGTGAAACCCACCAGGTAAACACCATATGACCCTTCCTGACTCCGCTTTTCTGATATCTAAAAATAGCCCCTTTTACCACTTGCATATGTGATCTGAAAGCATTTCTTAGTCTGAACAGATTTTATTATGCCTCAGGTTTTGAAAGTATGGGTTGGGGGTGGGGGCATATAGAATTGCCCATGTCTATCCGAACTTCTGTCACAAAATCATGTTTTGTGCATATATGTGCCACAGCCCGTGTTCTTGAAAAAAACAAACACAGGGCCAGATTCCTAAAACTTTAAGAAATGCTCACCCTCATTGGAAGTTGTACAAAGAACACCTTGTCCCAAGTTCCCGAAAACTACTTTACATCAGGGTCTTGAAACATAACTGGATTTTCTTATATGTTAAGTTGAAACTTTATTTATTTTTCATTAATTGGGAAACAAGTTTACAACTCAATGGTTCCTGGGTTGGACAAGTACCTTGTGCCTGGGAAGGTTATGAAAAATCCTTGTCCCCAACGGGGATGAACCAAAAGCCTTCAGATAAACAGTCGCGTATATTAACACTGATTTAAATATTTGATCTTAATTTCGATGACAAGCAGTGTGTGAAAGATGTATGTGTTTTAGTGTGAGGTTCTAGTACATTGGAACACTAAGTGTTTCCGTGACATGACATGTAACTTGTGTTTCAGTGGTCTGTTCGGCAATATGGACGAAGTGATCCTCGGAGCTGCTGTTCCAATCACATGTGTGGTACGTAGAACATTCATTGTCTTGAAGCATCTCGTTCACAGATGACCATGACTAAGATTTTAATTTCTAACTATCTGTGTGTATTACGTCCATCAATACCCAGCTACAGATGCATGGTCACCCTATGCAAGTTTCCGTGATTGTGAAAAAAAGGGTGGTTTGCAGAGGGTTCAGAATAGGTCTGCATGAAGTTAGGGGTTAATTGTTACAAATTTAGCCCTTTATTTCATATAGACTCATTTTGATGCATTGGCAAACAGAGCAGACCAAGGTCAGATATCTCCTGTTTGCTCATACAAGATTGTAGCTCAGACTCTACTCTCTTTAAGTTTGCCATGGTCAAGTGATAACATATCAGATTGCTGATCCAAAAAGTGTTTATTCTAACCTGATTTGGGTAAGGATTTTTCATGTCCTTCCCAGGCACAAAGTACTGGTCCAACCCAGGAACTGTTGAGAGGGATAAGTATAAGTTTTAAGGTATTTTTTCTCATTTAACGTAAAATAAATAATTTTAAACTAAACTAGATTCTACACTGTCTGTATAACGAAGAAAAATTTATTTATCTTATACCATTTACAGTTCTGTTAATTAATATTCATCAAGTCATTAATTTGTATATGAATGTTCATGAGATAAAGGGTTAACTGATGTGATGCCAATTTAGGTTGTGTTTTTATGCTTTTTTCTCCGCAGGTTGGAGACCAAAGTGCGGCCATGTTTGGGGAGTGCTGTTTTGAGAAAGGTGACATAAAATGTACCCTTGGAACGGGAATGTTCATGGACCTAAACGTGGGTGACACTCCCCATGCGTCGATAGCAGGTAATCTTTGCTTATCACTGTTCCTAGGATTTTCAACCAATGCTGTAGCTTGGTAGTAGAGTGTCCGCTTTGCAATTTGGAGGTTTCGCACTCAGCAAAAATGGGGTTGCTTTGGGATTTCTGAGTACTGGTTCTACCCAGGAAGTTGTCTTCCATGTGTTGGTGCTGTATGTATGAGCATGTAAAATAACCAAAGAGTCTTTTAACCCTTTCCCTCATAGAGGAAACCATGAAAAGACCTATGCGAACAGCATAAAACCAGATCAGCCTGCGAGTAACTCGCAGGCTGATCAGGTATTATGCTGTTCGCTGCTCCTCAGTGGTCTGGAAATGAGGATTTTGTAATTAGATTTGGTACGGTTTAACTGTGGTTTTCTGCAGATCAGGCTTTATGTGGTACCTATTGAGTGCGTCAAAATGAGTCTATATGAGGGAAAGGGTTAAGATGGAGGAGACACTAAGTGCACAAAGGCACCTGGGTACGTCAGCTAGAAGACTTCCTCATATGGCAAAGAAAAATCCATATACTTCCATATATCTGTACCATTTGAAGTTCAGTAAATCAATATTCATGATGCCATTAATTTGTACATGAATATTCATGAGGTAAAGGATAAAGAATAACTCTGATGACATTTTTTTTTTTGACACAGGGTTCTATCCATTATAATGGAGATAGTTATGGTGACTTTACACTGTGTATTTGATTATTCAATGACCGAGATGTTTTCTTGCACAGGGTTGTATCCACTGGTGGGTTGGTGTATTGGGGATGACATCACATACACGGCTGAAGGAATCTGTACCGATACTGGATCCGTTATCAGTTGGGCCCAGTCCATGGGTAAGGCTTCAGTTTTACTGCTTTTGACCTCATATACATGTATGTTGCTTCCCAAATTGTCCTGTCCCATCATTGTTCTGTATTTCATGCATTTGAATTGTATGTGAATATAAGACACATGACAAAAAAAACAATAAATATGTTTAAGTCACTCTTTATCAATATTTTGGTAAAAATTGCCTTTTTTATAAGGAACAAATAAATATGGAAGCTGTACAAACGTTTGCAATGTAGAGAATTTGAAATTCTTTTTTTATCCATGACAAAGGCAATTTTTGCTGTAGTTATGGTAAAGAGTGACTAATTATTCATGGAATTATTTCCCCATTTATGTGGTATACAATTTTATTTTCCACCAACTGTACATAATGGTTAGTAATACAAATTTAATCTTACTTGTTTCGCTTATAAAAGTCACAAAATATGTCATTTCTTAACAAATATGGTTAGTTTTAAAAATAATAATTTATGTCATGAATTTGATTTTTTGTAAAATGGGAAGACAGGGAAGTGTTAAATATGTTTCTCATTTAAGTATTTAAGTATTACTTACACTAAGTATGGTAGGTTTAATCTAGCCTGGTTGCATGGGTCACTGTCACAATGACTCTCAAGGGTAAAAGATTGATTTAGTGACTTGTTACAGGAGATATATATAGCTACAATGATCATATTAGATCTTTTCTTTTTTTCTTTC
>CM037789.1:50289126-50303520 GCA_021229015.1 Solen grandis | reverse complement strand
TCGGCAAATTCCGTCAATTTTCGGAAAACTATCGATCAACTTACATGACTTGTAGAGTATCTTCCCTTGGATGTCATCTGCAAAGAAAATATCAAAATCGCGTACCATTACAGTACATACGCCTATTATAAACTCTGTTAATATCTATTTAAATGCTTTGAAATTTATTACTTTCATCACAACTTTTCTTAGCCATATTTAAAATATATACTAAAAGGTAATTAAAATAATGTGTGTGTGTGTGTGTGTTTTCGAAATGAGAGTGGTGTAGAAAAATGGTTCGATCTTCACCAACGAAGTTTAAGGCTAATGTATAGAAACCTTTGTTACGTTCACATGTATAAGACATTTAAATGGTTTTTAAGTAATGTCAGAATATTCTCATTTATTTTTCTAAATACAAATCGTAATACAAATAAGAAATTGTGCACACATATTTTGGGATATAATAAGATTAACGTAATTCATCTTTAATTAAATTATATTCATGGTCCACCAAGTGATCGCGGGAATTTTATAGTAAATGCAAGACTTTACAGACCTTGAGCGACATAGCTTATAACTCAAAGTCAGTGGATGCTTGCATATGCACTGACGTCTTTATAAGCATTCGAATGACCATGATTAAACCTTTATGATGGATAGATAACCTTCATGTTAGAAATGACTAGTTTAAAAAAACAACAGCAACAAAACAGCAAAGTCATTGGTGGGTTATTTTAACACATTAGACACGGATAAGGATCATTTACCTTTTTCTTATTAGTATGCGTGTCTAATTTGAACAACATATGCTTTTCAAAAGCGTGCTTTATGTCGCTGTTTACAGGTATATAGATGGGGATTACTTTCACCAGACAGGTCCGTCCAACCAAACAGTGGACTTCCAGCTTAGTGAGAGATATTTGATGAACAATACCATAGAGAACGTAACACTGGGATTTACGGTACATAACAAATTTTCCTTCATATATGCACCCGTTCATTACAGTGGTTTCAGCATCAAAATTTCCCATGAAATCCTTGTTGATAACAGCAATGGTAAAATGGCAAGTTTTACAATCAAGAACAAGAAGAATAAGAACATAAAAAAAAAATTCATTGTAAAAGTGTACTCTTGTACAATATTTTTTTAATAATAAAAAACATTACATATAACAAAAATCAGTTTATCAGTAGCGTTATCTACTTTAATTACTGGTCGATTTTCATTAACTACGATTTATTTTGTATTAGAGAGAGGAATAAGTTTTCGGCATTGTCACGAAACCTTCTTACTGTGTATTAGGTCAGTAAAATTGAAAATCAATTTTGTAAATGGAATTTAATGATATTTTTACAATTATAAATGATTTTCTTTAAGAGCAATGTACCGAATACATTGATGTCAATAGTCCCAAATATCAATTTTTATCATATTGTTCTTAAACAGTCGTTTTCGGTTTCGTATAGCAGTCACATATTTTCTTATATTTAACACGTTACATATAACTTTTAGGCCGATTTACATCTTATTCTCTCTCTCTCTCTCTATATATATATATATATGCATAGAGTGTTTAACTTGTACAGCTGGATTAAATGTGTTTGATGCAACTAACTTAGATAAAAAAGATGTGTTTTTCATATGATGTTGAACATGTATGAGAAACACACAAGTTAAATCGTTATTTTCAGTTATTATTTGAAACTATTTTCTTGGTGTTAGATTACAAAAATAATTCGTTCTCAGTACGTTCATTTATGTTTTTGTTTGTTGATATAATCACGATTGACTGTCACTATAGGTCATATGATAAAAAGAATTTGACATGAATATTTAGTTCGCCAGATAACGATCGCTAAATAACATTTTCATGAACTGGTTACTTAAAATTTGATATGAAATACCAATTTATGTCGGATCCTATATATACAATGTATTGCATTGCCTTGGCATACCTCTATGTTAATATTGCAAAAGTATACGTAAAAACAGATAAAGGTTTCCAGCTGGCTTGCGGGCTTGCGGTAGGTCGGTGGTTCTACCCGGGTACCTCTGTGTACTCGGGGTCTCCTCCACCTGTAATTAGCTGAACGTCGCTAAATGATTGAAATACTATCGCACATAACAACAACAGGTATGTGTAACGTAGTTTAAAGTCATATGGAGATGTTGACAACTATTGTATAAGGATGACAAATAAACAGAGTAAATGGTTTGAAATTGCATACAGCACCAGTTACATTATAAAGGCATACATGTAGTCGTGAATATATATCATTTTACTACATGAAAATTTGATTAAAATTATGTTTTAACTCATGGGAGCAACAAGTAGCATTCCAGTTTATGACAATCAAACTTATACTCAGTGCAAATGCAGTCAATTTCAATTAAGTCTGATGTTGGACCAATAGATCTAGAGTTAATATAATTCTAGCATTTTTATGTCGCGAGCATTCCTTTTCAAAATTGATGACACAGTTTACGACCAAATTTGATTATAGCTGAAATCGTCCCAGCAGGTCAAACTATATGTCCCTTGAAACATCGCCAAACTGCAAGATTTCATTTTATTTACACTGTACTATCCACATTTCTAAAAAAAAATCTTTATTTAACTTATTAAATGATATCAATATTATTGCTCAGTTCTCTTACTTGACCCATAACTGACATCATGGAATTCTCTCTCCACTTTCTCCTGTCCTCAACTGCTCTCTGAAATGCTGCAGAGCTAAAGCCTCATCACTCCTCTACGTTACTTTCAAAGCTGTCCTTCCACGTTTTCTTGTCACATTGACTGTTCCCTGGGGTATTAATTTGGCGAGGTTTGTTTAGCGGGAAACATGTCCGTACCATCTCAATTTAATTTCCTTGACTTTGTGAGTAGCTCTTCAGGAGGGTTATCAGTATCATTGCATCTACATGAACATCGGTCATACTATGTTGAGTGAAATATATTGAAGTTTTATTTTATATTGGCACATTTCTAGATCCGGTGCGGTGTTCGAATATCCAAGAATACAACTGGCCTAACAACATCCGCAAATTTTAGTGAAAACTTCTTTGCCGGACTCAAGGTTAGCGAAAATAAAATGATATTGTATAATTATAATTTTTCGTAGGATTATCGATGATTTCTTAAATGATTTTCCCACGTTTATAATATCCGGCATATCTGATCATTTGGCAATCCCCATGTTGCCTACCAGATTAAAGTGCACCTACGCAATTGCATAGAATGTATAATCCGCGTAATGTTTTGTCAACATTTTGTTTACAGTTTTTCTTGATGAGTTTTTCAATAAATTTTACTTATTAAAGTTAAGTGTTGTAAATAAGTATTTATCTCCGAAAAGTAAAGTACCATGTACAAAACTTCCACTGAATGTATTTACATATAATTAAATGATAAAGCAAATAAAAAGATGTGACTCAAATTCTTGCCGGAAAGCAGAGCTGCTGTAATAATGTATTAAGTATGAAATAAATATCAAAAGTAAGAAATATATACTTGTGTGTAGGAGGGAGATAAAAGAAAGAGAAATAGAAGAAAGGGACAATAGAAATACTCCACATAACGATTTACCAAAATGAGGCAAAAACCTTTATATTGTATTTCTAGGTCAAGACCCCAAACATTGAACTTCAGAAGGGCGGTTATTCTACAATCACGTTTCAGCCAACCATTCCCATTGGCTGTCGATATAATACCATGGATCCCCCAGGGTCGTGTGAACTGGGTTTGAACGTTGTCGACCCAGCCGAGTATTACACGTGTGGTCAAGGTAACTTGGTGAAGACATCTGAACATCGTCGCTGCGGAAGTGACATCAGGGTAAATTGATCTACATGTATTTTACACACGAAGTTATCGTCAATGTAGAGAGGGTAAGGCTTCTGAAAGTGAACCTCAAAGTGATGTCTAGATACCGATATTAAACGGGCTAAAAACACACTGGGTGTGTTAAATTTTTAGTCTTGATAGCGTAGTGATAACGCACTTCCCTTCCCACCAATGCGTCCCGTGTTTGATTTTCGGTTAATACATGAGTGGTAACGGTGGTTGCCTGATTTATCAGGGTTTTCCGGACGACCCAGATGCGCCACCCAAATTCCTGCGCAGTGGATTGGCTCCGCTTCAATCACTGCCACACTGAGTTTCCACGTGACCATGGCGTGCACCAAAAGTTACGCTATTGATAACCTATGGTTTAGCTGAAACTCAACTATTTTTCAGCTCACTCATCAGTCGAAAATATCAAAATATATTGAATGGATTCGACCATGTAACAATCTTAAGTAGCATTACATGATTTCAATTTGACATTATACCGAACGAATATTTTTATATGATTGCAGTCAAAGCAGCCGTTCATGTATCACACCATTTTATCTATTTGTTTCTGTTTATTTCTTCCACACTTCAATTTAAAAAAAAAGACTGCAAAAGAATCATATTATGATTTTGTTCCACTGGTTTACGACGTTTTCCATGCTAATTATTGACTGATTCCGTCGTTATCCTTGAATCGCGACAGACTCAAATTTCGAAGTCATGTCAACTTTAACATCTTATATCTGCAAGAAAAAGCGTTTGGGAAGCCGTGGTTTGGATGAATAAGAGACAGAATGTTTCGTAGCTTGAAATTATTTACTTTGGCCAGAAAAAGTTTTTTCTGACTTATTGGCCAAATGGCTCATTAAAGCGAAACTTTTGGTCATTTTTTCACTGAAATTCACGATAAGTAAAGCGTTAACGTTGTCAACAGTTTGTCAGAAGGACTCTTTTTTGTAGTTTTTTAAATTGTAAACTTGATTTTACCCAAAATTGTTTAGAAAATATTAAACCGGAGAGCCACTAACATTGTATATTCACTGCGTCTCGCACTACATGTACAAAGTACGCCTGTTGTCGTCGACTCCAACTGATGTCACATTTTCCTATTGAACAGTGCGCTCTACGGTCAACTGTGTTTAAATACTAACACTAAGTTATATCCTACGTGAATAAGTAAAATCGCTCGCTCCGCTCCGCTCACTGAGTTTACTTATTCCCGTAGAAACTTCTTTATAAACTCAAACTTATAAAAGTTATTTTATCATATCGTGTGTACTTTTAAAAACAAAATGTTGAAATAAACAGTTGTAAAGAATATTTTAATTTTGCCACGCTTTTTAAGTTGTCAAGGGTCAAAACGATAAAACGATCACGGATTTAGTTTATGTTGAAATAAAATACTAAATACGTTAATGTTTCCTTCCAGCTGGCTTGCGGTAGGTCGGTGGTTCTACCCGGGTACCTCTGTGTACTCGAGGTCTTCCTCCACCTGTAATTAGCTGGACGTCGCTATATGATTGAAATACTATCGCAGCGACGGTAAACTCCTCCCCCTCCTCCTCCTCCTCCTCCTCCTCCTACAACAACAACAACAACAACAACAACAACAACAACAACAACAACAACAACAACAACACAACAACAACAACGTTTATAGTCATTAGCTACTGCAGAAGTATTTTTCTTACATTCTTTATCAACAGACATTAAAATTCGGTGAGACTTTTGATCCAAGTTCAGAGTTTGAAATGAACATAACGACTTCTGACGTCAACTACAACGACCCACGAACGTATACACTTCATCTGCGGACGTACGAAAACAGCGGAAACAAGCTATGGAGTGGATACAATTTGGACCAAGTGAAGGTATGGGCTCCCTGTCTTGCCTTATATATATTTTCATATTACTACTGGTACATGCTATAAT
Source organism: Solen grandis (assembly GCA_021229015.1). Taxonomy (NCBI): domain Eukaryota; kingdom Metazoa; phylum Mollusca; class Bivalvia; order Adapedonta; family Solenidae; genus Solen; species Solen grandis. Next base: position 50,297,764 of record CM037789.1, on the reverse strand, counting down.
CATTGTATATGTTTTACACACACACACACACACATAGATTTATTATATATAAGGTGTGCATTCCGAATTCCGGACCTTCTAAAATCCGGAAACTTCTGAAATACGAACATTTTCTTGGTCCTGAAATTCATCTTCCTATTTAAATAATTCTTTTGAACTCCAGAACTTCCAAATTCTGAATTCCGGACAATATTTTCGTAAATTTTGGGCTATATCACTGAAATTTTACTTCCAGAACCCGGAAATTGCAATAAGTGTCAACGATAAGATTGTAAACCCTGCTGCAAAATTTTATTGTTTACCACTCAGTGATTTTTTGATCGCGTTGACATACGCGATACCGTCAATAATGATTAAAGTGAAGCCAAACATTTTGACAATAGATAGTTGTCAATTAAAGTGATGCTAGTGGATTATTTAGTGGTGTTTCATCATATATGTTTGAAACATATACATCAATAAATGTATACAAAGTGTATCTATGTTTAACAAAAAAAGCGTTTGCTCATATATGTTTAAAACATATACATGTAAGAATTTGTCTAATAAATATTTTTTATTTTTGAATCATTTTTATGTGTTACAAACCCTAAACAAAATAAAAATACACTTGTAGTGGCAATGTCATTCTGTACTTCTGAATTCCGGAAACTTCTAAAATCCGAACTTTTTGGCTGGTCCCACCCAGAGGTTACAATATGTAGAATCACTAGTCTAAGAAATCTACAACGTCCACGCGTGCTTTGTTCTTGTTGTATCATACACACTCACTACTTTCCAGGTAACAGTTATTGACGATGAGTCATACAAAAACAAAAATTGCTATTCCCACGTCGACCCCCACCTTAAAACAGCAGATAATAAGTACGTATGATTACTTACACTAAAGTGTTTTACTTGTAATTTGATTTCTGAATTAGAATACTGTTGTGGAATCCTTCAAATCATTTGTCATTTTTTGTTTTAAAATAAAAATTAAAATCTCTTATAAGTCATGCTCTTTCTACTGCACTTACGATGATATCAACGGTGCAAACCAGTGTATACGTAATCGTGTATAAACCATGCTCTTTCTACTGCACTTACGATGATATCAACTGTTCAAACCAATGTTTAAGTGATTGTCTATAAGCCAGGTTCTTTCTACTGTACTTACGATGATATCAACTGTTCAAACCAATGTATAAGTGATTGTCTATAAGCCAGGTTCTTTCTACTGTACTTACGATGATATCAACTGTTCAAACCAATGTATAAGTGATTGTCTATAAGCCAGGTTCTTTCTACTGTACTTACGATGATATCAACTGTTCAAACCAATGTATAAGTGATTGTGTACAAGCCATGCTCTTTCTACTGTCCTTACTATGATATCAAACGATTCATACCAATGGATAGGTGATTGTCTATAAGCCATGCTCTTTCTACTGCACTTACGATGATATCAAACGATTCAAACCAATGTATAAGTGATTGTCTATAAGCCAGGCTCTTTCTACTATTGTAATAGATGTTTAATTCTGTACTTTATTAATAATATTGATGTTTATAGTATTTTTAAGGTTAAAATTATATACTGATGATGAGGATGATAATAATATTGGTTATATTGATTTTAATGATGATGACAGATGGTAATAAATGAACAGAAGAAGAAAAGGTAATAGTACTAGTATAAGCATTGGTATTGGTATCAGTAGTAGTAAAAGTGGTAGTAATTTAAGTCGTAGTAGTAGTAGCATTACAACCAGTATCAGTGGTTGTTGTTGTTCAGGTGATAGTAGAAGTATCAGAAATTGAAGTAGTAAGAAAGAGACATAACTGTGCTATCATTAAAAGCAGTATTTCATTTGCAGTATCTATAGTTACTTTTGCCGCTGCTGCCACTTTTTGATGTCGAATTAACTACTTTTTCACCAAGGTCCAATCGTCTGATGCAGTCCCTGTTGTTATGCTTATCTTGATGTTCACGAGATTTTACATAATCGAAGGTCATGTTCGTCGGTCAGTTGGATTTTGATTTAAATTTACAAGAATGGCAAGTACCATGCCTAGTTACGCATATCTTTAGCACTTCATAATCGGGTTGGTTATAAATGAGTCATGACCCTTTGTTATATTCTCAAATATATTTTGTCTGCGCTATTTCTCAGCTACCTTTTGGTCGGCTTTGGATTTAACTTCGCAGTATTAATGCGTACCAAGCCTAGATGCGCATTTCTTTGGCACATCATTTTTCACTTGATTTTAAATGAGTTATGTCCGTTTGTTATATTTCTTAAATGTATTTTGTCCGCGCTATGTTTCGGCTACCTTAGGTCAGACTTAACTGCATTAATAAGCACAAAGCCAAGTTGTGCATCTGGTACATCTTCTTTTGCCTTCTGCTGGATTTTAAATGAATTATGGCCCTTTGTTTTATATATATATATATATATATATATATATATATATATATCCACACTATTTCTAATCTACTTTTCAATTAATTTCAAAACAATTATAAATAGCAAGTCTACTTGTTCATATTGTAGGCATTTCATGCTTGCTTCTTTTTTCACTGAGTTATTTCCCCTTTCTATATTTCTTGAATATATTTTATCTGTTCCATTTTTCAGCTACCATTCATCAGATTCTAATTTTATAAGTACCAACACTAGTTGCACATTTATCAGTTCAAGGTTTTATTTTTTTTCGTCGGCGATGCATGTATTCGTGTATCAGATCTCCATCTGGTTTTGGTGTCTTTTAATTTCTATCCTTCAACTTTATCAAGACTGTCTGACATGGTAACAGTAACTGTGACAAAGCGGTATCTGGGGGATATTCATCATCTTCAATGATCCAGAAGCATTTGGATCACCTCGCTCATTTCTACGAGCATCGACGGACATGACCGAGCAGTTACAATTGTGTTAGTAGCAGTTGTAGTGGTAGGAGTAGTTATAGTTATTTTGTTGTGGTAAACAAAATTTAACTCGATTTTTGTTGAAGTAACTTTAAATTTAACCAAAAGTAGTACTATCAGTACCTTGACGTTACCAGAATCACGGAGGATATCGGAGACAGGCGGAGTTACACGAATATACCAGAGGCAGGATCTGTATTTAATATTAATTAATGGTTGAAAATCGATTTACTTTACTTTCCAGGTGGTATGAATTGCACCATGAAGGAGAGTTTCTATTTTATAGAAACACAGCTTATGAAACAGAGGTACTATATATATAATTACCAAGGATCCTTTAAAACAGCTCGTTCACAGATGGCCATTAACTAAAAATTTAATTTTTACTTCACATATATTTGTGTATTTCGTCTATCAATAACCATCTACAGACACTTTATCACACAATGCAATATTTCATATTTTATGAAAAAAGAGTGTTCCCTATCACTTGGAATAGCGTTACGAACGGTATTTACACTACTTAGAATTATAAAACCTATAATTAGATTTTCTATTTTCATTTGCCATCACTTGACTGATAACATTCATTCAAAGCGCATGCGCTCAATTCAGAGGCTAAACTTACAAATTCGCTATCTGGAATTGGTGAAAACGCCATGTTGCGGAACGTGTCACGTGGTACCTTTTTATGGGATATCATATATGTTCTATATCTAAACAATTTCCCCGAAGTGGCGTTTACTGAAATAGCGTTTCTTCGTGCAAATCGATCTACACTTGCCGAGTATATTTGTCAGGAAATAAGTACTAAAACATTTACGAAGGAGAGAAGAAACATTTTTTTCCACATATGATCTGTGAACGAGCTGCTTTATAAAGTTGATATGCACCAAGGGACACATGGATTCAAGGTTATACTTCTATGTGAGGGAAAGGGAAAGGGGGACCCTTTCTATATGTCAGTTTGTTTAAATTGCATTTCCTGTCAGATATTGTTGAGAGTAATGTTCAGATCCCAATCAAAATGTTAAAACATGAGATTCTAATTGGTATTTGTATCAACTGCACGTCACAAGTGAATAAAAATCGTGAATTTATTTTTGAAGCGGCGTTTTAACAGCCAGGTAAGCGATTATAGGGATCACTGCATTAAGTGAAAATTCCTATTTGTTATTTGGAATAGACAGAAAACAATCCAGTCGACATATGAAAATCTTATTATTTATAATAAGAGCTGTGATCCATATTTCATTAAAAATTGATTCTCATTCGTGTGTATCTGCCGTTTTAGTCTTACATTTATCGCTGTAATACCTGAAGGTGAGATTGAATGGAAATCAAGTGTAGCTGTTAGGTTAAAGGAATGATTATAAAACAATTTTTGATTAGAAACGCGTTTTTCGAAAACCGGGTCAACTTTACTTTAGCCCCTCGTGCTCAGGTGAGATTTTGCAATCAACCTTTGTGCGTTATCAGCTTTTGCTTTAAAAGACATCTACTAATCCGCTGAACAGATTTAATAAAACTTTACATGAATGATTCTTGGGTGATACTAAAAAATGGCCACCAGAGCAAAAAATAGAAAAATCTTTAAACGACATCTTCTCATAAACCGATGAGCAGATTTTTATGAAACTTGATAGGAATGATCATTGTGTTATAATGAACAAGAATAGCTAGAATAGTGCCGGTCGGCCAAACAAGATTCCCGCGTGAGCTAAAATAAGGTAGTGCACAAATTAGCTAGTAGTTCGAGTTCGCCAAAAAAGATGGCTGCTAGAACTAAAAATAGAAAAAAATAGCTAGGATCATTCCGGTCTGCTGAACAAGAGGGTCGCCAGAGCTAAAATGTGAAAAGTCCATCTTCTTCTAAACCGCTGAGCAGATTATGATGGAACAATTTGGTAGTAGTGTACAAAAAATGCAAAAGTCATTCCGGTCCGCTGAACAAGATGAACGACAAACCATAAATATAAATATCTTTAAATGATATCTCCTTCTTAACCACTAGGCAAATTTTGATAAAACTTAACAGAACATGATTCATCAGTATAAAGTTTAGTTGTCCGTCTCAAAATACTTATGACAGAGTTGTGACCCCTTTCTTCTTAAAACTACATATTATGTCCAATTTCATCCTAATTAAATACGTTAAGCATTTTCTTCGTAGCAGCTGAACTCAGGTGAGCTATTTATGGCTATTATAGCCCTATTGTTCTTCTTATTACCTCAGCGCCAACAACAGGTGGAAAACTGTAACACCTGAAATCCAGCCAACCATCGCGGGAACTTCCCTCATATGTTTAACGCTATGCCAGGGAGACGCACCACTATACTTAAGGCCGGTAATCGAACCCACGACATTTCCGTTAAGGGTGGACACATTTATCACATGACCGATTTGGGCTAATACATTCAAAATACCAATCAATTAAGATATACTAGGATATAAATGGCATATTGACAATCTTACTAATATTTTTAACCGGGTTAAAAAATCCTGGTTATTAGAATGGGGTTTGTCATTGGGCGTGCAGGTGGATGGGCTGGAATAAAACATTTTATCCCCTGTTAGATAATAGATACAGTTTTCATACTGGGTAGGTAGTTTACCTTCTGATTTTCAGGATGATAGGGTCAAGGTAAAGGTCACTGCTACAAAAACAACCCGTCACATATTTTCTTTTATGAGTGAGGTATGATGAGGTAAATAGATACCTTAGGGAAGAGTTGGTTTGGGAAATTGATTTTAAAGTCAATAGAGTCAAGGTCACTGTTACTAAAAATAAGTTTGCTTGCCTGGGCGACACTTTAAAACCTAGTTTTACGTCATTTGACGTGTTTCTTGTTTATGCTTGGAAGGCTATAAAGTTTGAGTAATATATGCGTGCGTACAAGTGCGCGTATGCGTACGTCCCAAATAGTATACTTTAAATAACTTTACATTGTTACCGGGTAACACTTAAGTTTAATTGCTTATAGTTAGTATAAAAATCAAATCGATAATGTATATCCTTTTATTTCAAATATTATATTAAAATAAATAAATGAAACAAGCAAATAATGGCAACACATGTCGTTTAAAATTTTCTAAGGTCCACACGAAAACAAATTATGCTTCCCAAACGTCAAACGGAAACATGCGCATGTGGGGGGCAATTCGTGCTGGCGCTGACGTTTTCATGATCAACCTGTGCGGCTCCGTGAACTTCATTGGATTTCTTTCCCGTGAGGACGGTGGTATTTTCACGTACGAGGAGATTCAAAATCTTTTTAAAAGTTACTGGTTTTGTACGTTTCGTAGGAGTTTTGACTATTCTGTGAATTGTACGTGTTCTGTAATTTTTTTACTTTTTGGGGTGCAGGGGTGCCGTATGTTTGTTTAAACCCTTCATAAAGTTTTTGCCAGTTTGTCGACAGCGAAAGTTGAAAAAAGTGAAATATTCTTATTAATCAAAATATTAAAATTGTATAAATGATTGCTTGAATTTAAAGAAAGGTCAAACTTCAATTGGTTGGATGTATAAAACAATGTCTTTTTCAGATATAGGTGTTAATAAAAGAAGTCTTTGTTTACTTTAATTCCGTACTGGATCGAATATGTATTCGACACCCAGTGTGTCACCTCAGCCCCAAAACAAAATCACTTTTTTATGATTTGTATGTTCAGCCGGAAACAGACCCCATGTCTTCCAAAAGGGATTTATTTTACCAAAGGATTTAAAATTAAAAAAATTTGGTTTAATTGCATTTGTCAAAAAATACCCAGACGACCGATAACACCCAAAAAAAAAAGGGAATAAAAAAACCCTAAAATATATAAATAAATTTTTTGACTTCTCGGATTATCTTTCAAATGAGATTGATTTTTTTTTCTTTTTTTACTCCTATTGGAAAACCCGGATTTCAGTCCAATTTAGGGTTGGGTTATGGAAAAGTTTTTGAAATCGATATCACTTGTCACCAAAAAATGCCGGAACCCGAAAGGGCTTTGTGGGAATTTCAATAAGTAAAAATGATGATGACACTGCCAATTTTAAAACTTAGGAGGGATTTGGGTTCGACATTCTCTCTAAAAGATTAAATTTGGGATATGATTTAATTAAGAAAATGGTGACGTTTGTTTTAGGACAGAGAAGCTCAATCGAAATTATTTGGGCCTTACCGTCGAGGGTCGGGTCAATTCCGTATGAAAGACGCTAGGCGCATTATTTTCTCACATTTAATAATATAGCGTAGAAGTCCGATTAGTAAAAATTTATGTGTTGATATAATAATTGTTTAAATAATTTATGAATGGTTTTCCGGGTTATATATTTTGTTAAAAGGCAGTGTACCAGAAAAAGCAGTCAAATGCTGAGTTCATTGGGCGATTCGCCCCTTTGGAACTTCGAAATTTCCTACATTCATTTTAACTTTAGGAAACACGGCTATGACTTGAAAACAAATGGATTATCTCGGCTATTTGCCAATGCAACATGTCCGAGAATGATGAGAAGCGAATAAAAAAATGAAGTTACACAAACGGGAAAGTGTGCAAAACGCATAGGTTTTTCTACTTACAATCACGTTACCGCCACTTATCCATACATTCGCTTGAAAATAGTACCACGTAGTAAAGTCAACATTGCAGTTTTGATAAAAGTAAGATTTTTTGCAGGTTTTGAAAGCATTTGGGTATACTCACAATTTCTGTGCAAATAAAACTGTAAAATAAGCAATTTATAATTTAGTGATCATCCGCAGTTTCATTCATTAACAACCTATAAAACCTTATTTGCACTACAAACTTACGGCTGCGGATTTATTTTTTGGAATAAATTATTTTTTTTTTATATTCTTGGGTTATATATTTAGAATTTTTTAATTCTAGTTTTTTTGCTTCCATTATTTTGCGTTCGTTAACCTTTTGATTTAAATCATACACCACAGGACCCTAATATTCAGTAAAAAAAATTGACCTCTCTATTATAAATTATTTATAGAGAGGTCGATTTTTCTAATATGGGTCCTGCGCATAGACAGGTTCGGTTATAAGATCAAAACAGTAGAAATGAGAGGGGGACAGTATACGTTTAAAAGCAAGCCTCAAATGAAACATTTTATTTATAATCTTTTCTTGTTAGAGTCGTAAATGACTATAGTGTCTCTAGTCGCATTTGTAGTCACAACTCAGAAAGTACTTTTGGAATTGAGTTTATACTTATACAAAGGTCAAACTTACTTACCAAGATCAATAACTCTACCATGCTTCATCTCATTACTTACTTGTATGGTAAATAATGTTTTTCTATAAAAACAATGGAAGGCTGGATATCATTCTTTACACATGGGAAGGATGTGAAGTGGGAAAAAAAAACAATAACTTTATCTTTTCCCATTTTTCTTTCTTTTCTTTTAAAATTATTTTTTGTCTGCAAACAAATTTATGAAGTATTAAAAGTACTGAGAGGATCAATACTAAGAACGACTGTTCCTTGTCCATTTTTTGTTTAATTTGACAGAGACCAATAAATAAATAAACTCTCTTACCTGCTGTTTGAATAAGATTTAACTTTCCTGGATTTTTACATCATACCAAAAAAAAAAAAAAGAAAAAAAAAAAAGAAAAAAAAAAAAAGTTATAATTTACACATTTTAACTTTCGCTCGACGTGCTCCAGGGTTTTATCATATTGAAATGTTTATAACAAAATTTGAAAATAGCGAACTTATTTTTTTAAAAATT
>CM037789.1:50239026-50289026 GCA_021229015.1 Solen grandis | reverse complement strand
AAGTAATGTAAACTTTGATATCATCTTGGATTGTATAATACAAGTTATTCAAATTCACATTAAATGTAACTGGAAGTATTGTTTGTTGGTAGACGTTACCCAATCATCAAGAAGCGATGTCATGGTAACCATTTCACCTCTCATCAGTGCCTCAGATAATTTCCCAGTCAAGTACATATGGGTTTACGATTGTCTCCCCTCTAGATGTGCTTATTTTGTCATAATTCTATGGTTTCCCAAAACTTGTTTTGCAATTGGTGTAAAATAAATAAAGTTTAATAAACAAAGCTTAATTCTATATTATTTGGACAGACTGTAATATCAACATGTATCACTTTAATTTCAAAAACATCAAAGTTATGCTACATTCACATTTCATTACTGCATTTAAGGTTTTGTATCCCTAACTGGCAAAACTTAAGTGTAGAACTTGTTTGTTTTAGCATCAATTACTGGTATGAAATGTAATAAATGGGCCCAACTGTTAGCTCTGGTCTGCAACACAGGTGCCAGTCACATTGACTGGTTTCAGATTAAGCAGTCTTTAAAAAATATTTTAAATACATTAAAATGTTGTGTTATGTTTTTAAAAAATCTCAATTAGCTTTTAGCTTTCAATTTAATCCTATTTTGCATCACATTTACCTGAACAGTTAAGATAATATTTGATTAGTCAACATGTTTTACAGTGTGTATTTCATTCAGATGGAAAACTGATTTCAGTTTGGTCTAGATATTAATGGTATACAATGATGTAGCCCTGTGCTAAAGGGTTAAATCACTCCATTTCTTCCACCAAGTTTTCGTAGTGCTCTTAAATACTTATTAAATAGGAATGATTTTCCCCAACAGAAAATGCCAAATATTTCATTTTAAAGAAGTAAAAGATCTACACTGTAATGATGTCAACTTTATTAGTCATTCAATAATAAAATATAATAAAATAATCATGGGCTCAGAAAGGGTCATAACTTTTATGTATTAAAGAACAAGATGAGACCCCTTTGCCCTAGGCCCTCAATATATGCATGGTAAAAGAATGGTGGAATGCTTTACAACCTGATGATTTTAGGTATTACAAAATGCTTTAAAAGTATTTGTGGAATTCATACCAGATTAATAAGAGCCATGTTGACATGGCCATCCCCCATCGAACTCTTGCTCTTTAGAAGATGTGTTGGAGAGTAGAATATTTCATTTTTAAAAGAAATTTTTTGGTAATGAAGACTGATGTTTAAAGTGATTATAGATATGAAACCCATGTGAAGACCTACTAATTCCTCTATTTTGAGGTCTACAGGTAAAATGTCAAGGTCACTGTGATAAAAATTAAGCCTGAAAAATAACAAAGGGCAATAACCAAAACATTATGAAAGGTAGAGTTATCATTCTTGTGCACTGCACTCCTCCTCAATAAATCTTAACCAAAAATAACAAAGGGCAATAACTCAAAAATTATGAAAGGTAGAGTTATCATTCTTATGCACTGCACTTTTCCTCTATAAGATCTATCCACCTTTGAAGTATCATACTGATATCTCAAATACTCTTTTACTTATGCTCCGGACAAAAATTAAGCCTGAAAAATAACAAAGGGCAATAACTCAAAAATTATTGAATGTAGAGTTATCATTCTTATGCACTGCACTTTTCCTCTATAAGATCTATCCACCTATGAAGTATCATACTGATATTTCAAATACTTTTTGAGTTTTGCTCCAAACAAAAATTAAGTCTGAAAAATAACAAAGGGCAATAACTCAAAAATTATGAAAGGTAGAGTTATCATTCTTGTGCACTGCAGTCCTCCTCAATGAGATCTATCCACCTATGAAGTATCATACTGATACCTCAAATACTTTTCGAGTTATGCTCCAGACAAAAATGTCGGACGGACGGAGACTATTACCATATCCCCTGCCGCCTTTCGGCGGGGGATAAAAATGTTTAAATTCAATTCTTCCTCAAAAATATATATATCAAGCATTTATTTTTTTTGTTTTTATGAATACTTTTAAGGGAATATTCTGGAAAAAAGAAATAATCCAAACTAAATTTTAATGAAAACGAACAGTTTATTTATGTTTCTTCTTTTTCTTGTGTTTCTTTGATTTTGACCTTTCCCGACTGTTTGACCTTGACCTAGATCTGGAAGAAAACTGTCTATCGTCTATTCTCTTTTCCACCCAAACTCCCTCAGATTCACTAGATTTGTCAGAGTCCGCACAGTCCTCCCTATTTCTACTGTTTAAACCACTCTCTGATCTGGTCTTGTCTTTCTTCCTTTTTTCTGATTCTCTTGACCTTGACCTAGATAACCTTCGTGGTGACCTTGATCTACTCCTACGACGTGACCTTTGTGGAGTCCTATACCTCTCGGTTGATCTTGACCTTGACCAAAAGGACGAATTCCGGTGTCTTTCTCTTGACCTTGACCTTTTGTGTCTACTTGACCTTGAAGGTGACCTTGAGTGCTTCCATTTTCTGTCTGGTGACCTAGATCGCTGCCTGTGGCTATATCTGTCTCTGTGTGATGTGAAGTTCTCAATATCCCTATCTGCTAGGCTGAACTCGTTCCGGGGGTTCTTGAAGACATGGAGAAAGTTGCATTCCTTCCCTTTTGGACACTTCCCTTTGCCAAACAATCCTGGAAAAACAAATCAAAATACCTTGTATGAATCAACAAACTGTATGGCTTCTGCTGCTAGCTTCTTTTTTTCATACAAATACATGTATATTCAACTTCATTTATTTTACATTAATTATGAAACAAGTTCTTACAACCTAGCTAAATCATTCTTGATGGCTTGGATGATGGCATATGTGGTTATTATTGTGGGAGGAAACCGAAGCACCTTGAGAAATCAGGACAGGCGACTTATGTCACCCGGGATCAAACCCAGGATGCATTGGTGAGAAGCGAAATGTATTACCACTACACTATCCAGGCACCACATAGGTATATTTAAACAGCATACTGAGTGACACCTCCATAGTTCACATATGTACTACTTCTGGGTGGAGATCTTTTTAAGCTATCGGAGTTTAAGGTGAAAGCTTTATCCTCAACAAAAACTTATTTCCCCAAATTTGGTTCTCAAATTATCATACATGTACTTCTCAAACCTCAATTTTAGACGCATGTAATTTTTATATGAAGGCTAAATGTTATACTTAAGATTCATTGTAATACTTTTTATGTCACTGTGTGCTGTAAGGATTGAACTCCAAGCCTTTCTAGATTCAAGATAATAATCTAACACAAGAACTGTAGAAAGTTGACACGGCTAGCTAAAGCATGAGCAACCCTGCTACATTGCCTTGAGTCATTAAAATCAAAAGCTATTATGTCTGTTTGTTGGGTTTAAAGTGCCACCAACAGTATTTCAGTCATTTGGAGACTTCAGTCAATTGGAGACAATGTTTAATTGAGACAGATATAGTGCTGCCACACTGCAGTATCACACTGTAGACATATGGCTTGATACCACACCAAGTCACATTATCCTAACACCGAGCCAACCAGTCCTGGAACTGAGCGCCAAGCAAGGGAGATTTACCAGTACCATTTTTTTACGACTTTGGTATGTTGCAGCCGGGGATCGAACTCACGACCTCCCACTCCCAATGCGGAAGCTCAGCCACCTGGTACAGTCAAAAGATATTAAACCTTCAGTAAAATGGGAGGCATCGGGCAAAGCTCAATTCCTATACAGCCCCCATTATACAAGCAGTAGAAGCATAACTAATACTGCCTGCCTCCTGGAGTCGGCATCAGTGGTAAAGGTCACAGTGAGATAAATTGCAGTCAAGACTGGAACCCAGGGCCTTTGCTCACACAGCACCTGCTCTGGCTACTGAGTTACTGAACTGTTTTTACACTGTTTTGAGGTAATTGTACCACAACATTAAGGGTTAAACATTCAACTTATGAATATTCATGTAAAAAATTAATAAGATGCAGATCCATTGTAGCACTGTATTTAGGGTCAAAGCCTAGCTGGGATGTGTTGAAACTACATGACAACAATTAATTAAGTCATCTGTATAATGTATTATCATACCCTCTCTTCACAAAGTGAAGTGGGGACTAAAATGGAATTACGCATGTTCTGTCACATCGTGTTGTGTCCAATTTTAACAAAAACATTTCATGTTGAGATAAGGCAGTGTAGCATGAGTATTTACCACCTTCAATGGTAGTTCAAGTGTTCTAATGGAGCCCAAAGTGATGCAGCTTCTCCGTATTAAGGATAACAATGAGAGAAAAATCTCACCACAGATTGCACGGCGCCACGATGGGATCTGCACAAACTGAGCTGATAACTGCCGTCCACCGTACCATCGAGCGTTGAACTTAGTGATTGCCTTCAATGCATCAATTTCTCTGAAATTTATAAATACATTATAAATTATTATGTACACTGCCTATGAATTCATAATGCCTGATCCTCATTTTCTGGTTCCAGGTCGTATAAAATGGATAGACTGATGACCATTTGACTTTACATTATCTTATACCAATGAACTTAACATCTATGTAGGATTAAGATCCTCAAGAAATACTTCATGCTATGTGACACTTAAATCTTAACTAAGACAGGAATATATTCCACCTTTCTTGGTTTCCAAAAAATAAAGTAAATGACTACCGGAATTATTAAAGCTAAGTTGACACAAAAAACTGTCATAATAACTAGCAAAATGTGATTATTTGGATATATTAAGTCACTAGTAGTTTTATTAGGTAACCAGTAATAACAAATTTTAATATAGGATTTTATTAGGTAAACAGTAACAACAAATTTTAAAATGACAAATACTAAATAACCAGTAGTTTTATTAATACTAAATAACCAGTAGTTTTATTAATTCTAAATAACCATTAGTTTTATTAATTCTAAATAACCATTAGTTTTATTAATTCTAAATAACCAGTAGTTTTATTAATACTAAATAACCAGTAGTTTTATTAATTCTAAATAACCAGTAGTTTTATTAATTTTAAATACATGTAACCAGTAGTTTTATTAATTCTAAATAACCAGTAGTTTTATTAATTCTAAATAACCAGTAGTTTTATTAATTTTAAATACATGTAACCAGTAGTTTTATTAATACTAAATAACCAGTAGTTTTATTAATACTAAATAACCAGTAGTTTTATTAGGTAAACAGTAACAACAAATTTTAATATGGCAAATACTAAATAAGTAAATAGTAACAACAAATTTTAATATGGCAAATACTAAATAACCAGTAGTTTTATTATAAACTGTAACAACAAATTTTAATATGGCCAATACTAAATAACCAGTAGTTTTATTACGTAAACTATAACAACAAATTTTAATATGGCCAATACTAAATAACCATTAGTTTTATTAATACTAAATAACCATTAGTTTTATAAATACTAAATAACCAGTAGTTTTATAAGGTAAACAGTAACAACAAATTTTAATATGGTAAATACTAAATAACCATTAGTTTTATTAATACTAAATAACCATTAGTTTTATTAATACTAAATAACCAGTAGTTTTATTAATACTAAATAACCAGTAGTTTTATTAATTCTAAATAACCAGTAGTTTTATAAGGTAAACAGTAACAACAAATTTTAATATGACAAATACTAAATAACCAGTAGTTTTATAAGGTAAACAGTAACAACAAATTTTAATATGACAAATACTAAATAACCAGTAGTTTTATAAGGTAAACAGTAACAACAAATTTTAATATGACAAATACTAAATAACCAGTAGTTTTATTAGGTATATACAACAAATTACATTCTTAATCATTTTAAGAATTATTTTGGACTATGAAAGATAATGGAATTCTGGCCAGTTCCAGCATGGATATAATTTATAACAAACCATTTATTTCCAATAAAAAATGAAATTGACTATGTTATCATCCAAACCAATCTACCTCTCATATGTAATGTACACATTTCCACGCAGGTGAGGCTGGTAATTACAGCACACCTTGAACTGTGTCACATGACCAATCTCCCGTAACTCTGGAAGTACGTCATCATAAAACTCTCCGAATTTTTGATACACCTCGCTGTCTTCATACTCCAGTACAATGTCTGTAAATATTCCAAATAAATCAGTAACAGTATTGCTAAATGGGCAGATATAGAAAAAAAAATGCATATATTAATAAGAAAATTTTATATTTATATATGCACTAAGCCTAGTTTCGATCTTACTCCTCGATACACCCAACCAAACCTCAAACCTGCAATAGAACTTTTGTTCTAAATAAGAATTTCAGTGAAAAGGCCAAATTTGATGATAATCTGTGGACTAGTTTAATGGTCTGTTTTTTGTTGTTTTTTTTTTCACTTTGTTAAACAAATATTTATTTCCCATTAAACCTTGCGATATTATGAGTATTTTATACTTCCCCTTTAGTCCTCAAATTATTTTCAATTTTACAATACAAATACATTGAGAAGGAATTACAATACAAGTCTACAATTTGCAAATTTGAAATCCTTTTTGATTGTAACAAGTGTTACATCAACAGTTTTTGAGGACTTTCGTCAACATGAGAACAATAGTGCTGCATCTCTGTCTATGTCTGCATCTCAGGACATCATCTAATCTAAGTTGTCCATTAGACTGAGCCCTTCATATAATCATATCAAATTATATCATCAATTATGGAGACAGACAAATGGACACACACCTGTGTCATACTCTTCACAGAGTCCCTGGTCCAGCTGAAAGTGTCTGAACATTCCGGGGAACATGAGTGTGCCGCTACTTTCCGGGATCGGATGACCACGGGAGCATCTGGAAGACACAGAAACACAGAACATCAGAAGTAGGAACAACGGCAGGTATATACGTAGCATCATCCCTAGTACATGTACACATCATTCATATGTATACTTGAGTTTCACAAATACATTTATTTTGGTTAGATGGGTTTTGTTGAATATTGCAATAATGTGGTCCAAGAAACATTTATAAGTTTATACCTTGTTATATAATATACTTTTTATCTGATTTCATGAACAGTAGTGGTAATACAGTATGCCTACCGGTCTCCGAATCTGCAGGCTCCAACCTTGGCAAAGAAGGGACACATCTCCAGCTGTCTCTCTTGCCCATACTGTACAGGGGCCAGAGGGTTGTGCCACTCCCCATTCTGGAAATATCACAATTCACACAGACCTTGGTTTAAACAATATTCAATGTTTCATGTTGTCAATATTTGGAAGTACACAAATCTTATATCAATCAAGGAAAATACATAGTTATCTACGATAGGTTTTAAGACCTTTGAATTCAGTGCTTGTTTTAAGACCTTTTTTAAAAAAATTTAAAAAATTTTAAATTTAAACCCCAACAAAAAATTTTCCAATAATTTGTTGTTGCGGTCTTTAATTAAAACACATATGCTACAACACCTAAATTAGATTCTGTTTACTTTGTTCTGTGTCTTATTGAGAATAGGAGAAGTGGAATACCAGTCAGCATTTTTATTTTGGTTTTCAAATCCTGTATAAATATGACACATGGCATTGACAAATTTTCAATTATAACTGATGTCTGCTATTCCTACTAATGAAATTTTCAGGCAAAAAAAAAAAATCAAAGGCTAGATGGTGGAACTATTTCATCACTATTTCTTTATACACTCAGAACAGTTTGCAGTCATCCCTTGATTGTAAAATTTTTTAGTTTACTTTCACTGCTACAGTATTTCAGTCATGTAGCTATGTCCAGCTTATTACAGGTGGAGGAAGACCCGAACACACTGAGGCATCCGTGTAGAACCATCAACCAACCGCAAGCCAAGTGGAAGGCTTCTTTACATAAAATCCGAATGACCCTACTGAGACTTGAACCAAGACGATGAGAGGCTGAGTGAGTGTTAAAGTCAGCGACTTTACCCTCTCCAGTCAGACCTTGAAATAAGTCATTGTGAGAAAGAGATCTAGAGAGAGGGAATGAGAGCGTACAGACAAAAACAAAGACAGTTGGACACACAGACAAAATAAATACCTTGTTTTCTCCTTCTCTTGCTTTTCTAAGCAGCTCTTCCTAGATGTATCAAAGAGACAAATGCTGAGTGAAATGTTAAGTGATATATCAAAGAGTCCACATGTGAAAAGTTCATTTATAGAATTCTTCCACTGAGAAGATTAAGTTAACCATGCTTTAGTCCAAAACCAGCGTCGGATACCCATGGCTGCCTATTACATATGTCAGCCGTGGGAAACTTGGCTAGCACTTTATCGGTATAAGGATATTCATAAGAGGTACGTCAATCAATCAGAAATGATGCTTACATAAATGAGTACTCTTCAGTTGGAGATCTAAAATCTGTTTGTCGGTAACACACTCCCCACAATAATTACGTCACGCTACGCTACCGTAAGTACAAGAGTTTCTTTTGGTCAAAAAATCCCCACTAACTAGTGGGCTATGAATGGTGGTACGGCTTTTCAAACAATCAATAACAAGCAAATGCTAACTTATAATCCCACAGGCAATGAATGAAGTAACAGTATGAGCGCTTGTGGGTTTCCGACGCTGGTCCAAAACTCATGTGCAATAAAACTGAATATCACATAGTCTTAAACTGGAAGCCTATTTCATAAAGCATCAAGCTTTTATATTCTAATAATGATACTTCTGATATTTCTTACTGATAATAAAAATGTGACTTCTACTTTGAGACAACCATCAAGAAATAGCAGTGTCTCTCTTTAACCTAGACCTGCTGCTTAATTATAAAGAAAAGTAAATTCAAACTACTGGTACATGGAAAGCAATAACTGCATTGTTACGTATTTCTTTAACATCAATTGAGAAACAAGCTATACCAATGACTACTTCTACAAATCTCTTTTGCAGTTCCTGGGCCGAACCAGTACTTTGCACCTTGTAAGTTTTTGGAAAAAGTACCGTGCTCCAGCAGGGATCAAGCTTGCGGCCTTCGGATCGACAGACAACAAAGTCTGACACTGGATCACAGTCCCATCACCAATCAATCATAAACACTTAAAAGATACACATCCTAGTGGCACATGGACTAGTCAACTGACCAACGTTGTTTCCAATCCAAAAGGTATCTTTTGTTAAGGATCTTTCTTTTTCATAACTTAGAATGCATGCTTTTCATTTCAATAAAATATGTACATTTTTAAAGATATTTAATCAGAAAACAAGACCAGAAATATACTCAAACTCTACTTAGCGCTTATGGTTAAGTACGGTTAAGTATGGTTAAGTATGGTTAAGAATGGTTAAGTATGATTGGTGAGCCCAAACCAGTACATTGCTTTATAACTGTATGAAGTAAAAGATTTTGGGTTCATGATTTGCAATACATTATACTGGTATCAATTTTATAATGGAATATGTAGTAACAGATAAACACTGTGTAAACTTAGGCTCTCATATAAAAAGGCAACAGTCACTGAAGCTTCACAGTCAGACAGACTTTCTAAGAGGATATAAATACTTTCTCCATCTGTCCACATTTGTCACCTGTTTCTCTTTCTTTTTTCTCTTTTCTTCCTCTTCTTCTTTTTCCTTCTTTTGTCTTTCTTCCCATTCTTCTTTTATTTTTCTCTGTAATTTAGAATACATGTAAATCCTTTTCCTATCAAATGTTCAAATCAAATCAATTTATCGGCATAATACATGTATAAACAAAAATGTTTATTCAATCAAATATCATTCATGACACCACTTACCTATCTCTTGGAATTTTGAGGTTTTGCAACCACTGAAGTGCAAAATTAGAACACTAACTACATAATCACAATCATAAACAAGAGCTGTCAGAGGACAGCACGCTCGACTATTCAAAATGCTTGTTGGTAAATCAAATGAAATCTATTTAAATTCTTGCCCTTCATAGTAATAGTAAAAAATGATATACCTTGATAGCCTGACACCCCTTAATATATTTATGATGTCTAAAATCAATCCCATGCCTAGTTACTGAGACATAAGCACAATAACACTGTGCATGCAAAACTTAAACCAAAAATCCAAGTTAGAAAAGGGCCATAATTTGCATCAGTCCAAAAGTTATCCTCCTGTTTTCTGATGCCCTTGAAGACACACCTTAACTTTCTAGTCAATTCCACAAGCAATTTCTGAGATATAAGGTGGATAGTAGCTTGAATGCAAAAATTTAACCATAATTCTAAGTTAAAAGGGGGTCATAATTTTTAATTTATTCCATCAAGTGTTATCTTCCTTTAACCCTAAACATATTAAAGATGTTTCCAATCAATCCCATGTCTTGACTCTGAGATATAAGCATGAAAGTACCTTGCATGCAAAACTTTAACCAAAATTTCTAAGTTAAAAAAGGGGCCATAACTTGTAATATATTCCATAAAAAGTTATCTACCTTAATAGTATGATACTCCTAAACATATTAAAGATATTTCAAATCAATCCCATGCCTGGATACTGAGATATAAGCATGAAAGTAACTTGCATGCAAAACTTTAACCAAAATTTCTAAGTTAAAAAGGGCAATAATTTGTAACATATTCCATCAAGAGTTATCTACCATGAAAGTATGATACCCCTAAATGTATTAAAGATGTCTCAAATCAATCCCATACCTGGATACTGAGATATTAGCATGAAAGTACCTTGCATGCAAAACTTTCAACCAAAATTTCTAAGTTAAAAAAGGGGCCATAACTTGTAATATATTCCATAAAAAGTTATCTACCTTAATAGTATGATACATAAAGATGTTTCAAATCAATCGCATGCTTGATACTGAGATATAAGCATGAGAGTATCTTGCATGCAAAACTTTAACCAAAATTTCTAAGTTAAAAAGGGGACATAATTTGTGATATATTCCATCAAGAGTTATCTACCTTGGTTGTATGATGCCCCTAAACATATTCATAAACTTTCAAGTCAATACCATGAATGGTTATTGAGATACAAACTAGATAGTAGCTTGCACGCAAAACTTTAACCAAATTTTCTATTGCTTGCAAAACTTTAACCAAAATTTCTAAGTTAAAAAGGGGCCATAATTCATATTAAATTCAGTCAAGAGTTATCTACCTTGGTTGTCTGATGCCCCTGAACATATTTATAAAGTTTTAAGTCAATACCATAAACGGTTATTGAGATATAAGGTTGATAGTAACTTGCACGCAAAACTTTAACCAAAAGCTGCAACGCCGACGCCGACGCCAGGGTGACTACAATAGCTCTCATATTCTACGAATAGTCGAGCTAAAAATATGCAAGTAAGTACACATGTATAAAGTTGTTTTGTTGTTGTTTTTTAGTAAGAGATGTCATGCTACCTCATATAGATGCAACTTGATGCCTTGTCAAACAACAGAGACCCAGATCAGACAGGTACTTCCTGGAGATGTCTGATTAGGGTCTCCTTTGTTTGTTTTAAAAGCATTGTAACTAAGATTCTACATAGACTGGCAAAGAAAAATCCATTTTTTTTTTTTCATATTCGTATTAAAATTTAATGAATTAATATTCATCAAGGCATATATTCATGCGGTAAAAATATAAGTGTATACAGGAAACACATTGGCTGTATATCTCTAGTCACTCACCATTCCAAACCAGGATTGTTAATTTTTTGTTAACATTTACTGCAGGTGGTCTATCAATGGCACTTAAATACAGCCTTGTGATTATAATTATTATTGTTCTCAGTTTGTTTGTGTTCAACATCCAACCAATAATGTTTCAGTAATTTGAAAACTTTATCTACATGAATGTAGGCAGTGACAAGTGACATGATACTCTCACACTCTCCTTACAAGGAACTACCTTTATAATAAGCAAGGAAGATGTGAACCAGTACCAATTTTGACAACTGGAATGTTCGGCTGGCGATCAAACTCAAGACTGGTTAATGCTGGTTAATGCTGGTTAAGTCATTAGTTGTGTCCCATTTTTATCAAGTCATGTTATGACTGTAGGTGAATAGCACTCGTCTTAATAAGGTATTTCTGAGAGAAGCTAGAGCATGGAATAATATTTATCATAAATATAAAAATAACAAAAGCCCTAAATTGTTAGTTTTGTAGGTTAAAATAAATTACCAAAGCTTTGATAAGCAATTAGCAAACTTGATATCAAATCAAAACGGAATTACAATATGTCCACACAAAGTGAAAAAAAAACAAAGATGAAAACACCTCAGTTTCCAGCCTGATTTGTTCTTCTCGCTCTTCTTGTTCCTTCTTCTTCCTCAACTTCTCAGCAAAGACTTCCTCGCTCCACAACCACAGTTCATGCTGGTGTCGTGACTCCGCCTCCTGTCTCAGTAACTCTGCCCTCTCCTCTAGTTCTTCCTTCTCAAGCCTTGTAGCATAGCCTGGTGACTGCTTCTGTTTCTCTAGTTCTGGAAACGTAACCACAATATACGAGGAGTGATCATTACATTTGAGAATTTTTACTATGAAATTATCAATTTTAACCACAGGTAAAGAAAACTTTACTGCTTTTCAAAGTAGCACCTGTATGACCTTATGCTCTTGTTACTGTACATCTCTCAACCAAAAATCAAAGGCATGACATCAGCTATCATGTGACAACACTCTCAACGCTGACGTAGTAGCACTACCAAGATTTTCCTGAGACTCATATCTATGACCCTGCAACTCATCTGTCCTCCATCCTTGACGTACATAATTATGCACAGGCAATTTAAGCAAAATGACATCATCAAGTAAATTATGACATCATTATAATAACAAGAGCTGTCAGAGGACAGCACGCTCGACTATTCAAAATGCTTGTTGGTAAATCAAATGAAATCTATTTCAGTTCTTGCCCTTCACATACCCTGTACATAATAAAAGTCAAAAATGATATACCTTGATAGTCTGATACCCCTTAATATTTTTATGATGTCTAAAATCAATCCCAAGCCTAGTTACTGAGACATAAGCATAATAACACTGTGCATGCAAAACTTTAACCAAAAATCCAAGTTAGAAAAGGGCCATAATTTGTATAAAATTCAGTTCAAAAGTTATCCTCCTTAGTTTTCTGATGCCCCTGAAGACACTCCTTAACTTTCTAGTCAATTCCACAAGCAATTTCTGAGATATAAGCTGGATAGTAACTTGCATGCAAAACTTTAACCAAAATTTCTAAGTTAAAAAGGGCAATAATTTGTAACATATTCCATCAAGAGTTATCTACCATGAAAGTATGATACCCATAAACATATTAAAAATTTTAAATCAATCATGCCTGGATACTGAGATATTAGCATGAAAGTACTTGCATGCAAAACTTTAACCAAAATTTCTAAGTTAAAAAGGGCATAATTTTAAAATTCATCAAGAGTTATCTACCTTGGTTGTCTGATGCCCCTGAACATATTTATGAACTTTCAAGTCAATACTACAAACGGTTATTGAGATATAAGGTTGATAGTTACTTGCACGCAAAACTTTAACCAAAAGCTGCAACGCCAACGCCAGGGCGACTACAATAGCTCTTATATTCTTCGAATAGTCAAGCTAAAAATTGATTAAAATCAATAGAAAAGGGTTGCACTACCGTAAATGTGTTAGATCTGATTTTTTTATGGACTGACAAAGAAAACATGTTGAAAGTTCTCAAATATAATGATCAGCCCTCCTAGGTCTTAATCAAGATCCAATTTCAAGGCCTACTTAATAGTTATCACTGAAGACGTTGACTCATCAATATAAAAAGATACTGAATGATTTCTAGCAGAAGACACGACAGGAATGGACAGGACAATCCATATAATTCCTACAGCCCCTACTCTACAGTTTACAGCAGGTTTAACCTAATTATTTTCAACCAGACCAGGTTTTTTTTAAGGATAACTGATATTAACTTGAAATCTTGACTCTGCTGTGACCTGCATTATATGATATCAAAATGGTCATACACATTTATGGTATAAGGGGCAGGCAAAAAGTTAACGGACAGTAGGTTTTGGACTTCCCGATTGATATTGACACAAAAAAGCATGGATACACAACTCTAACAACTAGAACTAGTGCTTTAGAATATTAACCCTTTCCCTCATAGAGGACACCATGAAAAGACCTATGCGAACAGCATAAAACCAGATCAGCCTGCGAGTAATTCGCTGCTCCTCAGTTGTCTGGAAATGAGGATTTTATATTTAAATTTGGTAAGATTTAACTGCGGTTTTCTGCAGATCAGGCTTTTTGTGGTACCTAATGAGTGCGTCAAAATGAGTCTATATGAGGGAAAGGGTTAATATCCACACATCCCTCCTTGACTTCATGTAATGTAGGACAAGACATGACAGAACAAGGTGACAAGCATGATTCCTATATTATACAGACCCCACTACTGTGTATATGGGGTGAAATTAAAGCAAAGTAAACACATGCACAAATAAATTACCTGTATTGGTGCATTAGTGCAGTGCAATTCAAAATGAAACTTTCTCCTAAGTTACAGAAATTAACTAAAGACCAAAGTTGCTATGACAGGACTAGTTCAACTAGGCTAGTTCTGCAATAAATAATGACAAATATAATACCTCTCTCAAGTTCTTCATCTCTCTGTTTGGCAAGGGCTTGACGCCTGGATTTTCTCTTCTCCTTTTTCCATAATGCTTTTCTTTTCTTGTGACTGCAAAGAAAAACAAGAGGGCAATGATGGCCCTGGATCACTCACCTGGTATCATTAGGCTATGTAAAATCAAGTGACCCCTGGGGCAGGGCCAATTTTGACCCCAGGGTCATAATTTGAACAATCTTGGTAAAAAGTCATATGATAATGCTACATATTAAAAATCAAAAGGGTAGGCCTTGTGGTTTCTGAGAAGAAGATTTTTCAAGTTTTTTCTATATTAGCCTATGTAATATCAGGTGCCCCCTTGGTTGGGCCAAATTTGATCCCAGGGCCATGATTTGAACAAACTTGGTAAGAATCAACTGGACAATGCTACACACCAAATATCTAAACTCTATGCTTTGTGATGTATGAGAAGAAGATTTTTCAAGTTTTTTTCCTATTAGCCTATGTTAAATCAAGTGACTCCTGGGGCGGGGCCAATTTTGACCCCAGGGTCATGATTTGAACAAACTTTGTAGAGATCCACTAGACAATGCTACATACCAAATATCTTAACTCTATGCCTTGTGGTTTCTGAGAAGAAGATTTTTCAAGTTTTTTTCCTATATCAGCCTATGTTAAATCAAGTGACCCCTGGGGCGGGGCCAATTTTGACCCCAGGGCCATGATTTTAACAACCTTGGTAGAGAGTCATAAGACCATGTTACATATCAAATATCTAAACTCCAGGCCTTGTGGTTTCTGAGAAGAAGATTTTTCAAGTTTTTCCTATATTAGCCTATAGGCTAATGTTAAATCAAGTGACCACTGGGGCCAGGCCAATTTTGACCCCAGGGTCATGATTTGAACAAACTTGGTAGAGATCCACTAGACAATGCTACACACCAAATATCTTAACTCTATGCCTTGTGGTTTCTGAGAAGAAGATTTTTCAAGTTTTTTTCCTATATCAGCCTATGTTAAATCAAGTGACCCCTGGGGCGGGGCCAATTTTGACCCCAGTGTCATAATTTTAACAATCTTGGTAGAGAGTCATAAGACCATGCTACATACCAAATATCTAAACTCCAGGCCTTGTGGTTTCTGAGAAGAAGATTTTTCAAGTTTTTCTTTATAAGCCTATGATAATCAAGTGACCCCTGGGGCCGGGCCAATCTTGACCCAGGGTCATGATTTGAACAAACTTTGTAGAGATCCACTAGACAATGCTACATACCAAATATCTTAACTCTATGCCTTGTGGTTTCTGAGAAGAAGATTTTTCAAGTTTTTTTCCTATATCAGCCTATGTTAAATCAAGTGACCCCTGGGGCGGGGCCAATTTTGACCCCAGGGTCATAATTTTAACAACCTTGGTAGAGAGTCATAAGACCATGTTACATACCAAATATCTAAACTCAAGGCCTTGTGGTTTCTGAGAAGAAGATTTTTCAAGTTTTTCCTATATAGGCTAATGTTAAATCAAGTGACCACTGGGGCCGGGCCAATTTTGACCCCAGGGTCATGATTTGAACAAACTTGGTAGAGATCCACTAGACAATGCTACACACCAAATATCTTAACTCTATGCCTTGTGGTTTCTGAGAAGAAGATTTTTCAAGTTTTTTTCCTATATCAGCCTATGTTAAATCAAGTGACCCCTGGGGCGGGGCCAATTTTGACCCCAGGGTCATAATTTTAACAATCTTGGTAGAGAGTCATAAGACCATGCTACATACCAAATATCTAAACTCCAGGCCTTGTGGTTTCTGAGAAGAAGATTTTTCAAGTTTTTCTTTATTAGCCTATGATAATCAAGTGACCCCTGGGGCCGGGCCAATCTTGACCCAGGGTCATGATTTGAACAAACTTGGTAGAGATCCACTAGACAATGCTACACACCAAATATCTTAATTCCATGCCTTGTGGTTTCTGGGAAGAAGATTTTTCAAGTTTTTTTCCTATATTAGCTTATGTTAAATCAAGTGACCCCTGGGGCGGGGCCAATTTTAACCCCAGGGTCATAATTTGAACAATCTTGTTAGAGAGTCATAAGATCATGCTACATACCAAATATTTAAACTCCATGCCTTGTGGTTTCTGAGAAGAAGATTTTTCAAGTTTTTTCCTATATTAGCTTATGTTAAATCAAGTGACCCCTGGGGCGGGGCCAATTTTAACCCCAGGGTCATAATTTGAACAATCTTGTTAGAGAGTCATAAGATCATGCTACATACCAAATATTTAAACTCCATGCCTTGTGGTTTCTGAGAAGAAGATTTTTCAAGTTTTTTCCTATATTAGCCTATGTTAAATCAAGTGACCCGTGGGGCGGGGCCAATTTTGACCCCAGGGTCATAATTTGAACAATCTTGTTAGAGATTCATAAGATCATGCTACATACCAAAAATCAAAAGGCTAGGCCTTGTGGTTTCGGAGAAGAAGATTTTTTATATTTTCATTTTTAAAATTAATTTTTAGCACCTGTGACCTAGATTTTTGACCAATCAAAATAGTTTTAACAACTTTGGTAAAGGGCCCCATAATGAACATTCCTGTGAAGTTTTATCAAAATCCATCCAGTGGTTTAGGAGGAGAAGTTGTTTAAAGGAAAAGTTGACGCAAGACGCACGCACGGACGGATGGACGGACGACGGACAAAAGGCGATCACAAAAGCTCACCATGAGCACGTTGTGCTCAGGTGAGCTAAAAGGAGATGAATTCTTGTATATCATTGATAATTAGATCACACCTTTTCTTCTGATGGTGGGAACGGGGCTTTAATACTAAATTTTAAGAGTTGAAAATAGAAATTTATTGTGTTTGGATAAACTGAAAAACCTGGAGTTAATAGCAATATGGGGGAAAAATATATGAATTCAATGGAATCTTTAGTGGTGAAAGCACCTATGAACAGCCCCTCATAAAGAAGGAAAACCAATCTCGTAAATAGATCTTAAATTGCCTGTCCTTTTTCCTTGTTATACTACTCTAACTTCATCATTGATATATCTACTTCAAAGGCATTATGATAAAGCAAGTCATACTGTACAGCTCAATGGTGGGGCTTGAGTCAAATCTAATGAAATAATGCATGATGAGGATGTCCGATGACTATGCACACTGCTGTCAACTTGACTTATATGAAATTATTTGGTTTGCCATTATTTTACACAGGTTGTGAGATATCATCTGAAGATAATATCTGCTATGTCCAAATATATGACATATAGCTAGACAGGAAGCTATTCATCCACGGAGTGACCTAACCAACCTTGCTTTACTTAATTTTTTTTTTTTTTTTTTTTTTTTTTTTCTGCTTTACTTAATAAGTCTGGAAATGCATGTAACCACACTGCACAAAAACTGGCTAAACTACACAGCAGTTATTACATTGCTACTTTTTCCCTCCTCTTTTGTCTAGAAATTAGCTGAATTTTCCAACATGTGATCCTGCAGAACATGCATCTGTCTGGTCTTGATTACACAAGCAGGGTCTCAATGCTGTGGTTAAAGATTTGGACTTGGAGACAGGCCTGCCATGATGTAATGCTGCCATCATTTTAGTGAGACCACCAGCCACCCATCTGAGGTGCAACCTACACAATGTTGCATAACTTAATAAGTTGGAATTAGCAAGTAACCACAACAAACAAAAGCTAGCTCATCTATAGTCCACATTTAAGAACCTGTAATTTGTGATATTCTTTTACTCTCAGTTTGGTGCTATCCTTTAAGAAGTTCCGCAGAGACCAGCTCATTGATGGGACTAGCTGAACTTAAAAACTTAAAGCAGTTATATGTTATAGGGGTTCCGCATATAGGATACTGTTTGTTAAAAAAATTCACTGGTATCGAAACTGCATCGAAACTGGCCATTGGCGAGTTCCATCGGCATCACTTGAAAATATAGAACTGTAACATACATTTATTCTTCTTTAAAAAAGCAATATCATGTGTGCCGAACCAGTGTCATATATTATTTTATGTACTACAGAATCATGATATAATCCGAATGCTATTTGACAAATTCACAATATGAGAAATTGAATTTGCTATCAACTTGTATACAGGTGATTTAATTAAGGCCTTTAATTGACCCTTTTGCTGCCTACAGGACGGAAGAACCCATCCTACACATGAGAGATATTCCTGTTTATTATAATCCTTGGCGTTTAGCCTGTTTATATATGGCCTGGTAGCGAAAGGATTAATAAACAATAATAAAGACGAAACAAAACACTGCTGCATGTGTTGTGCGAACTGACAGTGGGACGAATGTGGTGAAAGATACACGAGACAGAAGTCACTAGTGAACTACACAGCTAAAAAAAGAAGAAATCATTTGCGTTATTTATGAGACAGATTAAAACTTCGTTGGTATACTAAACCTTAGGTTATTGTTGATTTGTGGCGTTGCAGCATTTTCCGCCATATTTCGTAGAACATTTCACCGAACTGTCCCTGCAATGAAATTAGAAATACTCCGAATAAATGTTACGCAGAAATTGATGACGTTTTACTCATAACAGAAGTTTTAAGACAGCTGATCAACAAGGATCACATCTTCATTGTGTGGCTATCTCAACATATCTTTCTACGTTTCACAATATTGATGATTTTATGAAAATCAAAAGGTAATTAAATATCCTGTGTTGTTTTCACCATATCTGGATTAGTGTATTTTCATTGCATGATGAGTCATAATTAAAAATTAGTATGCAAAGTCAAACAAAAACAAATCGCTTATTTTTAAAGGGTCATTACACCTTCAAGTGAGTGATGACATGAAACATTTTGCAGGAGTGCACATCTATCTATCTATCTATATATACTGCACAAACTCCCCTTTCGGGTATTACTGGCAGGCATCTTCTGTATAACAAATTGACATGTTATTTTAAACTTGGAAGAATTTTTTATACATTGTTTATTGTTAATTGGTAATTTTAATCATTATTTAATAAAATTCATAAATATCTAATTACATTATAATGATACACTTGTTTTTTTAGTCAAAAGATAGCCATATGTTTAAAAGAATCTGTCACAGAAGGGTAGCAAGGACCTTGCCTTCATAAAATTATGGTGAAACAACTTAAATACACCGCTCAACCATCAGGAATCCTCAATACAAAACGCATAATAAACAAATAGAGCCGATTCAAGGAATGCTGCAAGATTAAATCTCAACAAACTTTTCACCCATCAAAATCTAACCAGTATCACTTCAGTGTTACATGATTTAAGATGGCCTACACAAGAACAAAGCAGATACTCTTTTGACCTTAACTTGACTATTTGAGTTTACTGTCACTTCGACAGTATTTCAGTCATATAGCGACGTCCAGCTAATTACAGGTGGAGGGAGACCCTGAATGCACGGAGGCATCCGGGTAGAACCACTGACCTACCGCAAGCCAGCTGGAAGGCTTCCTCTCATGAAAATCCGAATGACCCTGTTGGATTTGAACCAATGTGATGAGGGCCTGAGTGAGTTTTAAAGTCAGCAACTTCACTCTCTCAGCCACGGAGGCCCCCCTCTTTTGACCTTATCTTCATGTACAAAATCATCCACCAACCAGTGGCAGTACCTACTTACTATCTGCTAGCACTCTCATTTAGATACAAGCAGGATGACACAATCTATCTTTGTAAAACTCATCAACTAGACACAACATGAAATTCCTAACCCACCACTTACGTCTAACATATATCAGCACTCCTTCTTTCCATGTGTCATTATTGGCTTAGGAAAAACCTGGGATCGTCCATAGAAAAGCCAGGATCAGTGGCCCAACAATTTGTGAGAGCGTAGTTGGTAATGACATCATACAGTGATATACAAGTTGAATTTTTAAATATTGACAGTTACATTTTAACAGCACATGGTTTTGTCCAGTTACACACATGTTCCTAAAGTGTACAGACACACTTATCTTTGCACCTTCATGTGATGTCCTAAACGGATTTTGTGAAAAATCATCATTGAAGTTGATTGAATTGAACCCAGGGCCTATATATGCCAGCACTCCATGCTTACTGAGATGCATGACCTCAAGCCTCTCAACTTTCTGTCAATCAACCGTAACTCATTACCAGTCAACCAAATCCCCAAAGATTTAGGCCTACTCCTAGCCCTCCATTTTAATGGGATAACATCACAATTTAATCATGGACCTGGCTGTCCAACTGTAGTGTCTAGGATCTGTTGAAATCAATAATGCTGAACCGGGACTCGAACACAGGGCTTCTTGCATACTGTGCCTTTTTTCCTAACACTGAGCTCCCAAGCCACATGATTCCACCAAGAATCTGTACTCAGCTAATTAAATTGTAGTTACATTTCCAATGTCTCATTTTTGTTTACAGGATTCTTGTTGTTCAAATACAGTTCTTTAGTTCCGGCATGAAGTTGGAAACTAGAGGTGGAACTGATGTTTAATCAAAGTACCAACCTGGCAGATGGGAAGCTGCCGGTGTTTGTTTTTCCTGCCTCCCTGACCTTTTTTTCTGATGATCGATCCTCCCACAAACAGATCCTGACCTTGTATAATCCATATGAGTTTGCTTTGAAATTCAAAGGTTTGAAAACTTTTTTTTCTCTTTTCATTCTTTGTTAAAATAAAGTCAAGCTTGTTATTAAAATCATTTCTTCACACAAAATTTTGGTAGGTACAAATTTGTGAACATTGAATATTGAGAACACTATGAATAATGAGAACACTACATTCAGCTTGACATAAGTCATTGTAAAAAACACTCCTAGCTGTGGTCAAAGTAAGGATGGGCAGTTTGCCATATAATATCAATTAACAGAATGAGATCATTTGAGTTACATTTAATTCCATCCATTTAATTTCATCCCTATTTTAATTGTCAATATTGGTTTTGCTAAATATATTTTTTAAGCCAG
The DNA here is from genome assembly GCA_021229015.1 of Solen grandis. Classification (NCBI taxonomy): domain Eukaryota; kingdom Metazoa; phylum Mollusca; class Bivalvia; order Adapedonta; family Solenidae; genus Solen; species Solen grandis. The sequence continues at coordinate 50,267,536 of CM037789.1, read as the reverse complement.
ATGATTTCTGTCTGTGTTTGTCCATTTAAATTCTAAGAATGAGTTTCTAAAGGGTCAGTTGTTTCAAATCTGAATTTTGACCACTGTCGCTCTTTGATATATAATGCATTTTTCTCTATATATATTTCAGAGAACTATTCTCCGCACAAGTTAATGAATTTTGAAATGCCTTGAAGATTAATTACAATTTTGTAATAATGATCTTACTGCTTGGTATTAATAACACACATTTAGATGATAACAAAATGCCTTTGTTTACAGTTCTGTGTACATCACCCAGTAAGTTTACGGTTGTGGATGCAGAGGGTAGTATCAGACCCAGATGTTGTGTAGATGTGTAAGTAGTAAACATCCTGGAACTTTAACCCTCTTAATGTAACAATAATTATATTCACAGAATTTCGGCTCTATATCTGCTTGAAATATAATAGGTACATCTACCTAAATAAAAAAAAAAAAAAAAAAACTATCTTATCCTAGTACTTTGCTGATTATTAATTGCTTATAGGTTTTTCAATAAAACCTGTGTAAGTTTAAATGTAAATGCCACACTTTTCTTGCAGAGTTGTGCGCCACACAGACATCTGCATTAACAATGAGGGAGTGAACGATAAGTTCAGGATCCAGGTATCAGAACATGGTCAGAGGAAAATCTTGGGTAGGTACCTTTTTTTCATACTTACTGATACATAGAGTTTTTTGGAGTTTTCTCTTGGTGCCAGAGCTTTTGAGAGACCTAAATAACTGAGTGTAATCCGTTTTAGATGTAATCACTATGGATGAGGACAGTTTTCTCAACTAAAATATTGTTTCAAAAAGGATTTTTGCAGTTCAATGTTGTTTAACTCAGAGACAATCTGAATAAGAAAAAAATGAGCATTTATGTTAAGGACATGATATTCCCAGACTTCAGCTGGATTATTAATTCCTAATATTACAGTGAATATTTCAAGTGTTACCTACGCTACTTTTGGTTCCCGTGTTTAGGTAAGAAGGATGTTAATGCAGTGTTACTGCCAACACAAGGCAGGGAACCAACACCAGGGAAAGAGGACAAATTCCACTCACTCCCTGTTGCTCAAGGATATGAAAGTCAAGGTCAATCATCCAGTGAACAGGGTAGGTAAATCTTTTAAAGATTGCTGTGTATTCAAACTCGAATTGATAATCAGATATGCATATTTTATCAGATATTGCTCCGAATATTTTCAGTAATCATAAATTCATATGCAAGGTTTGGTCATGGTCTTTAAAAACTCATTAAAAACTTGATTTTATAATTAAGACTTCTAAAGTATATATTTTGATAGGGATTCACTTTCAGTGAAAAAACTAATGAAGATAAGATGATATCTGTTATCATGTCCATGGTTATAAGTGTTTCCTACTAGTCTATTTTAAAGTAGCATCACTTTATTTCTTTTGAATGCTGATTACTGAGATGGTCTGATAACTTGGGTTTTCTGCTTACTGGGCTGGTCAAATTTCTGAATTGGTCTGATTACTGTTCAGTCTGGTAAATAGGGTGGTCTGAATACTGGGATAGTCTAATTCCTGGAATGGTCTGATTACTGAGTTGGTCTGATAACTGCATCTGTCTAATTCCTGATATGGTATGATTACTGAGCAGGTCTGATTACTGAGCAGATCTGATTACTGAGCAGGTCTGATTGCTAATATGGTCTGATTGCTGAAATGGTCTGATTACTGAGTTGGTCTGACTACTGAGCAGGCTTAATTCCTGGAATGGACTGATAACTGAGATGGCTAATGAATGTGGTGGTCTGATAGGTAAGGTGGCCTATTCATGGGGTGGTCTTATTACTGAGATGGTCTGGTTACTGAGATGGTCTGGTTACTGGGGTTGCCTGATTACTGAGTTGGTCTGGTCACTGAGGTGGTCTGGTTACTGGGGTTGTCTGATTACTGAGATGGTCTGGTAACTGGGGTTGTCTGATTACTGAGATGGTCTGATTATTAGGGTTGTCTGATTACTGAGATGATCTGATTACTGAGATGGTCTGGTAACTGGGGTTGTCTGATTACTGAGATTTTTTGGTTACTGGGGTTGTCAGATTACTGAGGTTGTCTGGTTACTGGGATCGTCTGATTACTGAGATGGTCTGGTTACTGAGGTTGTCTGATTACTGAGATTGTCTGATTACTGCGGTTGTCTGATTACTGAGGTGGTCTGGTTACTGGGGTTGTCTGATTACTGAGATGGTCTGGTTACAGGGGTTGTCAGATTACTGAGATGGTCTGGTTACTGGGGTTATCAGATTACTGAGATGGTCTGGTTACTGGGCTTGTCTGATTACTGAGATGGTCTGGTTACTGGGCTTGTCAGATTACTGAGGTGGTCTGGTTACTGGGGTTGTCTGATTACTGAGATGGTCTGGTTACTGAGGTTGTCTGATTACTGAGATGGTCTGATTACTGAGGTGGTCTTGTTACTGAGATGGTCTGGTTACTTGGGTTGTCTGATTAGTGAGATGGTCCGGTTACTGGGGTTGTCTGATTACTGAGATGGTCTGGTTACTGGGGTTGTCTGATTACTGAGGTGGTCTGGTTACTGGGGTTGTCAGATTACTGAAGTAGTCTGGTCACTGGGGTTGTCTGATTACTGAGATGGTCTGGTTACTGGGATTGTGTGATTACTGGGATTGTCTGATTACTGAGATGGTTCTCTTCCTGGGATGGTCTGATTTGTGAAGTGGTCTGGTTACTGGGGTGGTCTCATTAATGAGATGGTTTGATTATTGGGGTGGTTGTCTGTTAATAGGGAAGGTCTGATTACTGAGGTAAATAACTGTGAATTAGGCAAAGCTGTCCTAAAAATAATGGTCACTAATAATTTGGCCTTGATACCAAGGTGGTCTCTGAATGAGGATTTACTGTTCACTGCAGGTTCCAGGCGGACAGGTGGAGGTCCAGGCATGGTGGTGATCCTGGCAGCACTGGTGTGTATCGTAGCCCTCATGTTACCTCAGATTGGAGAGGCAGACTCTAGACTACCCGACTACCTTCATCTCTCCGTCAACCAGAAACTCATAGCAGCCTATGTTTTAGGTAAGTCTGTTTCATCCTGTATGGCTAGCCTTAAAATATCTTTTCTGCTATATAATCATCAATCACAACATACCCAAGTCATATATAAATGACACTAGCATAGCTTCTTAATTGTTGAAAGAATATAAGGGTAGTTCCAGGATGATTAGTTAGTTAGTTTAAACTTATTTTTTTTACGTCAATTGGGAAACAAGTTTTTACAACTGTCTGTAAGTTAAAAAAAAAGGTCTCTTTTTTAGATAAAAATAGTGAGACTTCTTCTCTTTTTTTTTTTTCCTTTTAGTTCCCGTAGTTTCTTCACAATGAAAATGCTTTTTTAAATGAGGAAATTTTTTAAATTGATTGCAATTTTGTTTGCCATTGTTTAGAAAGTTGAATTAAATCAACATTGCATTTTCTTAAAAAATGTCCCTACATGGTAATATGTACACAGTAAGAAAAACCCTGTATTAACTAAATATATATATATATATATATATATATATATATATATATATATATATATATTTATATATGTGTATAGTAATTTCAAATGTATCTATATTGTTAGGTCAGCAGGGGATGGTTCCCCGACCCCTGCTGTACCTATTACAGGGAAAATAAACGGGGATACCCATAAAGAGACCTCAAAAAAACAAACTTATACTAATCCCTCTTGACGGTTCCTTGATTGGACCAGTACTTTGTGCCTGGGAAAGTCGTGAAGAATTCTTGCCTCAAACGAGGTTTGAACCCGCAACCTTCAGATCCATAAACGGATACGTTACCAGTGGACCTTGGCGCCCGTGGATGGTTGAAGTGTAGTTCATCATACACCTATTCAGGAGATATCCTTTTCATATTTTCTCCTTCCAGGTTTGATCACCATGCTTGTTCTACATATATGAAGATCTTGCGTAAGCCTGTGCCACGACTGTGTGAAGACATATATACCACAGTGCTGCCTTTGTTGCCATGGAGATGTGCATGTGACCTCCACATATGTGTAACATGTATCTGTTGGTTTTCACTACAACACAGCCTCTTGATACATTTTGTTATATTAATGTATTCATGTGTGCTCTACGGTACAGTGCAGCTGAATGGATATTAAATATAAAACAAAATGTCATATTCAGAACTATAAAATTAAATTTTTGAAACAGGGTAGCTGCGAAGCAAAAATGGCCACTAACAAAGTTTTATCTGTATATAACAACTATGAAAAATTCAAGATTTGAAAGACATAGTTGTGTATGCTATATTGACTTTCATGCTAAGGATTTCATCAGTACTATTTAAAGGGTATTTTATATAACAGTTGCATGCATAAGAGACTGTGTCTAGTACTTGTTCTTCTTTGAGGTTAAAGGTTCAGCTCCTGTCTTATACTTCTTACTATGGTCATACATAAAACCAGACTAGACTGTGTGTAATTGGCAAACAGGTTTGAAGTATTCAATCCATCTTTAAGCTAGATTTTTAAGTTATCCAATTATTAGATTCTGATTCCATGCTTGATATTGGTATTATTATCTCTCTCTACTCATAACAAAACAGGGTTCTTCATGGTCAGTGAAATGAATAACAATATTTTGAGGATTTAAGGTCCATTTATCACTTCTTATTTTATGACATTTACACTGCCATTGATATTCAAGGGTCAAATGTCACCACTTCTGAAATTAAAGGGTATTCTGAGTAAACCAACCAGCAAATTAAGAGAAGATAGGAATATTTTAATACTGCTTTTTGGTCATAGTTTACACATGTATTGTAACCATATGTGGTTAGTGTAAATTAAAATGAAGCCAAAACGCCCCTAAATGAATATGAATATCGGTTTTACCAGAGAAAAGTTGTACAAACCTCACACAAACAAATGCACATGAATCTTGCTTTCAATAGGTACCTTAGTCTAACAACCTCAGACAAACATTCAGGGAGGGGCTATGCCTGTTTTGGCGTCAAGTTACTTATTTATGCACCTTTCCAGGTTTTAACAGAGATAATTGAAGCCACACCTTTCCATTTCATAGCAAGGTCATCTGCTCACAAACAGTGTCACAAACAAATCCACATGTTCTTTTGTGTTAACCATGTCAACCATTGACTACCTATTATCCCAGGGTAGCTATTGGATAACCTGTTCATCAATTTGAATAAATCTGTGGACACCGGAAAGGTCCATTATATACAGTTCTATTATATTTGATTTTAGTATTTATCTGAAATCTTTATTTTCTCAATACATGTAGCTTAAGTATTTATACTGGTAGTTTATTGGTATTTGCTTGACTTTTACCACCTATCGTATTTAATACATTTTTTTTCAAAATGTACAGGGCCTACCGGACCAGCAGACCTTTCCCTTATGGGGTCAGCATTTAGGTTCAGAAGCATAACTAGTACAGACTTCTTTTAATTTTTTAGGAAAAAAGTTTTAAGCTGAAGTTAAATATACGTGCATATGCAGTTTATACAGACTACTAAGTTTTATTAAATAACATATGTTTTTTTTATCTTTCCTTCTTATCCTCTTATTTTACCTCTATACATCTCTTATATATTTTAAAATGAGGAACTTTGTGAGCAAGGACAAAATCTGTACAAACTTATAATGTAAACATTATTTATTTTAGATATTTTAAGATGTACCCTACTCTGATAGAGAACACAAGTACAGTGAATAGTCATCAGTTCTGTTTTACACATATTTATTGATACAGGTTGTGTTCATATAAATATCCTTTACCTCATGAATATTCATGTACAGATTAATAACTGATTTAACTGAACTTTAAATTAATGATATTTGAAACAATGTTTTTTGTTTTTTTTATGCAGACTGTGTAGAATCAATTTTTATTTTCTGAGCTATGATAGTGTATAAGCAAACAAAGGAGACCCAGATCAGACGGCTACTAGAATGAGCTGTCTAATCAAGGTCTGTTTGTCAAGAGGTATCAATATTAAGTAGAGTTTAACCCTTTCCCTCATGTAGACTCATTTTGACGCACTCAATAGGTACCACATAAAGCCTGATCTGCAGAAAACCACAGTTAAAACCTTACCAAATTTAATTATAAAGTCCTCATTTCCAGACAACTGAGGAACAGCGAACAGCATAAAACCTGATCAGCCTGTGAGTTACTCGCAGGCTGATCTGGTTTTATGTTGTTCGCATAGGTCTTTTTATGGTTTCCTCTATGAGGGAAAGGGTTAAAGACAAAACATGACCCAGTATAACAACAGGTGTGCGTTCAGTTTGACAAACTGTATGCAACTGGTCGCTCATCTATGGAGTTGTCTTAGGACCATATAGCATGCTGTTCACGTGCTCCTTATGCTGTACATGGGTATACATCAACATCGTGGTTCATGACACTGAGATAGTTTCATAGCTGATTTTAAGCGTACAGTTGCATACAGTTTGTCATACTGAATGCATGCCAGATCTAACTGTTAGCAAGTTGCATGCCCAATAGATTTCATGTAGTTTGATTTCTTTTTCACTTCCATGGTCTATATGGTCTGTCTTTTGGATCAAACTCCAGAATTGCAAATTTTCAAAAAATCTATTGATATTTCAGTGATTATTCTGTCTATTTAAATGTAATAATTTATTACCAGAAATCATTGTGTTTTTATAAACTGATTCATTATTAAAGAAAAGATTGACTGCCTGAAATTTCAGAATCTTCAGTCTGAGTGTAAACTCAGAAGATTGATGAATAAGTGCCCCAGGGCCATGTATCACCAAACTTCATATGAAAAAAAACCACACACACACACACATTTTACAGATTTAAAATGGTCTCTTGTTGTGTAAGCCAGTACAAAAGGTCACCTTTCATTAGGTTTTATTATGCAAATGTGAAATCATTAGGTACTATGCAGGGAAACATACTTACGACTAAGATAGAATTTTTATAGTGAATCAAGTCCCCCATAGAGACTGACCATGACCTTTTAGATTTTTCAAATTCTTGAGTTTCATTTGTTTGTGAAAGATGTCTCTGACAGTTATCTGAGATGCTATTTTCAAAACTGTTTCATTAAGGAAAATTATGGTTAGGATAAATGCTCTTTATAGTGTTAATCCCTAATATAATCAATCTTTTTTTTTCTTTTTTTTTTAATTCTTAATTTAAAACACAGTAAATTATATTTTTGTTCTCATGGAACAAGTGATGAATCAGCCCTGTATAAAAGAAATTCAGTCCATGCTGGTAAAACAGACATGGTCCTTGGGATGCCTAGTACGGTATTACTTTTTTATACACCCCCCAGGGCAGTTTTCTTTCATTTAACTAAGTTTGCAAAACATTAAGCAGTGCCCAACTCCTTTATCTACCTACTTATTAAAAAAAAATTAATCTTCAACCAATGCGTATATTGTGTTTTGGTATTGTATCAATTAAGGATTGATGCTTTAGTATTTGAAATGGGGATATACAGTATGCTTTATTGATATGATTTTTTTTCTGTGATGTTTGATACAATTTCTTGGTGAAAGTCAGTATGAAGGATGAATGTCAATACATTGCATGAGATATGCCACTGTACGGTGTTGTAAACTGGATTGTTAATTTCATGTAACATATAAATGTCATTCTGCATTTCCACATAATGTATATTTATAAAGTATGGCTATTAAAATGTTGTGATTTAAAATTGTTGGTCTTCATGCAATGACTTCTTATAGACATTTGAAATCGAGCAAACACGTTTCCTTTAGTGTTAAGGACTGTACACATTAATTCTTGACCACTCCATTTTTCACTGCTGTTATACATAATGGTGTACCATAGAAATATCAGGCTAGACTCTCATTCCATCGGCAATACTTAGTGCAAAGTAGTACTTAAAATCTGAAATTACCCTAGGTAGAAACACATTCCTCCTGACTTATTTTACAGTTTTTAAATAAATTATTAATGCTAATTTGAAATAAAAGAGCTAACTTACTTTATAATGTCTGTGACGACATGATATATTTATGTAATTTCAATATGGCAGCAGGAATGATGAAAAAAACTGCCGTAGTATTTAAGTATTACTTAAACAGTATTGGTGGATATCTGCTTAATCAGACTTGATTGTAGATCTTATTTTGACCAGTCTTCATTTCTTCCACCAACAATATTGGTACTAATTGCACGAAGAAATGCTAAAGTGAGGAAGAAGCGTATTCAACCATTCTTGTTTTACAAAAATATTCAAGTATATGACTAAGTTGATATAAATTATTAACTTTATAACTAAGAATATTTGTTAAGAAATGAAATATTTGGGTAATTTTATTTGAGGAACAAGAATGATAAAATTATCCCAAAATAAGTATTACTTAGTCTTTGTGTAAGATATTGCTGGAGGTTTTGGAGCCTGACACTTTATGATATAACCAACTGTACGCCCCAAAGTCACTAGTAAACAGTATAAAACCTGAATGCTGTACATTGTATTCATGCCATAGGCTTAATTTTCTCTTGCTGATTTTTTCCATCTTCTGTAACATTCTATCGTCAAACATATTAAAAAAAATCCATAACCACAACTTTTGCTCATATTTCACTTCTATTTATTTTTCCAGTGTCAGAAAAAAAATGAACAAAATGGCTATGGTGTAGTTTTAAATTCATTAGGAGGTGTGATGCCATTCTGTTGTTGTCCTAAATACTGTAATGTACTTCATACCATATATATTCCTTGATGTTGTGATTCCTACATACATGCTGTATATATTGTCAAGGTCTTTGATGGATTTGTTTAAAACTGATAGTGCAATACCAAATTTTCAATAAATCTCATGTCTTACAACCAATTGAAATTTATGAACTTCTTCCTTCCGTTTCCCAATGAACCTTCCCTGTGTATACTAGTTTATTTAAGATGAATTATACATTAACTGCACTGGGATATCATGTGATCAAAGTTGAATTAATTTGCATGAAAGAGTACATGGCTATGTGACAGTGTTTGTGAACTGTAAACATAAATAGAAATTCATCCCCCTATAAAAGGATTAAGCTGGGATGTAAGTGTTCAATACAAAGATTAAAAGGGCCATCTGCTAGTATATGGGTCATTGGGTCTGAAATATACATACACAATTAGATATTTATGTTTATTTATTTTCAACAAGATGACCAATTAACAAATTAAAACAAAATGTATCTGCAATGAGCATACATTGATATCCAATGTAATTTATCACAATACTAGCTTTTTCTACCCCTATTTCTCTTTTAAACCACACTTGAAAATTTGGCACAGCCTTGGTAAACTGTTCTAGTCTTTATCACATTTTTAATCTTTTCAAGTCTGGCTATCTGCAAATTTTAATGAACAATACAGAAATGTATATGTTTTTATCAGATGACAATATGCATAAAAAGTCTGCATAAACACTGTTTCTAGAGGCTCACTTAATAATATTTTCATGAAATTGTTTAAAGTTGATATGAGATGACAACTTGTGTCAGATTCTATATATATACATTGTAGTCCTATAGTGACATCATACGAATTACCCATAGGGGAAGACCCCTCAAGTGCACAACCACAAGCAAACTGGGAGAAGTGACCAGACCAGGACTTAATCCTACAACCTAGATTAATCTGACATCAGTCTAGGGGCTGTTTTCATGAAACATATATTACAAAATCTATATTTTCTGAAATATTTAACTCTCAAACAAAACAGCTATGAAAGTTTAGAGTTAAATCATCAGGGATAGAAGGAACCAGGGGTATAAAACTCTTGCCTGCTCACTGGTGCAGGCTGAGTAAGAAAAAGAACATTTTGTCTTTTTCTTGATTTTACATCACAAATTTGGGAAGGGTGAGTGATAATTTCAGGATTTTTACACCCCTGGGAATGAATATTTACCATTATAAATCAACCTATAATGAATCAAGAATGGCAAAATAGTACTAATCCACGTTAAAAATAAAATGAATTTCACTTCACAATTCAGTATCAACATCTAAGTCTTCATGAATTTTGAGTGAATTTGTGACAGTATATAACAAGCTCGATTCCTATAAAGCCCACTCTTCTGTGAAGCCGGGCTATCAGCTGATGCATGAAAATGTATAGATTCACTACACTATAAACTGCTACTAATTTCCTTCAATATCAACCGGGTGAACCCTTTTCACAGTTCTCAGAACATTGCTTGAGCTTTCTCTTTTCAACATCCTTCATGAATCCCGAGCAACACACAGACCGGGTCCCAAACTTCTCACAACATTTCAACATGTTGTCTATCACTGACACACACTTATCTTGCTGGTAGTTTTTCTCTGAAAAAAAAAAAGCAAAACAAAATCAAATAGTTTCAACTGTGGAAGCATAACATAAAACTTAAGTTTAACCAATATAAGAAGTATTTTGTATTAATTAAGCAACCAACATGTTTTAGAGAAAAAGCTTTTTAAGTCTGGAAAGTGGTATTTTATTGGACTGTTATTTAGTTGTAACAACATCTAGCACTAATTCTCAAGCTTGCTGCCTTGAAGATATTTTATTGTTCTTGTTCCGGAGTTAACTAAACTACGGTCAGTAGAAATATTTAGTTTCTGGTAGAGGCTGACTCCTGGTACACAAAGCGCTCTGTGTAGAGCCAGAAGCAATGATTCGATTAATTGTACATTCTGAATATCACATTGAGATATGAAATACTGTTTTTGTTTTCATTTGGCTGCTATTTTGGACAAGATCTTATTCCATATTAGGAGTTATTAGCCCCATTAGGTTCAATACTGCCAAGTTTTTAGAGCATCCACTCAATAACCCTAGAAGTTATGGGTTTAATCCCTGGCAGTGACATGATCAGTGTTTATGAAGTTAAAAATGGTACCGGTAAATCTCCCTTGCTTTACACTCACCATATATATTTATATGTATGCTTCTAGGAGAGACAGAACCAGTGTCTGGATAATGCTACTGGATGTGATGTCATACCACATGTCAACAGTATGAGATGGGCTTGTTATGCATTGCATGTCAGTCAGTCATAAATGTGATAAGAAAAACCCTTGTAAATTCTGTCTGTAGACTGAATACTTCCAACAATACAGTATTATATGTTACCTTGAAGGCATTTCTGAATCAGGCAGGCCTGTTTCTGGCACGGGTCAGGTTTGGGGGCCATTATCTGTTCTTATCACATGCTGGTGTACTATCTGATCTGGTGTACTGTCCTAACTGCCCTCACCTTGTGTTCACCCTCGAGATATCAGCATGGGACTCGGGGTCTGCAACAGGATCATTTATTTCAAATTAAAACAGACCACCAATTCTTGTTCAAGATGCAAATATACATGATCATATAACTTGTCTCTTTAGTGGTTATATAGTCCTGTATGTTCAAAATATATACATATATTTTTTTTTTTCAATTAGTGCCATTTAGACAATTTCAGTGTCAAAATAATCTCTATTGAAATCCACTCAGTAGTGGCCAGTACGAAAAATTTAACTGCAGTGGATTTCAAAGAGATTACATGTCAATATTGTGTACATCATGGAAAACCTGCATGTTTGTGCTTAGTCCTATAAATAAACCTTCGCATATCATAATTCACCTTTAACATTGAATAGACTGATTTTTAACAGTTGTTCTTTCAACAGATATGCGTATCAAGAAAATGTCAAACTAGTAAAATCGATACTCTATTGCAAATCAGGGTCTATTTTATACTATAAATATATAGAGAGACCCTGGGTTATTTATAGGACTAGTTTGTCCTGAATGTCACCCCATCTTTCATTATAGAGTTAATACGGACTGCCATCAATCCCAGAACTCTGAAGCACAATTAATATACACACCGATAGTGCTTAATATAACAGCAATCTTCTGGATTTTTTTCCGAGATATTTTGATGGTTTGTGTGTGTGTGTGTTTATAGTTTTGGTTCGATCTGTACAGGGACCGAAACCCATTGTCAAAATATATTGATCACACAAACTTACCGCTTAAATTAATCATCAAATTTTTATGTCTTTTGTTAGCTTGATGATGACAAATTAAACTCGTAATGTTCAGCAATATGATAGTCAATTTTCAGTAACCAAAATTATATCAGATGACTGCAAACATGACTCCGAAACGCCGGCGATGACCGAGTAGTTGCGATTGTACACTCTCACACAAAGCTGTGGCAAATTCACACGCATTCTTTTTTTCTTGCGGATGTATCCCAGACAAAATGATTATCTTTCAATTTATTTCTAAATATATGCATGTATGTGAAAGAAGTAAAGTTAAAGGAAACATAATATTTATGATACCTTTTGCCATTTGACCGACAAATAAATAAATAAATAGAAAAAAATAGGCCCAATAATGACACGAACCTACATTAGGTATTCACACCTCTGATAATGATAATGAGGATAGTTCAGTGTCCATATTGCAAAATTGAACGAGTGAATTGTTTTTGACTAACGTTACTTATAAAAAGAAATAAGAAATATTTGTAATAGTTGGGGAAAATCATAAATGCAGCAACCCCATAATATAATACGTGTTTGTGGTTCACTTAAATATGAGGGATATATATAGTGAGGGATATATATAGTTTTACCGACGAGAGAAAGATAAATTATATAAACTATAGTAATAAAACAGATAAAAAAATACGGTCATTCTAACTTCAGCTTCAGAAAAAATATAGGGCATTAGTTTTGACCTCAGAATGTCTTATACATGGATATGATTACTCGAGTAGGCTATGTAACGTAACATAAATTTAACACAGGACCAACGAAATATAATGCAACTTATATGAAAAAGAAAATATTTTAGTTGTAATGAGATATACTTTATACCAGGACCTTTCCCCTGTTTATATCAAGAACACCAAAAACGTTTAGAATTTTTCATAAATGTTAATAACTCCACCGACTAAGAGCATTTTTTTTCTGGGCACTAATTAAATGACCGATCGTTGTTACAACACTTACTATATATAGGCCTAAATACTAAATAAATAAGCAGCATAATCAGATATATATATATATATATATATATATATATATATATACTTATTAAGAGATTACCCAGATGTGGGATGTTTTCCAATATGAAATCCTTTTTGTTGGGTGGTGAAAAAAAGTGGAGTGTTTATATCACCCCACATTTTCTCGACCCGATTTTCATGCGGTATTTACAGTATACAATTCATCAAGTACAAAATTGAAACATTTAGGTTTCACATGGAAACTATATATGCGCTCGTAGCATTGATCTCCCTTTATACCGACCACTCACAGTCCAGTTTATACTTGTGCGCTGAATATATATCGCCCCGTAATTTTTACCTGTGCACATATAACACCCCCATTTTTCGTGAATAACTATGTTATAGTAAAAGTCATCTAGGGTCACGTACATCGCCATGGATACAAGGATTTATAAATACACCACTTATATAACGACGTGAACGATTGAACGATGTTCCGTGAGAATAAATATATTATGATAGTTTAACATGCCATTATTGAAATGACTGCGTGATTAGAAAAATGTTTTTTATAATTAAAAGAATATTTACTGCGCATATACAATTCATCCCTTAATTCGGTATAATTACCTAAGTAATTTTTGATTATCATTAGATTATGTACTCAATTCCAATATATGATATGGCAAATATTTCACGTACAATGTAAATAAATATCACTCAATGTTTTACAACAATGTTTATTTCATGTCTTCTCATTATGTACCTATATAAACTGTATTTTGTTTAACGCTGATTAGCTAATTCGTTCAACTGTGGGTATAAACACCGTACTTGTTTACACCAGAAGACTTATATGTTCGTTCGTATACAAAGCCAAATGTATATCAAGGAGACAGATACATGGGTGTAAGAATGCAAGTAAATGACCAAAAATCTGATACTGATACAACAACAGTAAACAATTACATGCATAGGTATCTAGAAATTAATAACATGGGAGCCTCCGTGGCCGAGAGGGTAAATCGCTGACTTTAACACTCACTCAGCCCCTCACCGCGTGGGTTCGAATCCCGGCAGGGCCATTCGGATTTTCATGCGGTAGATCGGTAGTTCTACCCAGATGCCTCCGTGCATTTGGGGGTCTTCCTCCACCTGTAATTAGATGGACGTCGCAATATGACTGAAATACTGTCGAAGCGACGGTAAACTCAAATAGTCAAGTCTAATTTATAACATGTCTATTCTCTATCATCGCAGAAACACAAAAATGTATGCTGCCCTAAAACATATGATAGTAATTTGATATGGCTTATCGGGACTGATCCGCAGTTTCTGGGGATACTAAGTAGATATTGCTGCGAGAAGCGTTATTATATTTTCATGTTCAATAAACAGTTGCATGGTTGGTGCTTGTAACTGTATAAGAAAAACTGGAATGATTTTGTAGAAAGCCGTCGTTTTAAGTATGATTGTATTCTTTGATTCTCCATTTTAGGACTGTGCATTCTTCTGAGCAATTTTCACAAAATTTTCATATTAAAACAAGAATAATTAATTACTGTAATTCAAACCTTGAAACATGCCAAACTATTCTATTTCACATTCTTTGCAATCTATTATTTCGAGACATTCAAGACACATACATGAAACGTTCAATCCACGGTTATTTTATCAGTCTGAGAAAAAAAGAATATTTATATATGTATGAAATAACTAAATATTGTGGTTGTTATCTATGTCTTGGGCGAAAAAATACCGACATTTCATATCAAAGTACTGATAATTTTTGTGATATTTAAGTGTGTTACCACACTGCAGTACCACGCCGTAGACATGTAGCATGATGTCACATCAAGTAACATATTATCCTGACACCGAGCCAAGCAAGGGAGCTACACTGGTATCATAATTTGCGACTTCAGTATGTCGGACCAGGGATCGAAACCACGACCTCCTGGGTGTAACAATGACTTTCATCACTCTTTTTATGAATCTGAAAAAAAATCGTGTGTTTTTGTTTTGTGTGAATCTTATGATTTTGCATAAATTTAAAATTAGAATTGGATAAGCAGAAAGACCAAATTTCTTTCTTATTATTATTATTTCTCCTTTTGGGGTTCAAATTAAAACAGGTTGCCGATAAGCCAGCAACATGCAATTTTAACAGTAAGCAGAGTAACTTTGGCTATTTTGAATGCAATATATTTCATATGCCTATACCTATGCCTTCAATTTCCAGAATAATTTTATTCGAAAAGTTCGGGATTTTATGTCGAAACAGAGATTCGAACTTTGGTCCTAAAATATAATTAGATGTTACAAAGGCTCGTGATGAGTTAAAAGCATGAAAATTGGACAGCATATGTGTCCAGACGTCTTCTTTATATTCTGTGACGTCTGACCGTAACAAGCAATTTTGAATTAAAAAAGCGGCTTTTTGACCGATTTGCATTTTTTTTCTCACTTTTTCACTGAAAATGCAACATAGCATCTCATTGTACAAAGTAACTAACTTCCGTTTCCTGAAACTCGCAAAGGTCAAGGTCATATGTCAGCTATCGGTCTTTTCTTCGGCAATAGGTGTCTCAAAAACGATATATATTCTATCGAGACACTATAGGAAAATTTGTAGTGCTTTGAAAGACCTTTCAGATGATATTTAGATGATAAACTTATTTATTTTACGTCGACTGGGAAACAATCGACATAAACAATATGACCCCGATCTATCGATTCAATTTGATTCTGAATGTTGTTAAAATCATTGATTTTTTTTTAAATCAGAATTTTAACCTGTCTAAAGTTAAACCCTTATTCCATATACAATGTACATATTCATAATTTTATTATACGATTTGCCCGAAATAGAACGCATGAGGCTGTATTTTCCCAAGGTTACGAATTATATCAACATCGAGGCATGACAAACTTCAACGGCCACTTGCACAAACAGGTAGGCAGTATGTTGTTGTTTATATCGGTTTAAGATATGTGGATTTTGATTAGCAAAACCCGATTTAATTCATACTTGCAATTTAAATAAGGGACATTTATATCCTGTTATATACGGAGCGAGACCAATATTATTTGGATAAACAAGATTGGTCGACAGCTGGATTATATACCTAGATTAAATACCCTGTACCAGATGTCCAAGGTGGCACCTGGACCCCCGGCCAGAAAGTGTGTAACATCCAAACGTCCTACCTACGTCCTTGTATGTCTCTCACCATAATGAACAAAAAAAAAAAAAACTACATAGTAAGACAACTAGTATATAGTATTATCATGTATTCTAGTAACTAGGATCACTGGTTTTCACCAACGCAATCCGTGTTTGATTGCGGCATCGGAACGACTTCATTACACGGGCTACGTGGCCCTTTTGTGTTTTCTGAAGATAAGTTGGAATGGGTCGAAAATATCTCAAGACCCTCTATGGCGCAAAGTAATGGTCGTTGTAATACGTGTTCCCTAAAGACGTTTGAGACATACATCTACCTATGTTGGTAATAAAACATGCATGTTAGGTTTTACGTCCCAACGACAGTATTGCAATCATTTGGTGAATTTTGTCTCCATGTGACAGGAAAAGTAGTGGCTCACTACGTTATCATGCATGTGGCGTATATATGTGACAACATACAACACAGTCATTCCTGGACTACACTGTATTTATGCTGATGTGTCCATCCTTTCTCTTTCTCTCTATCTTTTCATTCGTTTGTTTTCATCTGTCCATATGTCTATATCTCTCTTTTGTCCTTTTCCTTCTCCTGTGATTTTCCCTGTCGCTCTCTGTCTTATTCTCTATTTCTTATTTGCATCGCAATTAAACAAATTTCATTTCAGATTGACATACAGTATGACGTTCAAAATTTATATTTATTTTTTCTTGCCTTTTTTGTTGTTGTTGTTTTGTTTCTTCCCCCCTTTTATTTCGATCCCATTCATCTTCTTCTACCTTATACTTATCCCTCTTAATTAGAAAACGACAGATACTGATGGTTTTTTTTTACAAAACTGTAAATTGTACAACTAGATGACTAAATTATTCAAACCGAGGGCACATCCTGTGCATATGCAGGTATTGAGTATATCAGCTGAATTCAACATCGATGTCAGTTTAACATTTCCACAAAAGTTATATTTAATATATTTATGAACCAGTCTCTCGGTTATATTGACAATTAACCTTGGATGTTTAAAAATAATCAATTTTGAGAGAAAGGCTACCGAATTTAACATAAACATTATTTTTCGTAAAGTTGGTCACTGAAACGTGCAAAATATTCGTAATCATATTATAATTATTTGCGAAACATGTCACACGTGGAATTCGGATAGGACACGTTGACATGGTATACCTGAAGTTTATACATGACATACCTGAGGTTTAAAATTTTTAAGGGACCACCTTTCGACACCAATGTGATATATTCATAAATATGATAATATTAAACAAACGAAAATGGTTTTATGTGTGGTAATGCTATAAAGCCAGCAAAGTATTATCTAGTATTTTTAAAAGTCATTATTGAATCTCCCAAATATTTTAAATAAGCTTTTAAACAAATATTCAGAAAAATAAAAAATCTCAGAGGAACGCCCTAGACCAATTCTTCCATGGATAAGAGATATCGTCTCCAAAACCCACCCCTGTCGCCCCATTCAACAACTTCCGACATCTCTATGACGTTTATCCTTTTGTTTGTTACCTAGGTTTAACGGCCCACCAACAGTGTTTCAGTCATTTGTGAACATTATCTACATATATATTACGCTGTAGACAAGTGAGTACCACACAAGTGACCGTACCCAGTCATATTATCCTGACACTGGGTCAACCAGTCTTGGCACTGCCACTATGCCGAGCCTCAAGCAAGAGAGATATCATGTACCATATATAATATACCAGCTTTATGATACATACCCATTCACTTCTACCCGGGGTGAGACGGATGTACACTACATGTATGGTTCATTAAAGGCAAAACTTAAGCTTCAAGCTTGACAGGGGGACCACAAATCAGGACGTAAAGAATCTTACCATGGTTCGTAGATGTGACTCAATGTGAAGTCGGTCAAATAAAATATAATTATATAGCATGTATAAAGTAGATCGTTCTCAGATGATTGGTAAAATATTTTTTCTGCTCTCCTTCCTTAATGTTGGTGAAGTCTTTCGTCCAGTGTATGTCACATCACACGAGAAAACGTTATTTTCGTAAACGACACTTCGGGAAAATCAATTAAATATAGAATACGGAATCCCCGAAGTAGATGCATACGGTACCGCGTGACACGGTCCGCAACATGGCATCTTCACTAGTTTAGGGTAGCGATTTCGTAAGTTCAGCCTATGAAGATAGCGCATGCACAAATAGTGAATGTGATCAGCCAAGTGACATATAGGCAATATTTGCCGAAGTATTGGCATATATTATCTTTTTTCATTCATTAAACTATTTCCTTCCTGAAGAAAATTCCAGTCCTTAATTACAAGCGCACCGACCTTTTCTCGCAATATCCCGGTGGCGCCGAGGACATACGAGATTTCCTTCACACGCTTATTTGAGTTGCTTATCTTTGGGTTTATGTTTTTGACTTAACGCACGGCAGTTGGTTGTTTTGTCCTTCCCACAAATCATTGTAACCTTGGGAAACCCGCATATGACAATTGCACAAACGGATAATCTCGGCTATCTGCCAAAGGTAACATGTCCGAAATGTTACGGGAACAATGATAAGGGAATCACAAAGTGAAATAATAGAATGGCTTGCGGCAAATGGTACAGATATGGTAGAAAATCGAAAATAGCTTAACCCGTAGTGCAGTACCGCTTATATCTTGAAAAGTATTGATTATAGGTATGTTTTTGATCAGCGACCACGGCATCTGCGGCCCTTTCGAAGGCATGATTTTTTTGTCCAATGACGTCATATAAACTCAGATTAAAACAATAGTGTAAAATTTTGTATCTACTCTGCTGTCGCCGTCATCGGATTTTATCGAAATTTTCACAGATGGTGAAAATCGAAACATAAATGTGCACTTCCATATACTTTTTTTCCAGATTCGAAAAGACAAAGATACAAGTTTCGAACCAAGGACAACAAAAATATGTTTATAAGTGTTTTGAAGCTTCCAGGCGTGCTGAAATTTTGCGAATTTGCGAGCTTATACGAACTGAAGTTTATTTTATATTTTGCGAAAGCCCATGTAATGTAAAGTCATAATATTAAAAGCATAACGTTTTGACCAAATTGATTTACATTTTCACTGAAGGTGCAAATTAGCTTTAAAAGTTGGCTTCCGTATTCGAAAAATCGTAAAGCTCAAGGGTCAATTATGTTTTTTCTTCTTTTTCTTATTCGGCCTTAAATATTTAAAAAACTATAAATATTCTTTCGAGACAATACCGGTATAATCTATAGTCCTTTCAAAGAGCTTTAAGTTTTAAGATCGCGGTTGAACCAGATGAGTTACGGCTGGAAAAAATGGCCCTATCCATAGTGCAGTAAGCTGCTTACATCTCGAAAACTATTGATTTTTGTAAATAACATTTCGAACATGATGTATATCCCAATCCAGCCTTCAAACGACATGAACACATTTTTTTCAATTTTTGCTGTTTTTTCGATTTAACTTTCTAAATATCACTAATGCCGTTAGTTGAAGGATAGTCCCTACATAAAGCGTGTGGAATTTTGGAATTCTAATACCTTTTTAATGGTACGTAGCTTTTAGAAATTGAACATCGCATCACAAATGATAATTAATTAAAACCTTTTCTTTCATGTACCTCTAATCGTTTAATGATATAGATAAGAATTAGTTCTTGCATTATCTATATCTTTTATAGATCGATACATTGATTTTCTAATGGTATGCATATTTTGATGATCGCCCCATTAATTACAAAGATGTCGGTCGAAAAGAACTGACATAAATACCTTTTTGCCGAATTTTGCCGTTTTGTTGAGGTTTGGCTTTCTATACCTCAAAAGTCGTTAAAGATAGATCCAAACATAAAGCAGAAGTAATGTAAGAAATTGTAAAACCTTTCTTACGGTACCTAGGTTTTTCAAAAAGGATATTTAAGAAAGTTACATGGGAAATAAGAATTTCTGAATAATCGTTTTTACAAAGTCCTTTTCCATTTGGTCCTACATATTGTACCAAATGTTTATAGTAACTAGATTTCGTCTGTTTAGAACAAACTATAGGCTTAAGATAATCATTAAAATTGGAAATTCCAGTATCTGAAGTTCATGCCATAAAATTTCTATGGTCCTGGGACCTTTGCAACATATAGAAATTAAGGCGCACATATAAAACATTCTTTTTGACCTTATTACGTTCGTCCTCACAGACTGAAAAGAACTATTGGAGACTAATATTCAATCCAAATATCAGCTTTCTAACTCATCTGGAAGCAATGTTATACTCGTACGCATTTGAAATTTGACGTCAATAGTTCGAATCTTGGATTCGCCATAGAACCGTTGCCTTTTCGAATTTGCGGACCTATTTATATGGCGTATATATATTACATATATACCGCCACATATATTGGTTCGATATAACCGCACCCCTTCATTAGGTTTTGTGCGATCTTGCAAGACAGAATTACATCGCTCTTTATATGATCCTAAAAAGAATCAAATTGTACACATTTTAATGCTTAGTGTGTGTTGTTAATGTTTGTGTTAAAGATGAATGAAATTTGGATAAATGCACGTGAGCTGATATATAAATACTTTTTGAATGGTACTGTTTTATAAGTTTCTCGATTTTTTGGACATTAACTTTGTCAGCTATGGTTGCTTCTGGTAAAGCGTGGACATCTGCTAAACCTTGCATTTGTCTCCTGGATATTAATTTAATTGAATATCAATTTGCGTCGTCTTCAGGTCTATCGGCGTATAATAAAAAAAATAAAGCGTTCATAGCCACAAGATGAGAGAACATGGAATAAATTATGTTGCATAAATGTCAATTAATAAAATTGTATGGAGTATACTTGTTTTATCTGACCTAGGATTTATTCTATATTTCTGATCATTATCAAACATAGTCTATAAAGCCAGAAATCACACACTGCATTTACCGAATAGCGGGGCAAATATATAATATATATTCGCAGAAAATGTATATATGCCCAACATTTTCAAATAAACATTTGTTAATAATATTTATGACAACTGTAAATCATCGAGTGCAATATTGAGCTTGCATCATCATTTATTTAAGCGATATTAAAGAAAAAGAAATCGTGTATTTTGTATTGTCTTGTTATGTTTTGGCATAAATTTAGGATTAAAACTAGATATTTGCATATTTTGGGTCAATATCTCGCAGTATATTCATTGTTGTTTAAAAATTAAATTATTTTTCTTAACAAAACGTTTAAAATGTAATACTAGTACTTTATAAAACCTATTTATGTGGCGTATATAGTATATGTATATATCACCACATATTTTGGTTTAATATTTGCGCCACTTAATTAGGTTTTGTACCAACACCCCATATTGTCAAGAATTTATAGATATTTTTTGCCCAAGAAGGGGTTCAAACCCACAACACTCGGACCGGATCATGTACCTACTTTACCACTTGACTACGTTGTTCTCAACTTCAATGCGTAGCAATCAAATTTCATGGGATGGCCTTCTGACACAACGTTCACTTGCGCAGTTACGCAAAATATGCAGCACACTCTTTAATTAGTTCCACTGTCGATACCTTATTTTGCTCGACTGAAATTGTTTCGTTATGTGGAGGTTAAGTTGTGCCCTTACACATCCAATATGTTATTGCTCTTTCATTTTATTTTATCAACGATTAATTCAGCAGTATCTACCACTTAACATAACAGCACTGTTCAGTATGAAAATCCATGACTGTCTTATATGTAGATAATGTATATTGTTGATT
Source organism: Solen grandis (assembly GCA_021229015.1). NCBI lineage: Eukaryota > Metazoa > Mollusca > Bivalvia > Adapedonta > Solenidae > Solen > Solen grandis. The sequence goes on along the minus strand of CM037789.1, from coordinate 50,245,563 downwards.
CATAAACTCAATATATTAAGTGATAACGTGCTTATATAGATTCGTTACAACTATATATTGAGTCATTTTGACGATTTATTGTGTCCACCTTACATTATATGAAGCGACAATACACTTATATAGGGCAGTTACAGCAATATACTCGTATAGAGTATATTTAGCGTCATATGAAGTGGAAATGTCAATATACTGGAAGACTATGTCCTTTTGTAGAGCCTTTGCAACAACATATAGAGTAGATTTGGCATTATATGAAGTGGAAATGTCAATATATTGAGTGACAATATATTGAGCAACGTTTGGTATTATATGAAGTGGAAATGTCAATATATTGAGTGACAATATATTGAGCCGTTGCAACGTTTGGTATTATATGAAGTGATATATATAATGGGTAACTCTGTCCTTATATTAAGTTGTTGCAACACTATATAGAGTAGATTTGGCATTATATGAAGTGGAAATGTCAATATATTTGTTCATCATGTCCTCTATATAAGCACTTGTCACTCAATATATTGTGTTTATGAATCAACAGTCTACACTATCTACATACGTATAAGACAGTCATGGCCTTCCATAGGTTCGGTGCATGCATAAATATCACGTATGTACTTGTCTTCACCCGCAACACACAGCAGTGCTGCAACACTTCATTTTTTCTTCTTCTGCGTAGCAGTTTATCGCAAACACCGTGTCTTTTAGAGATAGGCCTTGAAAGCAGTATCAGATTACCGTATCTCATTAATTAATTACAGCAACAGCACATTTTCATATTTTTAATATGAAATTTCGCAATTAGTATAAAATTTGGTTTCTTGTTTTAACATTGTACATGAAAGGAATCAATAAAAAATCAACACTTGCGGTCGAACCTGTTTTCTTACATCATAGATATAGTTAACAGGTAAAAAGCGCCCGTTCTTGTGTGTTTTTGTGTTTACCGGAATGCTTTTACCAACTGTATCAGTATGTACCACGTACTGTACATCAATATTAAACACACCTATACACAAACTAATATATGATTATCTGTGCTAGGTGTACACAAAAGAAATAAGTGAAATACATTATGCATCTCTGCTGATATAAGTAGATACTATTACAATTGAAAAGTCATCAGATTCTTAAGTAAATGGCGTTGACGTCATAATGTACTATGTGACCAACATCCGGACCAGTAATGCACCGATATTCCGAGGAGCGAATTCCCAAATACTATGTCTAATTCGAGATGTATCGTTACAAGTCGCGAAATTAACTCAATAATTTTGCATGGAACTAAGTATACAAACTAGCTCTCTCGATAACCCGAATCTCGCAATTACCCAAGAAGTTTATACTTTTCCTTTGGCCCTCGAATCAATGCAATTTTACTGTATTCCTTCGGGAGAGGGACCTATACCCATCACTAAAAAGTGCATATACAGTTGAACCTGTATTAGCGACCAATTGTATTAAGCGGTCAACCTCCATTTAGCGACCAGTTTTAACATAACTAAACTAGCATTTTGTTATATATTTAATTTTTATTTAGCGACCACCTCTGTTAAGCGGTCACTTTCTCGTGTTCCCTGGACTGACCGCTTAAGACAGGTTTGACTGCAGGTAAAGCTACAATTACGTGTACTTTAACTACAAGTTCTTTACATAGAGAAAGACTTAAATACATGTAGAATAAAATATTTCCTCAGATGAGGTGAGGGTTCTATTCCCGATATGGTCACTCGGGTAGTTCATGTGAAGTAACCTTCCAGATGGCATTTTACTAAGTCGGTGGTTCTACGCCGTGTGCAACTGTTCACGTGGGGCCCCACCTGTAATTAATTAAGGAGCTAGATGCGTAATATGACGGAAATATTTTACTCCAACGTAGCAACATCTAAAGTGTTCTTGTATACTCATGATCCAAAGTCTTATCAAAGATAATGGACCTTTTACGGTCCCAATAATTCGTAAAGAGGATAAATTGCAGTAGAATGAATACATTACTTTCTTGGGTGTTTACTTCTAGATAAGGGAATGTGACCGGAAGTGATAAATATTTTCGAAAATGACATCCCCTTTTAACAGGTATCTTTAGAATGAAAGATAAATAAAAGGCGTGTTAAAGGGTGGTGGACTGATTAAAACAAATCATACTGTTTCGAAATTGTTTGTACGTGGTTGAGTACTTCATACACAAATTTGTAAAATACGCGGATATCCTAGCTAAGTGGGCTTTTGTCACATAGGGCGATTTTATTTACCTGTTTTAAAATAACTTATCAACATTTTTCCGGATATTTTATGCCAATAAGTAGTCAAAATCCCACTGTCAATTAGAAATGGAAGATAATAATCGAATTATATGTTTTATCAATCCTTAAATAACATAATTGATTATTCAATGAGGGTTGCAGTCCAAAATGTTCCTTTTACCGACCGGATGGTGACGTCACGCTTCTTGTAGCGACATTTGACGGGCACATTTGCCAAATGTAGCCGTCCGTAAACCCAGGTTGAATTAGAAGAAAGTATTGTACGATGTTATAAAGATATATCATCAATGAATTTAGTTGCTCTAACCCACAAGCTCGCGGCGAACTCTGTGCTTCGATTCTGTAAATACAATGTACTATAAATAAGCAATTTACATCTTCCGTATAAATAGATAGATCAATGTATTAAAAGTATACATGTACATCCAATATGGTTTTGCACCCTTAAGTTACAAGGTCCAGTCCAGTTTAAATTATACCATAATATTTCAGTATGCCAAGATGCCAAGATTTTGAACCTGTGCTTCTATGTTCGATCCTTGTCACGGTGTTTATTTTTTTTTTTTTAAGAAAAACATATAAACACAAATCGAAATAGTGTTGCATGTGGTCCGTTTTAATACTTTGTAATATAAGTAGAATAGATGAAAATAATCCGATTAATCCAGTAACAATATACAGTAAAAATATGACGTCCGAGGACAGGTAAGGGCTAAATGCAACGCCCGGATCAGCTCCAGGCCCGAAAAACCGGATTCCTATTCAGCTTTCACTTTCCTCATTTGTTTAAGTAGTGTTAAACATTGTAGTACATATGTACTTGAAATATACATTGTAGTACACATGGACTTGAAAAATACAATGAAGAACAAATGCATTTGAAATATTCAATGTACATGAAGCAAACATGTGCTTGAAATATACAATGCAATACACAGGTACTTGAAATAATTATACAATGTGGATCATATGTTCTTGAAATACACAATACAGAACACATGTACTCGAAATATACAATGTAGTACGCATGTACTTAAAATATACAATATAGTACACATACAGTCGGCACTCGTTATGTCGACTTCGTTTATGTCGATTTTTTACCTATGTCGATTTTTTTGCAAAGTCCCGATTTTTTTTCTTCTTTATCAAAATTAATTTAGCATTCATATCTCGATTTTTCTTATCTCGATTTTTTCGCTATCTCGATTTTTTTTACCTGTCCGCAGTATGTATTTCACACCTTATTTCTAATTCTTATGTCGAAGTTACTTGGCAGTTTGCCGAGGTGCGAATATCCCTGTGTTGGTCACTGCTCACGCATTTCATGCAGATTGATACACTTCTGCCGTCCACTGAATCCCAAACTGAGGACGACATTGTGGAAATCATCAAGGAGAAGAATAATCAACTTAACCTGACACCAGAATCCGATGAAGAGGACGATGAGGTAGCGACGACGAGTAAATCAGTGAAAGCTAGCGAAGCACTAAACGCATGTGAAATTATCCGGCAGTTCCTAGAGGCTGAACATGGAACAGTCAGAAAAAAACATAAAAAAAAACTCGACGAATTAGAAAAGTCGATTAGAAGTGTCTTCTATAGCAGTGTGATGACAAAACAAAAAACAATTGATGATTTCTTTGTGTTTCTGTTTGACTCTGTGTATATTGTTAAACATGTGTTTTTTAATGTTATATATTGTTATATTGAAAAACAATATGTAAATAAATATTATAAAACGCATTTTTTATTGTTCTGCTTTCATTATCATCGTACTGAATCTTACGTGAATGTAAATTATACGGGCACCGAACTTATTCTCATGATATGCTGGATATAACGGACCGATCAAACAGGTATTTTCTTTAGACATTTATATATCGAACTTTTTTTATCTCGATTTTTTTGCGAGGTCCGGGGAAATTCGAGCTAACGAGTGCTGACTGTACTTGAAATATAAAATGCCGTACATATGCGCTTTAAGCACACATTGTACTTCGCCAAGAGCAGATACTCGGGTAATTACTGCTTGGAATTTAGACATGCTCAGCCAACTTCAAAAGTAGAATTACGAAAGAGGACCCCTTTAATAGATACAGCTTTCTTAATAATGATATGACCTAAGTAAACATGAAGGTAGAACGTAGAGTATCAACAGCTCCAGGTATTTATTTATTTATGCGTAGTCACAAAAGACCGTTTCCCGACTTAAGATCTACCTGGATTTACCTGGATTTTGAAAACAACTAAGGTATTAATTACAGCTTACTTTTTTGTTACTATTGTCTTGATACGCTATTTAGCTGTTTGTAAAACAGAAGGTTATGTCGAGCACGAATGTTTAAAAAAATAAGTCAATATTCATTTGTAATAAGAATATTCTTTGGTTCATGTATATTTAAGACAGTAATGATCATTTAACAGCAACGTAAAATATTCAGATAATATCATCGACTGATTGTTAATCTTTTTGACCCCAGGGCCATGGTTTGAACAAACTTGGTAGATGTCCGTAAGGCAATGTTACACACCAAATTTCTAAACTCCAGGTCTTGTGGTTTCTGAGAGGAAGATTTTTCTAGTTTTTTTCCTACATCAGTCTATGTAAATTCAAGTGCCCCTGGATACCAAATATCTAACCTCCAGGCCTTTTAGTTTTTGACAAGAAAGTTTTTCTAGTTTTCCTATTTAAGTCTATGTAAAATCAAGTAACCCCTGGGGCGGTGACAATTTTGACCCAAGGGCCATGATTTGAACAAACTTGATACATGTCTATAAGGCAATGTTACACACCAAATATCTTAACTCCAGGCCTTGTGGTTTCTAAGAAGAAGATTTTTCTAGATTTTCACATATATGCTTATGTAAAATAAAGTGACCCTTGGGGCGGGGCCAATTTTGACCCTAGGATCATGATTTGAATAAACTTGGTAGAGGTCCACTAGACAATATTACACACCAAATATCTAAGTTTTAGACCCTGCAATTTTACAAAAGAAGACTTTCAAAGATTGCAAGATTAAGCTCCTGTGACTTACTTATTCAACAAATCACAACAAATTGAACAATTTTGATAGAGGGCATCTTAGAGGGTGACCCAAATTTTCTTTCATAAAAATGTTTCTTTTATGATTCTCTATAATCATGCAAAGTTTTAAAAAATTCTATTGGACAGTTTAAATTTTCCTTCTTTGTATATATAGAAATGTAGCAAACTGTCATATACGCCCTTAATATTATGTATTTGGATTTATCGAACGATTTGATCCTCACAGAAACTTTACAAATACAGATAAGTAGTTGCTATATCTATCTTCTTGATGTATCGCATTCCTTCCAAGAAAAATATGTTCTCACGTGAAAATGAAAAAAAAAAATAGAATACGAAATATATTCATAGCTGGTGAAACGGGTTTTAGCTTCACTAAAACACTAAACAAACAGTAATAGGCCGATAGTTCGAATTCGAGTTGCGGTTATCCTAACTTTATTTCCGGTCCATTTACGGAGAAACAGACAGAGAGGGAGGGGGTCTGTTTTTGGTTATCCAACCTAGCGATTTTTCCAGCATTTCATTTTTTCGGATATTCGCAATTTCAGTATATAATGTTCTTTCCTCTCTCTCTCTCTCTCTTTCTCTCTGATCATCTTCATTGGGATCTATAATCATATATATTGTACCAATTTGATGTAATTCGAGTTGACATTCTTAGAAACCTTCTTCATTTAGCGATTTGTTCATGTATTGAAGTAGTTGTCCTGACTCATGAAGCATTGCATGTCATCGAAGAGATTTATATACCACATTTTTTTCACTGTAGACAATATGTTTACCACGGAGAACAAAAAAAAAAAAATGCTGGACGTAATGAACCCGGTGTGTACAAACAAACTGATCTCGCACAAGTCGCGGTTAGACACCAACAACTTTCAGATGAAGGTAATCATGTAAAAGCAGAGATCTCTGATTTTAGATCGCTATTACAGTTTTAATAAAAAGTCCCGTGTGTTTTCAGGCATTTCCTTATTCTTGGTCCTCTCAAACCGCAACATATTATTTGTATTATTCTTGAAACGGTCGCCGTTATATACACCATAAGTGTAAAATTACCCGTACCTGCTGTTTAAACAAATACGAGGTAAATGATACACATATACGATGACATATATATATTGCATTGTACGGTATCTAGAAATGCAAAGATGAACAAATCTAAGTATGGTTCGTTTAAAAGATAAAAGGTCCGGTTTAAGAGTTGCCATTTATGTCATG
>CM037789.1:50188926-50238926 GCA_021229015.1 Solen grandis | reverse complement strand
ATTGTTTCCAACCAAAATGTCTCCAGATTGTTCAGAAAATGGTTCTTGCTCAAAGACGTATTCGACAAACAACAGGGGCGTAACTAGGGGTGTTATTTAAGATTATTTTACTTTTTTATATAAAGAGATAGAGCACCAATCTATTAAAGTGGGTGTATGTGCGTGCGTACGTGTGTCCATGTGCCATTTAGCTATGCCGATGAACACTATGTAGGGTTTCTGTAGTTTGAATGTTTATTTAACATTCGCTGAATGAGTTTAAAGCGTAAATACATGCAGATCATTGTTGTAAATGACTGTCCAGTATCTGGAAAGAACAAGAAACGAATATTGTCTTGTATGAATTTGCTGAATGGGCAACATATTTAAGTTTATATGAGCATTTTCTTACGTTTTATTTATTTAATGGCTAAAGTAAGACTTCTTAACTCATTTGAGGAATTGTTGAATCTAAGTAGTTCGTGTCAACAGGCAACTTTTTTACTTGATTTTCAGTAAGGTTCCAGTACTCTGACGTATGACGTAAGAATCACAAAATAATATCTTATATCCCAAGTTCAATGTTTTAGACAAGCAAAGGTGAAATTTTAACGAGTTTTAACATCTGTAACATAAGTTATGATATTTTCAATATTTTGGAACGAAATGTCAAGCTAGGCGCCGAAAAACAAAAATGACTTGTGGTAAAGTCACTGTAATGGTTCCGCTACATTTCGGACCGCATTGCCTTTCACGGAGATAACCAAGATTTCCTGATGTTTCATTAGGGTACCTTGGTTATCTTGGCAGCTCGGTAAAGTGGTCCAAGACATAAAGCATAACATTACAGGGACCTTACCTTAAAGTGCAAAATACTTTTTTTCATTAAGAAATGTTAATCATTTACTTAAACTTGGCGAAGTAATTCTGCCTAATTCACAGAAAGAGGGCTAAGAAATTACGTCACTTTTTGTTTTCTTTTGGGTCACATGGCCTCAAACCGTTCGTCAAAACGTTGGTTACAACGAGTAAAAGCTATGTCACATGGGCAATTCATAGGAAAAAAAATATTACAGAAGCTATATTTTGGCCCAGTTACATGCTACTTGTTTGGAATGTGTACCAGCTTAAAATGTCATGGGTATTGTTCGTAAAAAAAATCAACACGAGGACAACAGGTTAAACCGAAGAAAAGTTTTGTGAATATTAAATAGATATCAGTTTAGTCTTCACTAAACATGATCAGAAAGAATTCTCTTTGTCTTAACTTCTTTTTTTACAATGTACTTGTTTTTTCTGGATATATTACCTCGATATTTGCAATGTATGAATACAAAGGCTGAAATCACCTGCACAATTTATTGCTTCGTTCTATTTTTTTTAATCATTATTGTAAATAAAAGCTAAGAGCTATTTTATTATACCCGTATATATTTCTAAATAGGAAGTAATTTATATGAATGAGTAAAACCAATAAATTTTGTGACTGCTAAAATTTTGGTATCGGTAGCCGGCATATGCTGGACCATATATAACCAGCAAATTTCTTGGAAGAAACACTTGAACAAGAAATATGAAAGACACCGCTGCTCTGGCCTAGCAACTAGGTTAACATGAAGTATTTTGTAACAGAAAACCATTTGTTACGTCTCTGTGGCAAGTCTACCATCTAGTTCAAGTGTTTTTCTCTATATATTTTCCACTACAAATCAAATTAAAATTGCTTAATCAGACAAGTATCTAGTCTAATGATTAAGCTATGAGCTGCAGAACACGTACATCAAATGATAGTATTGATCGTCAGATTTGACATTTAACTTTCATACTTTACAGGAATGAAAATTTGCGCATACGTTGATGGCCTATTAGCGGGGATTTATAATGTAAACAAAAACTTAGTAACTACTAGTTCCCAGACATCTATTGTTGTTGAACAGTCAAATTCATTCAATAGAAAATAAAGGTCAAGTTAAATGTCAAAATTTGATGAGCAGTATGTGCAATGAAATTACAGTTTTCCAAGGGGTGACAGCAACTTTCCGAGCATTGTGCCTAACACGAAATTATCCGTCCCTGTGCGGAGAAGCAGACAGAACAAGGGGAAACTACTGTCTAAACGTTCATCTGAGCTGGGTCTCAATACTTATTACCCCCCAAAATAAAGGTCGTTTGTGTTCATACGGTGGATTCAGGGGATGTAGGCAGATTTGAAGTCAAAATGATACACACAGATGGGGGTTCGAGGGATATTGAAAAAATGGAATATAATACCACACCTTTGTTTACATCAGCTCTGCACATGCGCAGTAGAGCTGTTACGGCGATAAAGAGTTAGGCGCGCTTGGTAAATGTTCGTTAGAGAGGAAGTGATATACATGTGCTAAGAGATATATTTTTGCACTGTGCCCTGCGGATTAATAAATAAATTATCTCTAAGGACTCAGTCATTTTCTAAATACGGTATGTTGTGACAAGTTTTAATCATATATTTAGCTAAAGGGTTCATTTCATACATGCATTAATAGGATGTGTGAGTATTGTTAATTACCGTTTATGCCATCTATTTGAATAGGTGAGTCTATTGATTGATACAAAAACTAGATTCTTTTATTGAATGTATACATGTATTAAGCTTCAACTTTCAATCACACTGTGTTTAGAAAAATTCCCATTCCTTTTGTGTCGTAAATTGAAGACTTCTTGTTCAAATTGAAGACATTTTATTTGGACATCAACATTCACAATTAACTTGCAGGTTGATCAGGGTTTTATACTGCTCGCCTACTCATAACTTCCCCAGTGATAAGATAAAATTGTAAAACATAATCACTGCTGAAAGTTGATTGAGTCGATTTGGAAACAAATTCTTACAGTTTATACTAATCCCTTTCGACGCTTGTTTGGTTGGACCAGTACTTGGCCCCTGGGAAAGCCGTGAAAAACCTTTGCCCTAACGGAATTCAAACCCACAATTTTCGGATCCACGGTAATGCACGTGACAATTGCACCACTATTAATACTGATCTAACTACTGGCTGGATTTTGGCAAGGCTAAGAAAAGAGTATTTGTGACTCTTCTATGGACAATTTACAATCGAGGTCAAACTTTTTATACAATATTAGTGACAGAAAACAAGGCTAGCCAGGCTGAGGTTACTTCAGTGAAATGAACTAAGGTAAAGTCCATGTAATGGTTCCGCTACATTTCGGACCTCATGGCCTTTCACGGAGATAAGCAAGATTTCCTAATGTTTCATTAGGGTACCTGTTTATCTCGGTAGATGTTAAGTGGTCCAAGACGTAGCGGAACCATTACATAATTTAGATATCAAACTAGTGGCTAGTCTATCTTTTGGCTAAAAGGACACGTCCGATTATTCGCATATCGTAAATATAGAATACACATTTAAATCACATACACATACTGAAGTTATTTTATAGGAAAATTATCATTTATGTCATAACGTATAATCGGAACTGTATAGGAAATTCTCATAATACATATACGAAGTGTATATCCCGCGTGTGACTATACATGTTTGAAAACATGCTAGCACTCAGGTAAATACAGTTGAACTTCGGTGACTCGAACACTGAAAACTGGAACACCATAATTGACTCGAACAAATTTCAGGGTCCGGCATAAACTGTTCTTAATTCTATATTGTTTGACCTGGGGTGAATCGAACACTGTTGGCTGGAACGCTCGAGCTAAATTTCCGGCCCCAGATTAAAAGTGCTATGTATTTCACACCTATCGGTCGAACCTCCCTACCTCTGATGTTCGCTAGGGGAGTTCTGCAACCTGTGGCGCAGCGTGTTTTTTTTACACATTGTGGGATTGGCACAATCGGCGTTTCAATAATTAACACATTAAAGTGTAAAAAGATAATTAACGCTGATCATGATGCAAATTAAAGGAGGAATTTGTTAAATTGATTTAATGGAATATAAACTGATTTGTTTTCAGTTATATTTATGGGTTATTTACACTATACATATTTCTTCTTTTTTTATTTGTTATATGCAAAATAAAAAGTATGCAGGAAACGTTATGACTTTCACGTAGGCCGATGTATGTGAACATGTACGTTTATGAATTATATTACATCATTGATGTTTGTGATTTGATCTTGACAGCTGCTGTTTTATTGATTTATATATGTTTAAAAAGAATAACAAAGATAAGGTTTTTTTTATCTACTGCATGTTACCTCTATTATTTTTTGCCGACGTTATTTTCAAAATATGATATCTACTTTAATTGATCAATTCTAAAGAACGGCGTTACAATTATTTAATTAATAAATTAATTAATTTTTAAAACATGTACGTATGTATATCATCAAAGCTACGGTTGGGTCGAACCACCGATGACTCGAACAAATTGCCGTTTCCCCAGCCTGTTCGAGTCACCGAAGTTCGACTGTATACTGAAAATGTATGGCATTAAAAAACGTCATTTCATGTAGGTTAGAAGGAGCAAGTCGAAATTTCTGGCTTCGAACGTCCGGACATTTATTTTTCACAGCTGGTGATGTGTAATAGAAAAAAAATCGGCATGTATTTGTGGTTTGGGTTAATACAAAACAAGTCAAGCTTGTTTTTGTCATAATGTTGTTGTTTTTCTTCTTCTTTATATGTGAAGTGCTTTTAACACAGCCAAAATACCAAACCTGGTTATAAATTTGTAAAAGTTCAAGTCGTGTGGTAAGTGAGCATTTGATATTTACTGAATGTTTACTGGAGTGTACATCTACATGGCTTGTAGCGGTAAATTATTCAGCCGAATTTGCGCTAGAACTTTTTTTTTTCATCTCTCTCTCTCTTCGTTTATGTTTTATACACAATTAATGTTGACATGTATGAAGTAATGTTATGTTATAATGTCTGTGTCATTTGTATATTTAAATCATTACATATTTCCATTATTAACATTATTATGTTCATACAAATTATGTTTATTAAGTTTCGTTTATATTTCGATAATTTTGTGTTTCTTGAATAAGTATAGTATCTAGATGTTAATTTTTTTCATAACTTCGATATCTGGCACGTGTCATGACTAATTAGTTTATTGCAAGTTCAATGTCTGACACCTTCAATGGCTTCATTGATTGTACCTTTGGTCATCTAGCGGCATGATAAGTTTTGTTAATCCGCTTTGTCAGTTTTATGGCTTTCCAGTAACTCCGCCCACTGAGGCGTGATTGACATATCTGTTTATTCTGTAATTTGTCATAATAGTTGTTAATTTTGATGATAAAAAAAAAGGATTCCAGTTTTAACCACCGTCCTGTGCAGAAGTCTGTTAGGACAATCTTAACGTATCTAATGTCAAATATCGTGCTTTAAATTTATAGGGAATACTGTATTTTATTAATTGATTGGATATATCTGTGTTGAAATATATTTATTTAACAACACAGAGACTTGTGTATTTTATACACCCTACAAAGCGTAACTACGGAAGAAAAGTTATTACGGAAAACCGGATCTCTAATCTTCCCATTTTCACCGGGTTACCACATATACATTTTTTTTACGTTTAGAGAAAAAGAGGGAGGAGGTATATTAGCCCCAAGAAAATTAAATTATGATAACACAGTTTTTAATTTCATTCAGACTTTTTTAAATGAAATTTTCATTTTAATGAATCATTTGAAAGATAGTCCCATCAATGAGCCGCCAGGCGCGACATGCTATTTTTGGTACCGGTTGTCACGCCTCCCGTAGGGGATCTCGTCAAATTGAAAGTTGAAGGATATCGAGCAATACATACGATTAATGGTGTGTTTTTATTTTGTTATAACTATTTAAGGCACTTGTTTGCATTAATCAATCACTATATAAACCTTAATCAAATCATTATTAGCTAAATTGGGTCATATTTTTTCTACCAGCACTATGTAACGGTCTATTTTACGGTTTTGACGCAATAGGTAACCACAACGCGGATTACTCGGGATTTGAACATCAGTTATACTGACCAGTTGGACCATCATTATTTGCACATTGTCACCTGCCGTTGCCATACATCACCTAGACAACAATTAAACTAGGTAGAAACGCACTCCGTCGTTCCTTTTTTATGAAATATGCAAGTACATGCATGACTAAGAAGACTTTTTTTTTTACCTTATTGTCTAACTGAATTTGCTAAAAAAACGTATTTGGGATTTCTCTTTAGAGAAACAAGGATGATGAAATTTGCCCCCAAGTATTTAAGTATTATTAACGCTAAGTATGGATTGCGAAATCTAAGCCTGAAGTAATAATGTACAGAAGATTGAGAAAAAATGAAAATGTGTTGATCAATAATTATTAACATATATGCATATTCGGAATGTCTCGGGCATTCTGTAACGATACAGTCTGTGGATGAACAAGAACTTCCGATTGATCCCATATAATATTCAAGGAATTTTAAGTTGCATTTAGAATCAGAGAAAGACCCTACTGTTTTACTTTGTCTTTCTCCGTTTGGAGATATGAATTCGCGTATGATGTACGTAAGGATGAGAAAACATTTCAATCCGCGTAAGTGAATTTTGGCGCTATTTTTTCCGCATCATCCGTATTAAACAGCATATATACGGTAAAGCATTAACTGATAAAAAAAAATTCAAGTAAATCACAATGCTTTTATAAAAAAAAGTAGTGTTCATACACATGGAAGTTTAAACTATATGTATATGACGTGTATTTTTAAACGGTTAATGTATTCAGTAACGCATAAAATCCAGTTTGATGCTTTGATTGTTATTTTCAATAGCATATGCCTGTAAACTTAAACTTAAACTTAAACTTAAACTTGTTTCTACTACTGTTCAGTGTTGTAAATATAAGTAGTTTTTATTAGGTAATTTAAGTACTACGTTCTATTTTTTTTTTTTTTTTTTTGTTGTGGATTGTTTGTTTGGTTGGGTGGTTGTTTTGACAAATGGTGCACTTTTGGACAAGATTATGTTCAATACCATGTGAGGGTACATCATCATAGTTTTCTACAAGTTATGTACATGTACGTTGGTTGCATTCGATTTCTTATTTTGAATTTCACAGACGATATTTTACTATTGTTTGTTGTTCATTGTAGTGTATAATCAAAACATGGAGGAGGCTCATTCGAGCGACCATTTCTTCAACAAGAGGAGAGTGTCCGCCGACAGAAGGTGCTTCTTGATAGCTCTCCTCGTGATCTCCATAGCAACGTTTATTATCGGCATTCTGATTGGACGATTTGCGACGTGCCCAGATAACGAACCGGAAGCAAGAAATGGCGCATTCCTGCCAGGAGTCACTGAAGCTTTGATGCAAGACGAGGACCCGGAAATAAGCGAAATGCTCATCAAGGGCATGAACAGTGAAAATATCCGAACTAATCTAAAGTGAGTATTCATAAATATAATATACAGTCAAACCTGTCTTAAGCGACCAGTCAAGGGAACAAGAGAAAGTGACCGCTTAACAGAGATTGCCGCTTAGATTAAGAAAAAATATATGACAAAATGCTATAGTTTTGTAATATTAAAATTTATCGTTCAATTCAAGTGAATACAGGAGGCCGCTATTACAGGTTAAACTGTATGTTATAAGCCTATATAAAAAACACGCAGGAATATTAGATGTTACTTAATGTTTCACTCGCCGTCGACATAAAAGAAACAAATTTAATGGTTTTATGAGCCATTTATATAACATCATTTTCTCAGTTACATAATGCTATGTAACTGAGAAAATGATGTTATATAAATGTTCTTTTCCTATATAAATTTATTCTCTAGCTGTCTTTGTTATAAAATAAAGCCATAGTGTTTTCATTGTAATCAAAATTCACATGTAAGAAAATATACAATGGACTTTGAAAACCCACGCTTTGGATAAGTATGGTTTTACAACGAAAGCATTTACTATATGATTATGTTCATATACATTTCAGTTTTTTTATAATTATATTTAGTTGTTAAATTAATTATTTATAAAGAGAATAATCATTCATCCATCGTGTTCATTTAAAAAAAAATGGGGCGTCTTACCATACAACGACTGACATGACAGAAGTTGACATAAAGAGTCATTTTTTATCATTTATGGCTACGTATTGAAAAATGATGTAAATAATGTTTAATGTCCATTTCAGATCTTCGGAAACAACATAGAAATGAATAAAAATACAGTTGTGTTTCTTTTTGTTAATTAGAACATGACATGGTACAAGATAAACAATCTTTTTGTTATGACGGTTATGATAATATAGTACGAAAAGTAATGGAATGTTCCTATATACTTCATTTCTTAACAATGTTGTTGTCCCAGGTAACTTTCTTTCTTTTTTTCCTTTTTTTTTTCGTGTAACAAGTGTGACACTCAAGTTCCTGTTGAAACTAATGAGACTAGTTTGAGTCCTTGTATGAAAATTATACATTTATTATTTTCGAGATCAAGGGGTCTGGTATCATGGTAACTTCGCTTAGATACCACGTTTCATGTCTATGGCGTGATACCACGCTAAATGTCTATGGCGTGAAACCCCGCTACATGTCTATGGCGTGTTACCACGCTACAATGCCTGTGACGTGATACCGCGCTTTTAAATGTCTATGGCGTGATACCACGCCACACATATCTGTGGCGTGATACCACGTCACAATGTCTATGGCGTGATACCACGCTACATGTCTATGACGTGATACCACAGTACAGTGTCTATTGCGTGACACCACGCTACATGTCTATGGCGTAATACCGCACAGAGACAGGGGAATAATATGTACATGTATATAAATGAAATGCAGATTGTTGGTTTTAAGTCCAAGCTGACAATTACATATTCGTTAATATTTCATTTTACATGAAATTGTATTCGATTTGTTGCCGTTAATTATCTACATGCAATTTTAAGATCTATCTTCTGATTTGGCAGGATGTTGTCCGCAAAACCCCACCTGGCGGGGACGGAAGAGAACCACGAGTTGGCCCGAAAACTGAAGTCGCTCTGGGAGGAGCACGGAATGGACCACGTGACCTTGACCCCGTATGACGTGTTGCTGTCCTACCCAAACATGTCCGATCTAAACTATGTAGAACTGTTAGACCAGAATGGGAACAGCGTGTACAAGTCAAACTTGACGGAGCCCGTCCTGACCCCAGAAGAAGACAAACAGAATGTGGTCCCGCCCTTCAACGCCTACTCTGCCCCTGGGAACATCATGGTCAGTCTTGTGGTCATTCGGTCTACTTCCGGTTCCGGCATTATGGGATTTTTTATGCTTTATCTTTGACTGTACATTAAATATCTGTGGCTGGTTTGTTAAACGTACACAATATACATGATAATAAGGCAAGTGATATGTATCATTGCGGATAAAGGAATTGTACTAGGATGCCAGAGATGAGGGGAATTCAGCCTATTGTTTTAAAATCTGAGATAAAAGAAACAAAAGTTAAATGCCTAATATATCTCTCTAGTATTTTATTTTACAGATATATCTGGCAACTTATATTAATCCCTCTCGGTGGTTCCTAGGTGGATTAGTACGTGGCGCCCGGGAATGTCATGAAAAATCCTTGTCCGTCAGTGGATTCATTTGGCACTTACAACATAATTTTTATGCTACTGAAATAAATGAACACCTTTGTGACCACTTTGTAAAGTCTGATAAATTATGTTCTTGACTGACTTAAATTTTACACTGAGCTGCAAGTCGGTTTTTATCCGAAGAAAATCACTGTACAGTTAATAAATATATGTGCCGTGAATGATAAAAAATGGAGACGAAAATCGAGATGTTTCATTTGTAAGTGTACATCTCATCCCCTCGTGAGCGCTCTGCGGTGTTTTGAACTTCTGGCCTCTTTAAAATTACTGCTCCGTCTGGGGCCCTTGTCAGAAAATAAATAAAACAACATGGGATCTCATTAGGGGCCCTCTCCTTAGCTTAATGAGTAGCATGTGCACAAGGGCTCGTGAACCTAAATTACACTGTCATGTTAGACTAGCCACTTGTCGGATAATTTAAGATAATTTGATTTGAATTGATTGTACTTGTCCTCGCTGTTTTAGAGACGTTTTCACAAAACGTCTGAAGCTATTACTTAATGCTAGTTAAGGTGATAGAATCTCTGAAATATTAACTCTGAAACCCAACATATAATTCATCAGATAATGGGACATTTTTACACATTTTTGTCAAAATTTAGAAATGGTTATATCTAAATAGAAACATCTTCTATAAAAATAAAAAACAACAACTGAATTTTTACCCAATGGGATCCTCAATTACTGTCTATGACTTTTATTTTTATGAGGGTTTATTTTCACTATATTAACATATTCGTCCAACAGGGAAATAAAAAAAAGCCTGAATTATTGCGCCAATTTAAAGACATCGCGAAACACTGCTTTTGTTTTGCTGTTTACACAAAATACACCATCCTTTAAATCAAAACCCTATAAGCAATAGTATAATAGCCACAGTAATTTAATACAAAATTCTACCACTGATTGTGCCGGGGTTATACGTAGATATCATTAAAATGTGAGAATAGATCCCAATTAATTAAGCTTTCCCATCTTTAAAATGGCATAAAGTATAATAGAAAAGCAATGCATTTATTATATCATATGTTTCTTCTATAAAATTAATGTTTGGGTGTGATATACGAGTAGATTTTGATGAAATCTGGTCTTCTTGTTGCAGGGAGAGATTGTATACGTTAACTACGGTCGAGTGGAGGATTACGTCCGCCTCCAGAACGCCACTTCAATTAACGTCACGGGCAAAATTGTCATGGCTAGATATGGGAAGATCTTCCGTGGAGACAAGGTAACGCACGAGCAACCCGCCTGTCAATCAATCGTTAATTGACCAATCACAGACCGAAGTTTATTGATTGATTTGTCAAATGTCTTATACCTTTGGACATTTTGATAGTTCAACTGATGATAACCTCATTTTATTTTATGGTTCAAGTTGATTATTAGTGTTAATTACCAGATGTTTATTTGCAGGCTGATGTTGTCACTTGACATATCCGGTTAAAAGCGCCAACTTGATGACATCTCGCTACATTAACATGATATTTGAAAACATACATCATTACGAAAACCAGATGTTTACCAATTAATTTTCTATATGACTGATATATTTATTTATGTTTATTAGCTGCACCGTCTTAAGTTGTTTGTTTGTTTTGGTTTAACATACCGCAGACAGTATTTCGGTCATTTGGATGACAGCTGCCACACTGTATCGTATCTTAGATAAATGGCATGATACCACAACAGTTACATATATTATCCTGATACAATCATGCTAAGCGCCAAGATAATTATATACCAATACCTATTTAAAAACCTCTGGCATGTTTCGACTTACGCTCACACACAAATACAGATATGTGTTTACTTAAAGAATACTCAGTGCTGACTAGCAGTTGCTTTCTAATTTGTATCTGGCTGTAAGGCGTATGAAGGTCGAACTATTGAACACAGTTTATTGAATAATGCAAAAATACACTTTTCTAGATTACTTTTTCTGTACACAGTGTGGGAAAAGATTATTATTTCATTCAATTTCGTTGTAGTAAAAGATAAATCACTAAGAAAGTGGTGTAAATATTGTGGTAAATAATTATTTGATATATCAACATGCGACAGGTTCATCAGGCGGAACTGCGGGGTGCCAAAGGTGTAATACTCTTCTCGGACCCAGAAGATGTCACGTCAGGCGATATTCACCAAGTATATCCGCATGACTGGTGGCTTCCGCCCTCTGGCACCCAGCGTGGAACGGTCTTCATTGGGGATGGGGACCCGTTGACTGCAGATTATCCCGCTATAAGTACGTAGACGGAAGCCGGGCAGCAGCATCTACAGTAACATTGGCGCCAAACTAATAAACTGCCATTTGAATCATCTAGTGCATAATATCATTGTAGAAAATAGAAATGTAAGACTAAATAGATAAATAAATCATAAAATTTATGAAAACGCACCGCAATCTTAGTTAATTCTGAGAAGGCAGTTTATTATTTCGGCGGCAGTGTGCACTACTATCGGTTCAAAACCAGAAATAAAACTGTATTTAGTATGACAAAGAAAAAAATATCTATTGTCTAATGATTGATATATCAATAATAAAAAGTAGTCCGAAAAATTTAAACTTTGAATATTAGATTACAATAGTTTGCGAAACTTCCGACTATTAAGAATACACGAACATTGGGAAACGTTTTCATACTTATAGGACATCCAGCAACGAACTATTGATCAGATGTAACAATACCGATGAGGAAAAAACAAAAACAAATCCAAATCAGGGGAAAACTTGTCAGTCATTAGAGCATCGCCCTGTCAGCGAAAAGCCCCAGGTTCAAGTCCTAGTCAGGTTGCACATTTTTTCTTACCTTTTGATACTATATAAATCCTCGCCACAGTGTAGGCTTGACTTATCTCCCATAAATCTCACTATAAATATGATTTGAGTTTGGCCTCTTTATTTCAGAGAACGCCTACCGCCACCTTGATCCAGACTCCTATATGCCCAAGATACCCTGTCACCCCATTGGGTACGGCATAGCTATAGAGCTAATGAGGTGAGAAAACACTGCTCCTCTGATACACAAAATAAAGTCATTATTTATTTTTTCGTTGATATTAAATTTCGTTGATTATGTATAAAAGACACATTTATACTTGGATTTAGGTTACAGAAAACGTGGAGTCTACTACATGACATTTATTTTGGTAATTAATATTCATAGATAAAACCTGTCACAAACATTAACCCTTGACGTGTATTTATAACTACTGTCAAACCTGTCTTAAGCGGTCATTCAAGGGAACAGTGAAAGTGACCGCCTAACAGAGGTGACCGCCAAATGAAGTTTAAATATAACAAAATGCTTAAGTTTGGTTATGTTTAAGTTAACTGCTAAATGCAGGTTGACCGCTTAATACAGGTGGTCTCTAATACAGCCTCAACTGTATATACGTAGAAGCCGTTTTTGATACACCCGCTGGGATGTTTGCTTGTTTGTTTTGTTTATTTGTTTGTTTTGTTGGGTTTTTTAATTCGTGTCACAAGACAATATTACACTGTTTACATGTGCAGGTATCGATCTCATTTAAGGGTGGAATGACAGGTGCTTCATCATGAAGCCAAGGACCTTTGTCATTATCATTAGTTATTGTTCAGTATGACGTGGCACGGGATTGAGCTCCTGGCTCTACGTCCCGCTCTATGTTCCCGAGGCGTAGGGTGCTAGTTTGACAGATAAAAATTTCATTAAAGGATAGTTACTTGAAAAAAAAATCGCTAACCTGAAAGACTCGTAAATACATGACAATATGTACTTTGTTGCATAGGAAAGTGTGTGCTCAAAATTTTCAAATTCGAGGGATGAGCGCGAAACTAAGCTAAGTATATATATTTATGTAAGCACATAGCCTAGTTTCGCTCTCACCCTTCGAATTGCATTTTTTTTAAACATACGTACACATTGGTACCAAACTTCCGATTATTATATGACAGATAAGGATGCATATTTTAAATTCGAAAGTATTGGTAATTATGGGAATTATTTGTGCGCACGTGTCTGTGTGTGCCTGAAAAGATGCAAACATTGCATCCATATATTGTATTACAGACAGTTAAGTGGGGCTGAAGTTCCGGCAGACTGGCAGGGTGGCATGAATGTTACGTACAGATACGGGGACGGCTTCCTTACCCCGGGGTGGTAAGTGTCATCGTCAGCAGCAGTAGCAGCAGCATCACTATCATCATAGTTATATAAAGGATCAGTAAAAGAAACAAAATAGTTTGATGCATTGTCTGATACTCATGCTATTTTTATCTTGGTACTACACAATCTACTTGGGTTTCTGACGGTGAATTTCTGAGGTTAGTTTAAAAGTATTTTTCTTCATGTTGTTTGGGAAACAAGTTCTTACAATATCTAGTTTTCCCCTCGACTGTTTCTGGGTTGTACAAGTACTTTGTGCCTAAATACGCCATGAATATCGTTGCTTTAGAATATTCGAATTATGGCGAGGCTTAGGTATCGTAAGAAAGACGTTTGTATACTCAAGTTAAACTTGTGTTGTCTCGGAAATAGCATGGTATCCGACTTATCGCTCCTCCATTTTTGTGTCATCTGCTGTAAGCGGAGGTGAAACATAGGGATCACTTCTCCGTCATCTGTCCGCCTTTCTGTCTGCATGCCTGTGATACCTTGTCTGTCACACTTTTTCCGTAATGCTTCAGCTGGTGACACGTGTGTTTCAATAAATACTATTGCACTCCAATTAAAACGACCGTCAGTACAATTAAACACCATACTAAGAAATTAATTTTGTAATAAAATAAACAATACCATGTATGTTTTTACAGGAAGGCGCACATCAAAGTATCTACACAAAATCACAGAAAGATGACATATAACACCATTGGAATCATCAGGGGAAGCATAGAACCAGGTTTGTACTGATATGTACTGTACATCACGAGAGTTTGAAATACACTTAAATACACCTAACAGACTGAAAGACAACTTACTGTTTAAAATCTCAAATTATCCAACATTCTTGTTTTATGAAACATCTAAATTTATGACTAAATACACATAATATTTTTTAATAGCCAGTGTAAAATGATGAAGTATACTCCTAAGTAATTAATAATAATTAAGCGATGAGCTAGACACTGGCAGGAATGGATAGAAACATGGTCTTTTGGATTTGCATGATTAACAAAGGATAAGTTATAGTTCCACAAGCAAGGATACAGCAATAGTCCACGTGACAATGTTTGCGGATAAGGTCTATTGTAATCAGATGTTAAAAAGAAAACCACTACACAGATGTATCCGTTCTAACAACATTACTTAGCGCTTGGACTGTTCCGTTACTGTTTTGCAGGTAAGTGGGAAAAATCGATATAAATCAAACTTTGTCCTATGTCTAATGTTACAATTAATCAATCTCCTAGAAAAGTGTCATTTGTCCAGCTTAGCATCTTCTCTCAACAATTGATTAAAAACGAATATTTTTTTAGAAAAGTAAAACAGATGTAAGGGTCAAAACATATTGATGTGTTATTTCAGACCGTTACGTGCTTGTTGGTAACCATAGAGACGCATGGGTGTTCGGTGCCCTTGACCCCTCCAGCGGTACAGCTGTCATGATGGAGATGGCCCGGGTGCTGGGCGGGCTGGTCAAGTCAGGTTGGTATAAATGTCTACCCTCGACTATCCAACACGCAATACTCCGGATAATTTAATATTGTGTCCAAGCCTTAGTATCTCAACATTTGATTTCCCACACAACTCAACTTTAGGTACCTGTCGAACGAGCCCTTCCTTTAAGTTTTAACAAGAAATGTCTTTAGAAAAAGATATTCGGCTTAAAAAAAAAAGATAGACTATCCTAAAATGATTTATGCAAACCAATGAAACGAGTGGTTTTCTAAACTCTTCGGTTGTTAAACAAGATTAGACTGGGTTAAACTTTATTTATTTTACATCGATTATGAAACAATTTCAAACAACTTAAATAAATCATTCTCGATGTCTCGGATGACGGCGTATGTGGTCCTTATTGTGGGAGGAAACCGGAGCATCCGGAGAAAACCCATGTTTGCCCTCTTACGTACGTCACCCGGGATCGAACCCGGGACGCACTGGTGAGAAGCGAAGCGAATCTGATATACGCTTAAGTCCAGAAAACTCTACATTTTGTTCCCATTTTAACACAACATTGGGTACATATGAATGGTCAACACAGAGACCTGCTTTCCGTGTCAGTCAAGAAAAATCAACATTATGTTCCGAAAATAACATTGGTACCTATGATACGTCAACACCGGATACCTGCGATACGTTTCAGCCATGGAAACTCAATAATTGATTTCCTTGATAAGTCAGCGTACCTTGCATGTGTAGTCCTTGATATTTCAACAATGGGCACCTGCTATAAGCTACACTACGGTCCATTTCGTTTTGCTGAATAACTCAACAATGGGCACCTGCTATAAGCTACACTACCGCCATTTCGTTTTGCTGAATAACTCAACAATGGGCACCTGCTATAAGCTACACTACGGTCCATTTCGTTTTGCTGAATAACTCAACATTCAAACCCACTATTGTATATACATTCTTGGTAAATGACTTTAATGTAAAGTGAATACCATGTACCAGTTATATTTTCAGCAACGGGTACCACTATATACTATTCCTTACAGAGTCTACAAAAAAAATCGGTTTAAGAAACTCATGATTGTGAGTGAGATAATTCCAGTCCTCGTGGGTGTTATCATAATAAATCTCAACAGCTCAGATACCACGAAATAATTACATGTATAAGGATTTTTGGAGTAAAGACTGTTCGAAATAATGAGGTTCTAATATATCCCAGCAACACAGTCGTATTTCTTTGTAAAATAATTTAGTTGAGGAACGTGGAATTCGGTACATTGATTTTAATCAAGACACAAAGTGTTTATAAACAGACCCGAACAACTCTGGGAGATTCTGGTCACAGCGATTCGAGAAAACGAGGTTCTGTTACTCAATATTAGTGATGTTTCGATTGTCGCTCGGCGCCGACGATCAGTGCGACAATAATCGATTTACGTTTATCCGTTCCGCGACGTCGTTGTAATATTTTATACCATACCATATCATGTGTTGTACTGTACATCAATCTAAATTCTCTTGATTTTACCCAGGTTTCTATAGGAAAACCTTTAAATGTTTTCATTTAGGACAAAGTATAACAAATTAACTGCTCCAGCGGTATAAAGCTAAACTGTGTCTAAAACTACTTCATGAAGCTCATTTAACAGTATATAATTAAGCGCCTTGCTTGAATGTTACTTCTAGTTTAAGTGATTATCAATCGGAAAGCTCTCGATTATACCCCATCCGTTTGAACCGACATTCGATTGTGTCAAATATCAACCGAATTCTAACACTACTCATTATGACCCTGGTATTTCAGGCCGATGGCGCCCCAGACGATCTATCATGTTCTGTAGCTGGGGAGCCGAGGAGTACGGTCTGTTGGGATCCACGGAATGGGTGGAGGTAGGGCTTAACGTCATTTGACGTCATCGAGTGTCATCAACTAGTTTAATCATCTGTTCAGTTGATGATACTGACTGAATCTGAAATCAGTCACCGTATATATAAGTCACTCTAAAAGACAACCGCCATGTTTGTATTTTCGTACAGTATTACACGGAGAATTCCGGAGATAGGCTAACACGATTGGCAAGATTTATCCTCGAGGTCAAGGTTGCCAAAACAAATAATTGTTAATCTTCAGTCCAGGATATTACTTCCATTTTCCTTTTTATCTAATATACTTCACGGTAAAACCAGAGCAGGATACGACGATTGGGAATACCGCAAAATTCTTGTTTGAACATAGAATTATGTCATTGTCATCAAATGCATGTATGATAAATTTTATAGGAAAAAAATATCGAGGCCAAGCCATTGTCTGGACATTTAATCGTTATCCATGTTTTGAGCACGAATCACACATTTACAAACTTTAATATTGTTGCAGCATTACACAAAATCTCTCGGGGCACGTGCCATCGCTTACCTGAATGTGGATATCGCGGTACAAGGTAGGAGTTAAATTACCCCCTCGCATTATTTAAAAAGTTTATATTTTTATTTATCTAATCGCAGATGTTATATTAAAATGAAATTATGATTGGTAGAAAATCGTTTTACCCTAGTCGCCGTAAAAGATTTTGGCTTTTTTCAGCGACTCAACGCTAGACAGCGATATCTCGAATGAGGTTAAGTGGAAACAAACATATGAATCGGCTGACAGTTGTTTATCCTTAAATCTGAAACAAATAAGTATGAAAACTGGTCGTATCAAGTATTACAACTTGTTTATAAGCGAACAGGTGCTCGATTTCATTCCTTTTCACTACCACCAACCCACACACGCACTCTTCTCTTTTCGCTAAGTTTAAACACTTGTGTAAGATGTTTTTTTAAATAAGGAGTGTCGATACATTTACTCTACAACGTCACATAAATCGGACACTAGAAACTTACAGTTTGTTTTACAAAGGACTGATTACGATGCATGCAATGTATCAGTTACTCCTACCCAACGTCATTGCTAGGGAACTCCAGTCTCCGAGCCCTGGGTACGCCGCTAATCTTCAAGAGTCTGTTCGCTGCTACCAAGAGAGTTCCCAATCCTAACGTAACAGAAGTAAAGATGGGCCGCAGTACCGTGTACGACACGTGGATCAACACATACCCCTGGAGGGAGCTGGGACAGCCAATGTACGGCAGTCGTTCTTCTCTTTTCTCTTTTTTTTTTTCTCAATATTTGATATCATCTGTTAATTAAACAGTTAAATTCTGCCTATATGGACATGTCAGGTATTGATCTTTTAATATAGTAACAATTAAGTTACAACGATTGTGGCAGTTTTAGCATCTTATACATCTTTCTAAAGTTGATTAAAATTAAAATGATATGTTTAGTAACGCCAGCTGCTATTTGATAGTAACGAACTACTATACAAAGTCAAAGCCACTGTAGCCCACAGGAACAACAGACGCAATGTTTGGATTTAAAAAAAAATGGAGAGTACGAAGTTACGGAACCGAGTCAGGTCATGCAAACGGGTCTAAATGTATCCTTACTGCCAATAAAAAGACCCTTTGGGTGAATTCCTGTGTATATAGATGATGTTACTTTATTCGAGCTATTTCTTTTTTCCAGGGTCTCTCTTCCTGGCTCCGGAAGTGATTATGCCCCTTTCAGGGATCGTATAGGGATCCCCGTTGTTGATATCCGGTACACATGGGATGCGGTGAGTTGAAAAGTGAACACAAATGAAAAGAGTTGGTAATAAAGTGCAACTATACATAAGTATAGAGTTCAAGTACCGTGATCCAGTGGTAACGGACCTGACCACGGATCTGACGGTTGTGAGTTCGAGCTCCCGTTGAGGACAAGGCTCTTTCATGACCTTCCCACGCACAAAGTACTGGTCCAACCCAGGAACCATCGAGAGGAATTAGTATGTTTTAACGACTTGTTTACCTATCGGCATGCATAAATAAGTTATTAAATTTGCTGAGTATTCTGAAAATACGATTTTGTATGACTTCCTGTTATTATTATTTGTACCATTCTTAATTTCAATTTCATTTTCTTTCCCCATAATATATCAGTATTTGACTCTATCATGTTATTGTTTTGTTTTCAGATTTAAAATAAAACGATGTCTTTTTCCTTTAAGCAGAAATACAAAGAATTAATTACAAATTTCATTTTCATAACAAAGTCATGGCTATCTTTTAAAAGAATCTTTTAAATTAAGAAATACTTTATATTTTGTTGATGGTTAGTATGAAAATGCAATAATATTGTAAGTTTCTTCTACTCTCCATGATTAATATGATTAATATGGACTGTTATCTGACAAATCACGTGTTTATTTTGTATATATGCAGTTGTTTAGACGATGTACATTGTACAAGTCTTAAATAAAATGTGTCCTGTTCTGTTCTGCTAATAGGGCGTTTTTCCCTGAATAATTATTCACTGCATGACTATCGATATTATCATTATTGATTACGTATGTGTACCTGACAAACTGCCGTCATTACTTCTTTTGGTTATTTATTAAATGTCCATTGTTATTTACATGCTAAATCTTATGAGTAAACCTTTAAATTAAATTGAACTGTAATACAATGTATGTGTGACTTCAGAGAGCCATAAAACTGTCAGCTTACCCACTGTATCATTCCGCCTATGAAACATTTTATGCTGTGGACAAGATAATGGACATTGGATTCAAGGTATGTCTCAACCAATTCATATGCTATGCAATTAATTCCAAAGTTTTACCTCGATAAAAGTTAAACTAAAATCAACGTTTCGGCATAAGGCCCTCATAATAAATAAATAAAATAGTATAAACTAAATCAAAGGCATTTATAGTCAACTGTTACTTACTACATGTATATCGAATTATTCCCCAAAATTGTTGAAACAAAGTATTCCCTTTAATAAATGACTGATATGAACATTCAAAAGTACAAGTTCAGCAAGAACTTGTGTTTGCATTTTGGACAGGAAGACTCGACCTTAGACAAGAGTTTTAGTCGGAATCAGTGATCTGCCTCGTTCCCGTGTCTTAGCAGGTGCCCTTGTATGCATGCACTTTTCTTACCTTGAGTGTGTGAAAAATAATTAAATGTGTACTACTTGTACGTGCAATTTCAGTACCACACGGCGGTAGGTCAGGTATGGGTCGAGATGGCACGCCACCTGGCGGACTCCCTGATTATTCCGTTCAACATCTCGGACTATGCTTTTGTCATGAAGGACCTCAGTAATACACTGTTAACACACTTCAGAGCTATGATGGATAGCAAAGGGATAAACACATGTAATATATCTGTCTGTCTGTTTGTCTATTTATATGTCTCTTTTCTTTCCTTCAAAGTGCCCGGATGGTGTAGTGGTAAACGCATTGACTTTCACCAAAGACCTATTCAACAAAGATATGAAACGGCCCGAAATCACGTTTTTTTCGCGGTCACATGATCGTACACGTAACTTAACAAGAGTTTCTCTTGACTTGCTCTATACCTATATCAGAGTTGCGGGTCGCTGTTAGGCTATTAGGTATTTGCTTTCACCAATGCAATCTGGGTTCGATCGTCGATATAGGTTCGATATTGTATAAAAGAAAATGTCGTTTGGGTTCGGACCCGTTGGTACCAAGAGATCGGTTTCTGTCCAATCGTTGTAGAATTAAATAAAGTCTCCCCCCCCCCCCCTCTCTCTCTCTCTAACCTATGTCTATACCTCCATTCTATAAAGAAAACAAACTGTTGGACTGCCTATTTAACGGATATATTTCAATCCAATTATTCTTCAGTTCATAATTATGATAAAGCGTCTTTTAGATGCCGATTAACTAGGACTTAGTTTACAACTGATATCTCACACATTTCCTTTAAATGTTTTTCAGCTTTGTTGACTCAAGCTATAGCAAATTTCACGGAAGGAGTTCAGAAATTTGAAGAAAGGATGAAGACCGTCAATCTTAATGAGTATGTTTTCCTGTGAAATTTCTGCATTATGCCACTTTTTTTTCAGATGACACATTTATATTTTCCCTTAATGCCCCTGTCACATTCTAGCGTATAAGAGGAATATATGAGTTGCGTATGAATTTTTTTTTTAATTATTGCCGAAACGCACAACTCTTGAGCGTATTAACCCACATTTTCTTCCAATGTCTTTGGTGAACGAATGAATGGTGTATGAACAGCGTATGTGGCGTGTAGGGAACGCATGGGAAACTTGTGCGAGCATATGTCAACTTAAGTCACCGTCAGTGTAACGTTTATTAGCATATGAGTAGCGTATGCAAGTGTATAGGTAACGTATGAATAACGTATGTGAGCGTATAAGTAACGTTCGTATGAGTAGCGTTTGAACAGCGAGCGGCGCAAAATTTTACGTCTTCTTGAATAGAAATGAACTGCCAAATCTATCAAATCATAATGATGTTAGAGAAGAGTTACCTTTATTTTCTTTCTTCAAGGGTCCAACTACTATTGAGAAATGCGTGGAAATGTGACCCTATATATATTGTTTCACCTTCAACAAGTTAATTGCGTTTTCATTGGCCGAATCGCGGGCACGTGGTTACTCCCTATATTTCACTGCAGGGTCAATTGAAATTCATATATGGTCATGGTTTCTAAAAAGTATACTTCTTAGAATTTCTGAATTATTTTAATTTAATGGTATGTGTTCGTTATTCACTCTTATCGATTTCGGGGTGTTAATAAGATCAGTAAAGTACTGTACATTACTTTGAGAAGTAGTCTGCCTCTCTTTGTCAGCAAATGTATGACAAGGAAACGTGTCGATGAAACAAATCAATTATGTTTGGTACTGACTCTACGCGGATATACAGGTTGCCAATTATATGTTCATATGGTACTATGCTAGCGTTTCGTACCTTTTAGACCTTAGTGACCCCAAATATTTTAATATAGATCAGAACTCATTACTTTTTAATATTTTTCAATATGCTGATAATACGTATGCGGAGGATAGGTTTTCCATATGCTATTCACTCGTCAGGCATACGCTAAATACGTCAGTCGTTAGATAAACGTTAAAAACGTTACTCATTCGTCAGACATACGTTACAATGACGATACCGATACACTATCCACAAGTTAGATTTATTTGCTTTCATGCCACCGTATGAGAAGCATACTTGACCTATGGGTAACGTGCCTTTAGCGTCACTCTACCGTATTCGGCAAATGCCTAGCGTATGATTAGCGTATTCGTAACGTAAACTTCATATGGTCGCAAACGCTGAAAACTTTTGAACTATTCAAAATAATTTTCGGCCTCTGCGTATGAGAACATAATCAGACGTATGGCAGCGTGATTGAAACGTATACGACTCCTGCACGGACTAGAACAAACTACACAGTGATTTCCTTGCAAGCAAAAGATACACCTGTAAGGGGAAGTAACTACTGTGTGGAGTTTTTGTCTACAACTGTAAGGGGAAGTAACTACTGTGTGGAATTTGTCTACAACTGTAAGGGGAAGTAACTACTGTGTGGAGTTTGTCTACAACTGTAAGGGGAAGTAACTACTGTGTGGAGTTTGTCTACAACTGTAAGGGGAGGTAACTACTGTGTGGAGTTTGTCTACAACTGTAAGGGGAGGTAACTACTGTGTGGAGTCAGAGAACCTTCACTGCCGAAACAGAATCATATTAATTTTATTATCGGTCTATTCTTGCTCACTATATATCAGAGTTTATTTCTTTCATCCCAGATTACTGACTGCAGATCGACCATTCTCAGCAATTATTGCCTGGGTTGACTGAAACTCCCATAAAGTATCTTTAACGCATTTAAAACATATAGTAGCTGATTCGACTTGACCAACCCCATACATGTAATGTCATTTTTTGTCTAACCAGTGTCTCAAACAAAAAGGTTTAGTTTACCCTTTTTTTCCGATTTACAGAGGGCAATAACTCCAGTTCTAATTTGTGTTTTGTTACTAATCTGACCGCCGGTAGCATTCGTCACTTTTACCGATATTCTTGGTTAATAAATATTAAAGACGGAACATAATCTTGTGTCCTAAAATTGTATGCATTCTTTTTATTAAGCTAGCAGGTTTGTTTACATATATAAGCAACTCAGAAAGTGCAGGTCACATTGCACAGGAAAATGGACGACATCTATTAAATTTAGAATACCATATCCCCGAAGGACACGTTACGCAACATGGGGTCTTTACCAGTTCACGGTAGGGGTTTATTAACTTCATCCTATAAAGTAAGCGCATGCGGGAACAGTGAATGAATCTAAATATAGGATTTTATCAGTCTAAATATAGTTTCAATACCATTTGTGACGGTATTGCCTGTTATGGGGAAAACACCCATTTTTTACGACCACGGGTGGTTGCACCGGGTGACATTGCGTCTGTAGATGGGCATTGATAGACGTAATATACACATATAGTTAAAATCAAATTCTGGGTCAATGACTATCTGTGAACAAGCTGCTTTAAGATACGTGGACATGTTTTATTAAAGTACATGTACATATAAATATACTTGTTTATTTAATAAAAAAGAAATGATGTAAAATCATTTTCACAAGAACAAACTGTGAAATCATTCATTTTCTTGGGGACTTCTTTTTGTGGATGGTTTTAACAAAGATTATGAAGCTTTCATTACACTGGCTATGTACAATGCTAGGGTTTTAGATTCTTACACTGATCATTTGTGGGGATAATTTGATGCTTTGAAATGTAAAATATTTGTCTCTTGCAGCCCATTTGCAGTGCGGGCCATTAATGACCAGTTGATGCAGCTAGACAGAGCGTTCTTAGATCCTGCAGGGTTACCTGGGCGACGGCTGAAGAGGTACATATGCCTTTATTAGCATGGGTATCGTTTTTTGTTGACAACAACTCTCATGTTGCTCTATCTTGAAATGTAACAGTATTCATTTGATACCGCCGTCTGGATATATGGCTGTGTCAAATATAATTCCAAACAGGAATCTAAAGGTTTGGAGTTCGAACCATACTAGGGCAATTATACTTGAAGATCCCTTGAACAATTCATCAGTACATGATCACTTGATTGATGTATAGGACCAGTTTAAAGAGCGGTTTTGTATTATGTTTGACGTTCCACCGACAGTATTTCAGTTACTTGGAGACGATGTCTACTTGAGACAGATAGAGTGCTGCCACACTGCAGTACCACGCCGTAAACATGTGGCATGATACCACATCCAGTCACATTATCCTTATACGGGCCAACCAGTCCTGGAACTACCCTTACATGCTGAGCGCCAAGCAAGGGAGCTATACCAGTACCATTTTTTACGACTTTGGGGACGAGGTGATTTTAAGCAGATTACGTTAAAGATCAGTCACCTGTCAGCGTCCATTGATCTTCTAAACAGTTATTCAAACTTTTTTTACGGGTATATGCAAGTTATGAAACTATTACTGTATCAAAATTATTTTTAATAAGATTAAACTGCCAATATTCTGTATAATGAAACAGTTTGTGGTAAGAAATGTTCATGAAAATTAATGGCCAACTTCCAATAGACCATTTCACTCCGAAATGAGACGAAAACCTACGTAAATCAACGAGCACTTCCCTTACACCACGTAAATCAACGAGCACTTCCCTAACACCTAATATACCTGCCTGTGTATATTTCCACGCATTGTTCAATAGGAAATAAACATACATTTGAGATTTTTCCCCAGTCGCTGATTGGTCAATTTAAATCAGCGAATTGGGTATTGTCGATCCTTGGGTGAAATGGTTTATAGGTTTATATTCGTGGATAATACCAATAAAAAACTCCTACCCCACTGAATTAGCATATAAATAATACAAAAATCCACGTGTTGCTATGGGCTACCCTGACCCATTGGTTTAAGTCATTGACCTACTATCACCCCATCGGTGCTGATTAAAATCCTGATCCGATCGCTCGAAAAATTTTTCACATCAGCAAACCTTCCAGCTTGCTTACTATATAGTTAGTGGTACACCCCGGGTGCATCTGTCAGGGTTGTCCTCCCCCTATACTTTCTATATCACCCACCTGATGATGGAGATAGTAACAGCACTCAATGCTGTATCTTATAACTAGCTGAACACCCCTGTCCCAGAGACAGTAGAAATAAAAACCAACATGGCTATTTCAGACACATCTTGCTGGCGGAGAGCAGTATTGATAATTATGCAGGCAGCAGTTTCCCCGGACTGGCCGACGCCTTGACGAATATCACGCTTACCGGTAATCACGACGTGGACGAACAGTGGGAGATCCTAAAGAAACATTACTCCGTCATACTGTTCACGATCCAATCTGCCACTTCAACTCTCGCAGACTTTTCATCGTTTATGTATGAGTATTAAGTTTGTTGGTTGTTTTTTTATTATGAAAAACACTATCTATCCCTGGCATATACATTTTACTCATGTTTGTTATAAAAATAGATGAAAATCCATTGCATATGTATTTCGACAATCCATTGCATATGTATTTCGACATGTTAATCAGACAATGCTTTATATTATGTAGCCAAACTTTTCGTTTTGTTGTTTCCGTCAAGTTACATTAGTCAAAATCGGATATAGTGGGTTGAAGTAACCAAAGAAGAACATTTGTGTAATGAATTCAAATTTTTTAAAAACCAGATGTGAAGGCAAACAAAAAGTTTGTTCCCGATGTTCACCAATAAAAAGTGTCGGTTGGTCGGCAAACCTTTTTATTATTATTATTATTGTTAACAGTTTTTCCTTTATTTTTTTCTCGACCGTGATGACCCGAAAGCTAGAAAAAATTTTACTAGTTGGTATGAAAACAAAAACCACGGATGGTCGGGTTAACGGAAACAAATAATTTCTCTTTCTTTTCCCTAAACATTGTCATTACCAACATTAATCTTTGAAGTTGATAGGGCAGTTTAATTAGAGGTTAATGAAAATCATTGTGGATTGCTCAAACATAATCTTAGATTTCAATATCACATTTCATTTGTATTCTGTAACAACACTGAGACATTTCAATTTGAATTCATGTAAGAGTGAGTGTTTCTACCTTACATTGTAAAAATCTGATTGCGATTGTTAAAAACATATTTGATATATTTTCATGTCATACCTTTATATTCCTTTTTCAAATGACATTTTTTTTTACCAGAAACTTTCATGCTGTATTTGCATCACATTCAAAACTCATTTGTTGCAATGATCATTTACCCAGTATTTGATTATGTTCAATATACCTTTTGTAACAAAAGTTTTTCTTATTATTCATAGTTTTGTCATCTGTAGTTGAAGGTGACAATTTCTAAACATTTTATACATGCCATGAGACAGATGACTTGATTTGACTATTTGAGTTTACCGTCGCTTCGACAGTATTTCAGTCATATAGCGACGTCCAGCTAATTTCAGGTGGAGGAAGACCCCGAATGCACGGAGGCATCCGGGTAGAACCACCGACCTACCGCAAGCCAGCTGGAAGGCTTCCTCAAATGAAAATCCAAATGACCATGCCAGGATTCGAACCCATGCGGTGTGGGGCAGAGTGAGTGTTAAAGTCATGAGACAGATGAAGTCTGTTGCAATAAAGTTTATAAATATTGGGGACAGTTCTGATCTACCACCCTTTTTTCATACCGTTATTTTATTTATAAATTTGAAGAGTGTAAAGCAATGCTTCTATTACCTCTCCTTGTGTGATATCTAAACATTCATTATTCCAGATAACCTGAATCATTTTTATGGAAATATTTTTGCAAATTAAAAGGGACTTCGTAGAACATTTTGACTTATTTGCTTAATAAATATGGCTCCTACACTTTTATTTTCTCCTTGTTCTAATGCGTTATCTATTCTGCTGAAAAACCTGGCATTATTGTTTTCACCTGTGAAAGAATACTTAATGTAAATACAATAATCTTATATAAGGGACTTCACAATAAGCAACAGAAAGGGAAAGAATATGAGACAATGTAACCCCTTGTAGCACATATTATCTATATCATTTAATCATTCATTCATGCTGCATAAATGCATGATCAATTCATTTATTACAGTACACGAATAACAAGTCTATATATACATAATTTTGTAGATGAAAAAATGGCCAGTCAAAAAATTAACACCATACTGAGAAAGTAAACAAAGGGCACAACTGTACAGTTTGAACACAACACCAGAATTATCAAAGCCTTATTTCTTATTCTTCTGTATATTTCATATATAACTTATTCTCATTTTTTTCAATCAGAGAAATCTGTTACAAGTAACAAAAAAACATGTTTAAATAATTTAAATAAACACTTGTAACATTTTGTAACTTTCTGATGGTAAATCCCATATAACTTAATTATTCCTGGTTCCGAACTTCGTATGGTAACCCCTATACAACTTAACAACATGTTCATTAACTTTGATTTACAAACAAGTAGGTAGTCTGTATAAATCGGCAACAAATCCGCTTATAAATATATAAATAATAAAAAAATAAAATCCCAAAATAGTCCAATGATCCTACTGTGTATATCATTTCAATGAAGACATTTATTGTGTACGAAGATTGATTATCTAAATAAATAACTTTTGTCATTATTTAGATACGCATATATTGGTTTCAATTTACTCTGTATAACCAGTTATTTTCATAGGGAAATATTCAATTTCTATGAATATTAGCTCCCCAGAGTACAAGTTTTCTAGACATAAATCTATGAACAAAAGTGTGAAATGAAACTGTTTATAACTTAGATTCAACAAAATTGTCAGAAACAGAAAATTAGTTACTTTATAATATTCATTTCTAATAGTTGGTCATCTTTACAGACTATTGGAGAATATGACCAACATAAGACTTGAGCCTACAACCTTTCAGATCTTGAAATGTGTGTTCAACCTCTGAGTGACAGAGGTACTGATTATGCATATAAGGTCTTAGATCCAACATCTGGATGCATGGTAACCCAACATTTTTTTGGTTAATTTGAAAGCATTCTGTGAGAAGAGAGAGAATGTGTATCAAAAAAAAGTAAAACATTATTAAACTATTTTCTTGCCCTCAAAATGTGCAAAATATGTGCTTTTTTAACTTTGTTTAAGCAAATAAAACTAGAACTGTCGCCTAAGGGCTTACTAATACCCCCCCGCAAGTGTTTTTGTCAAACATGGCTTTGGAGCATGAAATCAGAATTCTTGTATGCAACACTCCATCTTAATACGTATATAGAGGACATATGTGCCAACTACATGGAAATCTAGTGATCCTTTGTAACACATACCTATGGATATACCTATGTCTATGGATAAATATCATTAAGATTCACTGAAATCTATCAATGGAAGAAAATTGTAAAACAAAAAGGTTGAATGACAGCAAGTTTCATTGAAATCCCTCCAGTAGTTTAGGAGGAGTAGTCTGCAGAAAATTGTAAAGCAAAAATCATCAAAGGGGCATAACTATAAAAAAGGGAGGTAATCCAATGGGAGGAGTATCTGCAGAAAATTGTAAAGCAAAAATCATCAAAGGGGCATAACTATAATAAAGGGAGGTAATCCAATGTTATATAACTAACACATGCTTCTACAATGTCTAAGGATGAATGGCAGCAAGTTTCATCAAAATCCTTCCAGTAGTTTAGGCGAAGTAGTCCGCAGAAGTTTGTAATGCAAAAATCATCAAAGGGGCATAACTTGGAAAATAGGGGAGGTAACCAAATGATATATAGATAACGCGCTTATAAGCAAGTTTCATCAAAATCCTTCCAGTAGTTTAGAAGGAGTAGTCCGCAGAAGTTTGTAATGCAAAAATCATCAAAGGGGCATAACTTGGTAAATAGGGGAGGTAACTCAATGCTATATGATGTCTAAGGATCATTGCCAGTAAGTTTCATCAAAATCCTTCCAGTAGTTTAGAAGGAGTAGTCCGCAGAAGTTTGTAATGCAAAAATCATCAAAGGGGCATAACTTGGTAAATAGGGGAGGTAACTCAATGCTATATAGATAACGCGCTGCTACAATGTCTAAGGATCATTGACAGCAAGTATCATTAAAATCCTTCCAGTAGTTTAGGCGGAGTAGTCCGCAGAAGTTTGTAATGCAAAAATCATCAAAGGGGCCTAACTTGGTGAATAGGGGAGGTAACTCAATGCTATATAGATAACGCGCTGCTACAATGTCTAAGGATCATTGACAGCAAGTATCATTAAAATCCTTCCAGTAGTTTAGGCGGAGTAGTCCGCAGAAGTTTGTAATGCAAAAATCATCAATGGGGCATAACTTGGTAAATAGGGGAGGTAACTCAATGCTATATAGATAACGCGCTAATACAATGTCTAAGGATCATTGCCAGCAAGTTTCATCAAAATCCTTCCAGAAGTTTAGGAGGAGTAGTCCGCAGAATTTTGTGTCTACAGACGGACGGACGGACAGACGGACGGACAGACGGACGGACAGACGGACGGACGGACGGACGGACAACCTGATTCCAGTATACCCCCCCCTAACTTCGTTGCGGGGGGGTATAAAAATGAATGAAAAACATCAAGAACAACGCAAAACAGCCTTTACGATTTTTTTTTTCAGACAATAAATCTATATTTTTCTTCTGTAAACAGTACATTATCAAATTATACCAATACTTTATGTGGTTACCAGACATCAAAATGATCACTGAAGTATATGGGATGACTTTTAAGTCTGCATTAATGATCAAGTGAACAGCTGAAAGAAGTACAGAGTATGAATGCACCCAAAAAACTGATCAGAACCTTTCTACAAACAGAAAATAAGAATGAATATATTCAAATACATGTCAAAAAGACATGATTAAAGTTGAAAACTCATCAAATGCGTGGCCAAATTATTCATTCCACCAGACTGGCATGGCAATATAAGAAGAATATCTACACTGAACAACTCAATCTCCGCATGGGAGATACACTCAACAAAGGAAAGGGATGACAATGATGTTCTATACACATCCACACTTCATGACATAATGACTTATATATTTATGAGTGATTGACACATGAAGAAAAGAAAAAAAAGAAGAAAAAATGCCATTAATCACGGTGCTTGCTCTTTTTAGATTTTCTTCTCTGTCGACTGGGACTTCGTGACCGTGACCTCATTCTTGGCGACCTTGATCTTGACCTTGATCTTCTAGATTTTTTGGGGCTAAAAATAAATAAAAAAGCAAGCTTAGAAACCTAGTCTTATGGCAGAAATTCACTAATGATCAAACATAAAATCATTTGCAAGGGGATGCAAATATTTGTCAGCTATTATATTCATATAATGCATAATGCTTATGAGTTAAAGCTAATAATAAAACTTATTGTGGAACATTTAAAAATTCCCATTTTAATGAAACCAAAATTTTTACACATATTTCTGCCAAAGAAAAGAAAATCTATGCAAGAATAAATTAAGATACAGCCAAAATTAAGTTCATTGCATTTTCCATCTGTATTTATTTTTCAAAAGTTTCAAATTAATATGAAATATCTAGTACAAAGATTGGTGGGTTGGTACATAAAGAGATAACATAATTAAATTTTTGTATACAGATACCAATGCCAATATTACTGCAATGCCTTTCCAAGTTAATTAAATGTTGTACTTGAAAAAGTATCAAAGTCATAAGCAATATCTAGTAGATAAGTGGAAGCCCCAGGGTGCACAGAGGCATCTAGTAAGAACTTAAAAACATTCTACAAGCCAGCTTTTTCTGATTGACTATTTAAGTGACCAGAGTGGGGACTTCACTTGAAACCACAGGGATAAAACGACTTCCCATGGTCCTTCTGCTGTATTTTTTTTAATGCCTGCTAATCCTGCTATACATACCTTTTTGCCCTTTTCCGTTTTGGACTGTCACTGTAACGATTCTTGTCATCATACCTGGACAAAGGTGAACCAGACCGATGTCTCTTTCGGGAGTCGCGGCTAGGCGAGTCATTAAATTCCTGTACATAATACAAAAACAGAGTTTATATCCTTGTGACAAACATGTGTGTTACCTGTCTTAATACTTAATTTTCCAATCAAAATTAAGTCCTTCTTTCCTAAAGGCTGATCTTAAAAAGAATTACAACTTTAACCACGAATAACTGAAAACGATTCCTGCTTAAAGAACACTCACCTAACTATACTTTCATCATGTGATGTGTGTGTGTGGGATGGGAAGTGACATAGTATAACATGGAGAGACTTTTAAAATTTTCACAAAAATTGCCCCTCAATGAAGATGTAACCATGTACCACTAAGAAGATACAAAAGTATGTTGTAACAAGAGTGCCAGTGATGCCACAATACACGCCACCACAAAATATAAAGACCAAGAGGGGCCTTTAAATTATTGCTCCTAACATTTCTGTAAACATAAGCTCATAATGAAGTCTGTAAGACCAATTAATTTAGCTGAACAGAGATAGAACCCTAAAAATGCTTCCAATATGACAGTAGGTCAAATAGCAGTATCAATATGAATCCTTTTTTCTTTCTCCGCATAACTCTTGCAAAAATCACTGTACCAGAAAATCCCTGCTTTATGCACTTTTACCTGTTTAGAAACTTGAGTTGTGTTTTCAACAGACCATGTTTAGAAAGGCATAACTATTGCAAATATTGATGAACATCTAAATCCCTGCTTTGTGCATATCTACCCATTATAGTAATGACATTGACCATGTTTTGAAAAGATTCATTCATGAATGTAGGAGGAGTTGCATTCACAAGGCTGCAATGACAATCAGCTACAGAGACTAAGTTTCAAGGGACACAAACCTTGTAAAAATCAATGGACCGGAAAATCGCCACTTCATGCACATCTACCAATTATAGTTATGACATTGACCAAGTTTTGAAAAGATTCATCAGAAATGTAGGAGGAGTTGCGTTCACAAGGCTGCAATACAATCAGCTACAGAGACTAAGTTTCAAGGGACACAAACCTTGTAAAAATCAATGGACCGGAAAACCTCCACTTCATGCACATCTACCCATTATAGTTATGACATTGACCAAGTTTTGAAAAGATTCATTCAGAAATGTAGGAGGAGTTGCGTTCACAAGGCTGCAATATCAATCAGCTACAGACATTAAGTTTCATGGGACACAAATCTTGTAAAAATCAATGGACCGGAAAATCGCCACTTCATTCACATCTACCCATTATAGTAATGACATTGACCAAGTTATGAAAAGATTCATTCAGAAATGTAGGAGGAGTTGCGTTCACAAGGCTGCAATATCAATCAGCTACAGAGACTAAGTTTCAAGGGACACAAACCTTGTAAAAATCAATGGACCGGAAAATCGCCACTTCATGCACATCTACCCATTATAGTAATGACATTGACCAAGTTTTGAAAAGATTCATTCAGAAATGTAGGAGGAGTTGCGTTCACAAGGCTGCAATATCAATCAGCTACAGAGACTAAGTTTCAAGGGACACAAACCTTGTAAAAATCAATGGACCGGAAAATCGCCACTTCATGCACATCTACCCATTATAGTAATGACATTGACCAAGTTTTGAAAAGATTCATTCAGAAATGTAGGAGGAGTTGCGTTCACAAGGCTGCAATATCAATCAGCTACAGACATTAAGTTTCATGGGACACAAATCTTGTAAAAATCAATGGACCGGAAAACCTCCACTTTATGCACATCTACCCATTATAGTTATGACATTGACCAAGTTTTGAAAAGATTCATTCAGAAATGTAGGAGGAGTTGCGTTCACAAGGCTGCAATATCAATCAGCTACAGAGACTAAGTTTCAAGGGACACAAATCTTGTAAAAATCAATGGACCGTATAATCGCCACTTCATGCACATCTACCAATTATAGTTATGACATTGACCAAGTTTTGAAAAGATTCATTCAGAAATGTAGGAGGAGTTGCGTTCACAAGGCTGCAATATCAATCAGCTACAGAGACTAAGTTTCAAGGGACACAAATCTTGTAAAAATCAATGGACCGGAAAATCGCCACTTCATGCACATCTACCCATTATAGTAATGACATTGACCAAGTTTTGAAAAGATTCATTCAGAAATGTAGGAGGAGTTGCGTTCACAAGGCTGCAATATCAATCAGCTACAGACATTAAGTTTCAAGGGACACAAATCTTGTAAAAATAAATGGACCGGAAAATCGCCACTTCATGCGCATCTACCTATTATAGTAATGACATTGACCAAGTTTTGAAAAGATTCATTCAGAAATGTAGGAGGAGTTGCGTTCACAAGGCTGCAATATCAATCAGCTACAGACATTAAGTTTCAAGGGACACAAATCTTGTAAAAATCAATGGACCAGAAAATTGCCACTTCATGCACATCTACCCATTATAGTAATGACATTGACCAAGTTTTGAAAAGATTCATTCAGAAATGTAGGAGGAGTCGCATTCACAAGGCTGCAATATCAATCAGCTACAGACATTAAGTTTCAAGGGACACAAATCTTGTAAAAATCAATGGACCAGAAAATTGCCACTTCATGCACATCTACCCATTATAGTAATGACACTGACCAAGGTTTGAAAAGATTCATTCAAAAATGTAGGAGGAGTTGTGTTCACAAGATATGGACGTAAAGACGGACAGACTGAGAAGATGACGCCAATATACGACTGCCTCTGGCGGCGTAAAAAAAATAATCTAACTTAAAAAACCATGTTCACCATTTCCAGGATGTACGCTGAAATCCTAGTGGGGTACACCAGGGCCCATATACAAGAAAAATACTTAAGTACTAAAGCTTGAACTCAAATGTCACACTCAATGCCTTACGGCCATACTATATGTTTTGAGCTTGGAAATCATACTCAAGTACAATTTAACAGGGCCAGGAGATAAATGTGTACCTTTGCCAGCAGTTTCTTGCGGTGATGCTGCACCTGTTCAGATATGGACAGGTTCGGTTTGCGGCTCCTCTTGCCCATCTCCAGCTCGTCCTGGTACTTCATCACTTTCACCTGGGACACGTGTAAACAAAAACTTTTCATGATATTTAGAGAGATGATTTATTGATTTTTTTAGTTTACCGCCACTGCGACAGTATTTCAGTCATATTGCAACGTCCAGCTAATTACAGATGGAGGAAGACCTGAATGCACTGGAAGGCTTGAACCCATGCGGTGAGGGGTTTAGTGAGTGTTCAGAGAATAAACCCTCTCAGCCATGGGGGCCCCATATTTAGAGAGAACACAGTCAACAAAACTCATCTCTTGGCACATAGGTGTTCATTTATTCTTTGATGTAGGAGGAAGCTGGTGAAACTGCAGAGAGGACATTTTATAGAAAGTAAAAACCTTAATACCTTACATTGCCAACCAGTTTAAAAAGTGTATGTTCCTTCAAACTGTTCTCAATTTAACAGCAGCAAAAAGCCTGAAGGTCATTCACTCTGCACACTAGGACAGTAGCCAATGATTTTCTATTAAATTTAGGAAACATCTAAGGTGAATAAATAACTCAATATTAGTGAAATGAAAAGGCATAAGATTGAGATATCCAGCTACCTCAATCTCCCTAAGTTTTCTTCGTCTCTCTTCCGTCATTTCGGGCTGGTGTCGCGGTGTGCCGTAGGAGTCCTGTGAAAGCTCTCCGTCATCTGACATCTCCTGCCCGTCAATGTTGTCGTCATCTATCGGCCTGTACAAAATGAAGCAAAATTTCAACAACGTTTAACCCTTTCCCTCATATAGACTCATTTTGACGCACTCAATAGGTACCACATAAAGCCTGATCTGCAGAAAGCCAAACTCAATCCTTACCAAATTTAATTGTAAAATCCTCATTACCAGACCACTGAGGAGCAGCAAACAGCTAAAACCTGATCAGCCTGCGAGTTACTCGTAGGCTGATCTGGTTTTATGTTGTTCGCATAGGTCTTTTCATGGTTTCCTCTATGAGGGAAAGGGTTAAGTATGTAATGATAAAAAAATAGTCATTAATATCCTCATTCCAGGGCAATCGATGTCGCCTTTTCCTGTCTCCATTTACATTACTCTCCTAGTCCTCTAAAATCTCAGCTTTGTGCTTGAGAATTGACTGAAACTGTTTTTTTCCACCAACTTATTCCTGGGCGATTTTCCTAGAACTACTGATAGTTCAGTCACATTTAGCTGTTCATGTAGAATCAGCACTTTCCGTTTCAACACGACACATTGATTACTGAATTGAAAATGTGCATATGATATCAAAAGGTAATCTTTATTAACCTTGGATTAAAATTGTGATGAGTATGCTACTTTTTGGTTCAAACTGTTAGTGGCCATTTAATTCGAAGAGATGCCTTTGAAGTACCCGGATGAGTAAACAAGATACGGCAACTTTCGGCATTTTTCAAGTCATTTCTATTGTCTATTTGTTGTGAATGGCTAAAGTATTTTTAGACGATGTGTGGAAAAACCTATATAGCGAACAAAGATGGTCATAAACAGCGCCCAGGTGGGGTCAGTCAAGCAAAAAATGGTACACAGCTGATTGCTTCATCATGCCCTTCGGCAAATAGGGGTCGCTGAATACAGATTTGTTTTAGTTGGCCGTGAGTGCTAATTAGCAGTCGCTGGTCGCTTGAAGGAAAAGTTGTTTAATAAAATAGATTTTTAGAGTAAATTCTTTTGGGGGGAAATTAAATGGTCCTTTAAGACAAAAAGTTGCTTAAAAGACGTGGTCATTTGAGCATGTTGACTGTACTTAGATTACACGCACATAGGATTTATGTCACATGTTAAATATAAGAAAATATGTGATGGTTATACAAAACCAAAAACAACTGTTTAAGCATAATGTCATATGATAAAAGCCTTTACAATATATGAAGAAGGGGCTCAAATTTGCCTGAAAACAATGTAAAGGTCTGAACAAGGCTCAGTATGGACCATCCCATCAAGAGGGACTATGTGCAAAATCCTGCTTTTCATAAAGAATAATCAACTTAACTATGATTTAATGTGACAAGTAAACTCTGAAAGCACTTACATTCCATCCAGGTCTTCCTCTGGTTCCGGTTTGATTTCCTCCTCCCCATCCCCTAACAGATCCCACTTGGATGTTGTCATAGCTACAAACATCAAGGTAAAAATACAAAATTGACGTGGAGACTAGAGGTGTGAATAATAATCATTGCATGACTGACTCAGTAGAACTTTTGTATCTGTAGTTCAATCGAACATCCGCAAAACACCATTGGCTAAACAAAGTGATGACCTTCTCAAAGTATGCACATTTAGAAGGGAAATAGATTTTTTCCATGTTTGAACCTCAAACTCTGGGTGAGCACTATACATAAATGTGCACAATACATGAACGTTTACGGTACATTACTTGCTTTGAAAAACACCATTCATAAGGAGAGCCGACAGATCATGATAAGAGTTTTAAGATGTAAAAATAATATCTCATTAGATTAAGCTAACAAACTTACAAAATATTGTAACTTAGAACTGAATTCTCTTTATTCTATTATACAAATAAGCTGATTTTTATACTTGAGAAATGCTTCATTTCCCTAAAAAGCCATTTCAAGTTGTAAAATTCGTAACACCAACAAATATTTCTGATATGAGACAAATTATTATGGAATCAAATTTTTTTTTTTGACAAACTTTCCATTTTTGAAACTGTTCAATCTTCTTTTCCAACATGCACTTAAAACGGTTTTACAATCAGCTCTAAGTATGTTCTTTTCTACAACAAAATGATTATACACAGCTTGACTGGTTGAGACCAATTCTGTAATCTGAAGAGTATAACCTCAAGGTTCTAGTTAGCACATCTTTAGTATTGATTCAAACACAAAGCACTCTCAAGTATCAGTCTAATAAGTCTGCCTACAGGGAAGCAAACAAAGAAATAACAAACAATATCAACAAAATGACAAGTAGACTAGAGACAGAAGTTCCCTAATACCTTGAGCCTCTAGTTCCGTCTCATCCACAGTTTCCCACTTGGACTTGGTAAATTTGAGGGCGGGCTCCTTTTTGGGGGGTGGGGCTACTGGCTCCAGGGGCTTTCCATCCAGGTCAGGGTCTCCATCCATCACTGTGTGAATACCAATATCATATATTTATATCCAGTGTTGATCTAATTTTACCTCAGTCATTAAACTAGAGCCATCACTGGAAGTTATAAATATCCCACCAGCAGTACAGGGCTTGAAGTTAACCAACAGTGTTTAGCACTTAGAAGAACATACTCCACCAATCCAGTTTTTGCTTTTTCAAAACACTCAAATACCGAGTTAACATTAATTATTATCTTCATAACTAAAATGATTGATAAGAGAATAACTACTTTGGTAATTTCATTAGAGAAACAAGAATGATAAAATTTCCCTTAACTGTTTACATATTACTTAGTACTAATATGGTTGATGGAGTTTGAGCCGTGTCCAAGCTGACACCAGCCATCCATTCAAACTTTCTAACAAAGTGCTTTTACCTTGAACAAATCAATCTTGATAGCACCGATAGAGACATATGGTCATAATTAAGAAATGAAAAACCCAAGTAAAGTCTGGCAAATTTAAACTGCCACTCATTAATATTCTGAAAAATCTAAGTCCCTCTAATACATACATGGTTCTCCATCAAAGTCGTCGACCAATGGCAATCCATCAAACTCCTCCTTCTTGACGTGGCGAGGGGTGGAGAGGGGAGCCGGCAGGTCCAGTGGTGCCCCGTCCAAATCTGGGTCTGTCAGCGGCATACCGTCAAGAACCTCTTTCTCAATCTTTTTCTCCTGAAGAGTACCATGCCAGGAAAATATAGTACA
Source organism: Solen grandis (assembly GCA_021229015.1). Classification (NCBI taxonomy): domain Eukaryota; kingdom Metazoa; phylum Mollusca; class Bivalvia; order Adapedonta; family Solenidae; genus Solen; species Solen grandis. The sequence continues at coordinate 50,201,008 of CM037789.1, read as the reverse complement.
GGCAGACTTACTGTCAAAGTATTTTAATCGAAAAGTTGCTTTCTTTGTGTAAAGTGCTTTAAACTACACATCAGTGTTTTTTCCTTCCAGAACTATCACTAAAGGTGATTAATATGTCTGCATCCCACTTTGTCTTTGTGTAATGTGAGTGATGCGAGAGAGGTGACGTGGCAAGACGGGATGTGACATGAGTAATTCCTATATAACCCCCACTTCTGTGATCCAGGGGTATCATACTTATTTTATAAAACATCATTCTTCACCGATAAAACATTAGCATTGATTGGAAGTGGCATAAAAATTATGCTTTACAAATCTATGCACAAGTTTATCTTGTGAACGAGAGAGAGAGAGAGAGAGAGAGAGAGAGAGAGAGAGAGAGACTTACATCCTTAGGAACCAGTCCAAGGAAAATATTTTGAAGGTTGATCAGGTAATCATTTGGATAGATGGCCCAATCTTCCCATGCTCGGAAACATAACATCACCTTTTGCTGTAAAAAAAAGAAACAAGGGTACTGAAACAATTTCAAAGAGCAAATAAAAAACAAGAGGGCCAAGATGGCCCTTGATCGCTCACCTGAGAAAGATGATTGCTCAAGAAATAAAGATGCTAGAGTGTAAAAGTGAAATCTGGCTTTTTTATGGTGAAAAGGGCATAACTCCTAAATAAACTTGTCAATATAAGTTATAATTGAACCCGACTGTGAAATTATGGGCATAAACATTGTCTTAAAGTTTGAAAAAGATTGCTAAAAAAATGAAGATGCTAGAGTGTAATCAAAGTAAAATCTGGCATTTTTTTATATTTAAAGGGGCATAACTCCTGACCTAATCAACAGATCTCAGCTTTAATCAAACTCAATCGAGACATTATGGTCATAAGCATTGCCATAAAGTTTGAAGATGATTGCTCAAAGATGAAGATGCTAGAGTGTAAACAAAGTGAAATCTGGCATTTTTTTTTATATCAAAAGGGGCATAACTCCTGACCTAATTGACCGATCTCAGCAATATTCAAACTTAATCGAGACATTATGGTCATAACATTGCCATAAAGTTTGAAGATGATTGCTCAAAAAATTTTTTTAATATTAAAAGGGGCTTAACTCCTGACCTAATTGACGGATCTTCAGCCATAATCCAACACAATCAAGACATTATGGTCATAAGCATTGCCATAAAGTTTGAAGATGATTGCTCAAAAGATGCAGATGCTAGAGTGTAAACAACGTGAAATATGGCATTTTTTTAATATTAAAAGGGGCATAACTCCTGACCTAATTGAGGATCTTAGCCATAATCGAACTCAATCGAACTTATGGTCATAGCATTGCCATAAAGTCTGAAGATGATTGTTCAAAAGATGCAGATGCTAGAGTGTAAACAACGTGAAATATGGCATTTTTTTAATATTAAAAGGAGCGTAACTCCTGACCTAATTGACGGATCTAAGCCATAATCGAACTCAATCGAGACATTATGGTCATAAACATTGTCTTGAAGTTTGAAGATGATTGCTCAAGAAATAAAGGTGATAGAGTGTAAACACTAAAAATTGTTGACGCCGCACGACGGACGCTCACGGGATCACAATAGCTCAACCTGAGCTTTGCTCAGGTGAGCTAAAAAAAAGTAAATTCAAATATATATTTTAAAAAGTTACCTTCTATCAAATAGAAGTTGATGTCTTCTAAGTTCAACTAGAACTATCACTGAAGGTGATTCATACCCCCACCCCCATCTTTGACACAGGATGTATTCACATGACACATAAAACGAATGTTCATACATAGGATTTGGGCTTATAAGCATACAAAAAAAAATATTATCACTAAAGGTGATCAATACCCACACCGGAAGTCTGTCATGTGTAGGAATACAGTTTCAAAAGTTTGCGTGAGTGAAAGACTACATGTATGTAAGGTTTAAAGTTAGTGTGAGCAATGGTTCAAAAGTTTTGGACAATGCTAAAAAGTTTTGACAGACAGACAGATAGACATAGAGACACACATACAGACACACAGAAGAAAACAATTTGCCCCCAAGATCTGTAGCTGAGGAGAATAAAAATGCAGTCTAATTATGGTTCACATCCATATTTATTGTTTGCAAAAACCTGTCTTTAAGAATTTACATTGTGGTTTTCTTATGCACTGCACTTCCTCTCATCAAGATCAATCTACATATGAAGTTTCATCAACCTAGCTACTTTAGTATTGGAGTTATGCTCCGGACAAAATCAAAAGATTAAAAATGACAAAGGGCAATAACTCCTTTCAAAATACATGTAGAGTTATGGTTCTTATGCACTGCACTTCCTCTCATCAAGATCAATCTACATATGAAGTTTCATCAACCTAGCTACTTTAGTATTGGAGTTATGCTCCGGACAAAATCAAAAGATTAAAAATGACAAAGGGCAATAACTCCTTTCAAAATACATGCAGAGTTATGGTTCTTATGCACTGCACTTCCTCTCATCAAGGTCTATCTACCTATGAAGTTTCATCAACATAGGTACAGTAGTTTTGGAGAAATGCTCCGGACAAAATCAAAAGACAAAAAATAACAAAGGGAATAACTCCTTTAAAAACATGAGAGTTATGGTTCTTATGCACTGCACTTCCTCTCATCAAGATCAATCTACATATGAAGTTTCATCAACCTAGCTACTTTAGTATTGGAGTTATGGTCCGGACAAAATCAAAAGATTAAAAATGACAAAGGGCAATAACTCCTTTCAAAATACATGCAGAGTTATGGTTCTTATGCACTGCACTTCCTCTCATCAAGGTCTATCTACCTATGAAGTTTCATCAACATAGGTACAGTAGTTTTGGAGAAATGCTCCGGACAAATATTTGTAGACCAACCGCCGGACCGACGGACCGACCGACCGACCGACCGACAGGGTGACTCCTATATACCCCCCCAAATTTCATTTGTGGGGGTATAATTATCCAACCAGTACTTATCCATTTCACATTCAACCGAAAAACTCATATCAAACAGAACAGTATGACAGCATAGATGGTCAAAGGTATTGCAATCTAAACAAGTTTGTTATTTTACCATGTTTTGCTTTTGTTTGTTTTGGGTGTAATGTCCAACAGACATTATCTCAGTCAATTTGGAGGCTTTTGTCTACAAGAGAAATATAGTGAACTAGACATGGTGTAGACATGTAGCATGATACCGCACCCAGACATGTGGCATGATACCACATTCCAGACATGTGGCATGATCCCCCCCGAGAGACATGTGGCATGATACCACACCCCAGACATGTCACCACATCCAGACATGTGGTGTGATACCACACCCAGACATGTGACACGATACCACACCAAGACATGTGGCATGATACCCCCTTGATACCACACCCAGACATGTGGCATGATACCAACACCCCCCCCCCCCCCCGGAGACATGTGGCATGATACCACACCCAGACATGTGCAGATACCACACCCAGACATGTGGTGTGATACCACACCCAGACATGTGCATGATACCACACCCAGACATGTGGTGTGATACAACACCCAGACATATGGCATGATACCACACCCTGTCACATGGTCCTGACACTTTAGATACTGAGGATATGGTGAAAGGTTAAGATGTCTGATTACAGAATAACTCCCACTTCACAATTATAAATATCTTACCTTGAACTGCTCTGCTTTTAATCTTCCATCAATACTCTCATATGCTTCATGAATGTCACGAAATATTTCTGGTAATTTTCTTTGAAATCTAAGTTAATGAAAGCAAAAGAAAGATTTACAGTCAGTTACTTAATAGCAAAAAGTCATTAGTTAAATTTAATGTCACTTATATTATAGGTATGCGTATACGCTTAATTTTTTTTCTGTATTTCGGAAAGGCATTATTTCACTAAATAGGTCTTTTCAAGCTAAATTTTATTCCCTATGATCTTGATTAAGCTTATTTCTAAACTGTTTGAATTCAATTTAAAATGGACGCCATTAATGTGGCCATGTCAAATGCAATTTTACGGAGACAAAGTGAATAAAACCAAGATGATGCAATTTCACCTTCAGGCAAACAATTCAAGCATGTCCATCATTATATTCCAGATATACCTTTTTATATACACTTGGGCCCTTGCAAAACAAATGGGATTAAATGTACACCCCTTATCAACCAACATTTAAGTCTATTACTGTAATGTCTATCTAAACATTGTATCTTGATTGGTTGGGGGTGTGTGAATTAAAACAGGTTTCTATGGTAAATATTTTAAACAAATTTATGAAAAAATAAATGCTCTACTGCTAAAGAAAAGCAAATTTTATGACTTACATATATGTTTGAATATCAAAATTGGAATAAAGTTATAATGTAGGCTATCATCAACTTCTTGTACATGCATGATTAGACGCAATACTAGTACAAACAAATGATGCGTCTGTATCGGTACAAGGAAAACCTGACTATTTATACCCCAAAGATAAACAGACAATGCCGAAAAATAATTTATATGCAACAGTATATTTATGTCAAATGTTGTTCAATAAAATTAACCATAAAAAATGCATGACACTTACTGTTTCTAAAAAAAGATGCATTTGGAACTTTTGCACTGCTGTTAAACAATATGTCAGACACAAGAAACAGTCTAGCAATCTGAAAAAAACAACAACAAATATTGATAAACAAAAGCCTTAATTATATTAATTTGTACTGCTGCTTTCTGTTGTTTACATTAAACTTTTCTTCCACTGGAACTAACTTGACAATTGAGACTGACGATTACATTATTTCATGATTAAGTCAAAAACCAAAGCTTTGCTATGATGCATATTGCAATAAAATGTTTCAGTAAACAGACATTAGCAAAACAACTCATTTGATCTCTTCTAATGCTATGATTCTGCATAACAAACATTATAAATTCCTAAGACTGTATAGAAAATAAGACAGATGTTTAATGACAAGAAACCTAAAACTGTAGGTACCTTCTTAGGTATGGGCGTCTGCAGGATAGAAAGAGCCTCAGCGATACATTCCACCACTTCCTCCGCAGAATCCGCATGGTCCAAACACCAGACCATGGCCTCGCCAACCTTTGACCTCTCCGGGGTCAGCTCTCGTAATGTGTCTTCCAGACGGTCTCGCTGACTGTTAACAGACACAAAAATGTCTTCATTTACAATCATATCATTATTTTTAATGTAAAGCTGCTAGCTTCTTATTGACATTTAAGTTGGGGGCAGTTTTCAAGGTAATTTTGGGATTACCTTATGGACCTCTCCTGTGTTTACATATTTCTTCATACTGACTTACTGGCAGTCTTGTGACTAGTGATGGTTAACCCTTTCCCTCATACAGACTCATTTTGATGCACTCAATAGGTACCACATAAAGCCTGATCTGCAGAAAACCACAGTTAAACCTTACCAAATTTAATTACAAAATCCTCATTTCCAGACCATTGAGGAGCAGCGAACAGCATAAAACCTGATCAGCCTGCGAGTTACTCGCAGGCTGATCTGGTTTTAATGCTGTTCGCATAGGTCTTTTCATGGTTTCCTCTATGAGGGAAAGGGTTAACATGGTTCACACTTTTAACACAAGCATGCTTTAATGTTATAATGAATGTGAGCAGCTGACCTCGTTGACTAGGAAATAATTCCGAAACAATAGGTAAAGGTGGGCCTTGAAATTTCACAGCAAAACACTAGAAAGGTAAATCAATATTTCATTTCATAGGGTTTATAATTATGCATGGACTAAATACAATAGAATCCTTTCCAAAAAAATGTTTTTTTTGTTTTTTTCAACAAAATTTTATCTACCCTTAAAGACATTCCTAATCTTACTATGGATTTGAAACTGGGGAAGTTTTGTGTATAAAATAATCAAAATTGGGACTTTTTTAAGATAATAATTCTAAGCAGTATTTGACTAAACAAGTGGAATATGTACAGAATTATGTATGTGTATATTTGTCTTTAATTTAAACTAAAACTCTCTGGGCTATGGAAATATACACAAAATACAGTGAAGAATTAGTTTGATAAACAATATGAAAATGGAATTATGGAGAAACCCAGGGATTAATTAACCAAAATATTTTTTTTTTAACTGCCCCCTAACAATATTCTAGCACAGACCAATTTGTCAGTTTGCTTGCAAGTTAGCTATAAGTTTGCCCTCAATATGATACTTTGCACCCAAGCCCACTCATTACTTTGTATCTATTGGGGAAACAATTTATACTGTTCCTCGAATGGACTAGTACTTGGCACCTGGGAAGACCTTATAAAAACTTTGCCCCTAGTGGAGTTTGAACCCACAACCTTTGGATTCACAACTGTGTACATAACCACTGAACCACTTTATTTATCTCTCAGAAAGCCCTATTTCCCTTACGTTACTTAGGTCACCCAACACATCCTTTATCAATATATAATGGTATTCTCTGCCATTACAATGTGAATGTGGATAATTATGGAAGTATTTAATGCTTATTTATGATTTGAAACTGGCCTATATGGACTATGAATTTTAAGTAGCTCTAGATAACTTCATTATCTTTTTTCAAAGCATTGGAACTTCCTGAGAGAAAAAACAACACTTCATTAAGAGGATAAACAGGTATTAAGGCAGACCTGGTGTAGACTACATCATTAGTTAATCTGGAGAATCCATTGTGAAAACCCATCTGTCAGTTTGCTCCACCTATCTGTCTATCTCCCTCACCTATCTGTCAGTTTGTCCCGCCCCCTTCATTTGACTTATCTGTCACTTGGTCATATCCTCTCACCTTAATTATCTGCCAGTTTGTCCTGCCCCCCTCATTTGACTTATCTGTCACTTGGTCATACCCTCTCACCTTACCTATCTGTCAGTTTGTCCCGCCCCCTCATTTGACTTATCTGTCACTTGGTCACACCCTCTCACCTCACCTATCTGTCAGTTTGTCCCCCCCTCATTTGACTTATCTGTCACTTGGTCATACCCTCTCACCTCAACTATCTGTCAGTTGTCCCGCCCCCTCATTTGACTTATCTGTCACTTGGTCACACCCTCTCACCTCACCTATCTGTCAGTTTGTCCCATCCCCTCAATTGACTTATCTGTCACTTGGTCACGCCCCCTCATCTAACCTATCTGCCAGTTAATTTCCCCCCCCTCACATTACCTATCTGTAAGTTTGCCCCGCCTCTGCTGCTCATACTCCTCCTTCTCCTTTTCTGAGACCTGAGGGTTAAGGTCTATGTCAAGGTCACCTACATCCACCAGTTCCTCTGGCATGCCTTGCATGTAAGGATTCATGGGCGGTGGTTTCCAATAAGACCCACTTTTGAACATGCGAAACTCGTCCATGCGCCATTTGTATGGCTGGTCTCCCTGGGTAGTGAGAAAGAAAATGGGTATATCTAAAATGAAAGATAGCTGATCTTCATCCATAAAAATATGTACATCTGTGTGTCCAATTAAAACACTGAATTTTGTGTAACAACTTTTTCATGTGTATTTAATTTCCTAAAATTATCTCTGTTAATTGCTAGGGGTGTGCAAAAGGCCTAGATGGAAAAATTTATGAATAGGGCCAAACAAATAATAATTCTGTATTTCAGGCAACCCGACCCTACCTAGCGAAAACCCGCCGACCCTGAAGTTTTTAGTGGTGGTTTTTGCGGGCATTTTGAGACTGCTGTTTTCTGTGATTCATTCACTATTATGATTGGACACTACCTAAATTTTTTGAGACCGCTGCCCGTACCACAAACTTTTTTTCCCCTCAACAAGACAGATTATGCCAAATGATATACCTCCGGCTTTCAATGTCCGAGAACTATCAACCCAATCCCAACTTGTCTTCATGCAGTTAAATTGAATAATAGGATGTGACAGGATCAGATGTGACAAGTAGAATCCCTATATATATATCCATCAAAGGGATATAAAAATCAGGAGGGTTAAACATGGGTTAACCCTTTCCCTCATAGAGGACACCATGAAAAGACCTATGCAAACAGCATAAAACCAGATCAGCCTGCGAGTAACTCGCAGGCTGATCTGGTTTTATGCTGTTCGCTGCTCCTCAGTGGTCTGGAAATGAGGATTTTGTAATTAAATTTGGTAAGGTTTAACTGTGGTTTTCTGCAGATCAGGCTTTATGTGGTATTGAGTGCGTCAAAATGAGTCTATATGAGGCAAAGGGTTAAGACTGCCCTTCACAAAGAAACAATAATACCCTGAATGTGGTTCTATTTCATTCACCTGTGGCTAATTAAAGAAAGAATTATAGAAGTGACAACAACAGACACTTACATTGAGTATAGAGAAAAGCTTCCATCTATAGTAGATATGTGCTGGACTCTGGTTGTCAAAAAGGAACCTGCAACAGTTGGCCAATGGCAATGAAATATATCTTCACAATATCTTGGTCAATCTGATATTTTCTTTGCCATAACTTCCATAATAAGTGTTGGACAAATTTACAACAGATTTCAATAACTGACCATTGACTGTATAATATACATGTATTTATAATCATTATTAAATCAAATATGAAATATTGCAAATTTAAGAAAAAAAAATCAATGATTCTGGTTGAGATATGATTTGAAAATAATTAATGTATTGCAAAAACTACCGGTAAAATAACAACACTTTCTTTAATATTTTAATTTAAGTACAGATTTCTACAATTTTTCAAATGAAATAAAATGGATACTTACTTGAAGAGGGGATTATTTAATTCCCTATTCATTATCATTGCTTCAAACATTGGCCCTTCCCGGACAACAAATTCCACCATTCGATGTATTACACATAATAGGTTCCTGAAAAGATTCTAGCTCATGAGGCAACAAGCCAGCCTCCTCGGCCCGGCGTAGCATGGGACTTCGGACATGAAACATATAAAAACTTGTGTCTACTGAATAAGGATACCCCCCACCCACCCCTTATCGTATACTGAAGTTTGACTTTTGTATTTCTATGCCCATAATGAAAGTTTTGTCTCACTTATTTCAAATCCTTAAACAGATCCGTTTAATTTAAGATATCAAGACACTTCCAAATTTATTTCAACAGGGATGCACACTATCACAAAATAATCATTGTGACCATACATGTGACAACAGGTCATCGACAACTGGGCATGCAACTTTCAACTTTGTATTTTTAATCGATTCTGTATATTTATTCATATATATTTAAAGACCAAAAACTCTTATGTTTCAGAGACTTTCGGACTTATTATAAAAGTCAAGATGTACTAATAAGCATTTTGACCTTGTCTGATTAGGACTGATATAAATATACTACAGTCGATGATATTAATTTTGTAAAAAAAAATTAAAATCAATTTAAGGGACAGAACCCTGGAGTTATTTTGAATTTCTGGATAGTACTCAAATTCGACGGAGATATTGTGCTGATAAATTTGGTAAAGACTGTCCTCTTATGCCAGAGTCAAACAAAGAACAGCATATGTGGTAACTGCTTGACCACTGCAGGTGAATCTATAATACCACCTGTCTTCTAATGGGTATATGAAAGCAAAACAGAACCCCTATCAAAACACAGTACAAATATGTCGTAATCATATTATTTCTCATGAAGGCCTTTAAATTCTAACTCCAATTAAAAAACCTCCTTTTTGATTTAATTTTATGATAATTAAGACATGTGGTTTTGGGGAATGGACCTTTCCAGTATTTACATAAATATTCAAATTAAAGTGATGGACTATCCAATCACTGCACTGGGTAACCATGTGATCAATGGTTGATTTGTTTTACACAAAAGAACAATTGGATTTGTTTACGATATGGTTGTGATTAGTTGACCTAGCAACATAGGACAATAAGCAACTGTGTGGACTGCAAAATCTAGAAAGGCCCATGTGAGGCTACTAACAGGATTATAAATCTTAAAAACCTAGCATAAAGTCTTCTTAAATACTTAGGAGAGAGATGTTTAATCTATACAGTCATGGTTCTTACATGACATGTAAAACTTAGTCTCACTCTTTTCTAATATGTAATTTCATTATAGGCATTCAGGATAATGCAGCAGCACTAAAGGTGTTAACTTCAGGTTCATAGTATATAAAACCATAAATAACACCCAAAGTTCCCATTAAATTCAAATATATAACAGTTCTTCAACATTTGGGAACATTGAAGAAGAGAAATAAAAAAGAGTATGAATGGGGATTAACAAAATAAGATGATTTATAAATGAAATATCTTAGTGAAAAATTTAACCGTGAAAATAAAATAAGATGGGAAACGATGATAAGAACTGTTTTCCTTTTCCATTTCTTTAAGGGTCAAACTTATCATTAAAGAGAATGTCTTTTTTACAAATCAAATTAAATATTCATAACGATATGTTCTTGAGACATTAATTATTGATTAAAAAAAAAAAAAAAAGAAAAAAAAAAAGGAAACAAAATCTGATCAAGACATATTCTATTTTAAAAAAAATCAAAGGTGTGACCTATTTTTCCTATTGTAATAAACAACAAATTTGTGAGGACATGAACAAAAGAAATGTTTACTTATTGATAAAAAAAAAAGGAAAATGATCAACTTGATGAATAAAGTCCCCCCCTCCACATACAACTTGGTCGCACACCCTCTATCTCTCATATTCATATAAAGATAGCACTCTCCCTCTTTCTCATCCTCAACAGATTACATTCTTTTTTTTTCTTTCATTTTCAATTACAGATTATGTGCTCTATCCTTCTCACATTTTCAGTTACATATTACATTCTCTCTATTTCTCTTTCTTTCATCCTTAAATACAGATTACATTCTTTCTCTCTTGCAGGACTTCCAGTTAAAAAGTAAATGAAAAAAGGTTACCTGCATAATTTTCATTAAGATTTCATTTACTATGTAAAAACAATTCAAAAAAAATATTGATATCTGATCTTAAGATAAAACTGAATTAGTTGAAAGCATGAACAAATGTTCACATAAAGCTACCATCTGTCTTTTTTTTAATGAAATATATGAGTATCTTTTTAAGCACAAACCCAAACTGTCATGTCCTTATAAAATATAAGTAAGATATTCCTGACAAATAAAAAAATATTTGGATGAGAAAAATAAAAAGTCTACATATTTGGAGAAATATTTGTCTAAAAAAAACAACCTATCTTTTATTTTTAAACATGAGTGTTCTTTGGAACATGTATGTCACCTGCTGACAGCGTGACGGACAGACAGACAGACGGACAGATGACTGCAAAGTGATCCCTATTTGTCACCTCTGCTTACAGCAGATGACACAAAAACAACAATAATAAAATATGGATCTTCATAATCGCCAGAGTTAAGATGATATAGGACTTGTCCTTGACACTCAAAATGTATGACTCATCTTTCAAGTACATAAATATAAACACACCCTTGTATCAACACACAGCCATACAAAACTGTCACAAACTCTCTCCTTTCTAAATCTGATACCATAACTCATACTGATACATCTATTTTCAATATAAAAAATTAGTAAAAATAAAAAGAAGTACAGAAGTTAATACTTTGAACCATTCATCAATTAGTATGCACTAAATTATTATTTGTCAGTATGTTTCATTTCTATATAGCAGCCATCAATAATAATGAACATTTATTTTTTCAGATTATACAATCTTAATCAATAAATATTTTTTAACATTTTTATTTTCAAAAGGAGCGAGACATGTCATTTGGAAATACATGGATTGAAAATCATAAAGAGAATCTTCTGGCATTCTATTTTGAAGGTTCAAAGTTCACAAAAATGTGCCAGTGTTGATTATGAAATAAAAATCAAATATCTAACCAAAAATATAAATATATTTTACTTATATTAAATAATATTCATAGTGATAAGACAAGATATTTTGACAAACACCTAGATGAAAATTTCACAAACATAAGATAGCCTGTCACTTTTTGTGTGTATTGAATAATTTGCTAACTTTCATCCATTCTTTTCTTCCAAGACTCCCACTACAGTCAAGGGAACAAGAGAGGTGGTCATTAAATGTAAGTTAAACATATAACAAAATGCTAGTTTGGTAATATTACAAT
>CM037789.1:50138826-50188826 GCA_021229015.1 Solen grandis | reverse complement strand
TGACCATTAAATGCAGGTCGGCCACTTAATACAGATGGCTGTTAGTACAGGTTTAACTGTATAAAAATAGTCAGTTCTTGCATACTGTTATCTCTCCTCTCCCATTCCCTGACTCCTAATTCTCTACCTAATCTTCATTACTAGTACAAAGACTGTAAAACTTTCTTCATATCATGGAGAGACATAAGGTGAAGATGTGTCTGGACCATATAATTACCAATTACTCAATAAATTCTCCCTTAAGACAAGAAAAAAAAATGTATTTTGCTGCTATGAAAATTTCTTTCAATTACTTACATTAAACATGCCCTGTGAATTTTACACTTTCTTTTCACAAAGAAGACAGTGAGATAAGGATCTTACACCGGTGATTTTATGAGTAATCATGAATCTCATCTGATGGTTTAATATTTAGTGAAACAGACCTTATGCATCAAAAGAGAATTCTACATGGCCCAAACACAACATCACAATTCAGATGAAAAATAAGTGTTGCACGCAACATGTGAGTCCCCTACCGGTGAGGTGCATAATTTTTCTGTTACCATAGCAACCAGAATTTGGTTGGAGAAAAAAACGAAGCGATGTGCAGAATCTCCATAATGCCATCTATTCATATACCAAGTTTCATAATATTATCTTAACCCTTTCCCTCATAGAGGAAACCATGAAAAGACCTATGCGAACAACATAAAACAAGATCAGCCTGCGAGTAACTCGCAGGCTGATCAGGTTTTATGCTGTTTGCTGCTCCTCAGTGGTCTGGAAATGAGGATTTTGTAATTAAATTTGGTAAGGTTTAACTGTGGTTTTCTGCAGATCAGGCTTTATGCGGTACCAATTGAGTGCGTCTATATGAGTCTATATGAGGGAAAGGGTTAAAAGACTTTTAAATTACCATGGGATCCAAATTTCTGGACAGACAGACGGAGGGCAAACCTATAGTTCCCTCCGGTGTAAACACCGGTAGGGGACTAATAAAAAGATCCCTAAGAGATTGCAAGTGAATCAATACTGGCTGTGTTGTCTAGGTTACCTGCTGACAGATGTATTGGCAGCATGGTCATCATCGTCTGTTCCGGTTCAGTGGTTTATTCCAGACCTTATTTACCCTATCCTACATCTTTTATAAAAATATGTACTACCTTTGTTTTTGTTTTCTTTGGAAAAAAAAGAAACTCATACAGGCCTGCCAGAAAACCTTGAGGAAATAATAAACCTTGGGAAAAATTAGCCAAGTTCAAATATATGAATTCCTATCAAATAAAAAAAAATATATATACACAGGTATATATAAAAACCAAAAATAATAATTTTCTTCCACTGTAGGTGATGAAGACCCCCATACCGTCTGTTAACACATAAAAAGAACCCCTAGGATCTTATATTGGAAATGACAGAAATTATCTCACTTCAAGCAAATTCCTACATAGTGAGCTACACTTCAGTAAAGATTCCTTATATCTAACATATTATGAGGCTTATCAAATACGTGAAAAGTTATGCTTTAATAGGCCTTTAATATTGTTATCTCACCTTGGAGATGTTCAGTGAAATTATCTCAATCCTGCACATCTTCATAGGGTTTAAAATACTGAACCATGCACATGGAGATGTATTTATGTACAGACAGACCACAAACTGAGGCCTGTATAACCACACACTCTTTCAAAAAGACTTAATTTGCAGAGAACAACCATTTAATATGCCCCAAAAGTGGAATTTAGGTCAAATTATCTATCTGACTAAGAAAACAGGACAAAAGTAAAATATTATATTAAATTAGGAACAACATGATGTCTCTCCCCACTATCCCCCTCCTTTTGCTATTTTCATCATTATTTTCTATTGTAAAATAAAAGAAGACGAGATGATTTTGAAAGCTATACCTAGCACATTGAGCAATACGTTTTAGAATAAAACTGACCTTGTAATAAAACCAAAATATATCAATATACTTAAGAAATTCCATAATTCAAAAACCTGAAAACTGTGGCAGGCCTGTGACTAACCTAACATTCAAACTTTTGCATTTTCCCCCTCTTTAAACACAAAGAAACAATACAGGCATTGTACAAAAATGGCTGGCTTCTCAAAGAAAAAGTAGAGTAAAGGAGGCAATACCTTTCTGTAGGAATAACCACTTTGACGACAGCTTTCGATAACGTCTGGAGAAAGTGTAGGTAGAACAGGATTAAACATTTAATGTTATATGAAAAACATCAAATATACATGAAATATCAAAATAAAGGTGTAATGAAATTATCTGTTGATACTACTTAATATTTCATTATATATATTTTTCCCACATTTCAAATTCCTACCACAGAAAACTGTTCTTAGTTACAGATCAGGTATATTTCATATTGTTGCTAATTACATAGGATTACTCAAAACTCTTGGTACATAAACATTAGACTTTAAATACATATTGAGTTATAAGGCACAATTTTACTCCATTGCACTTAAAACGTTTCTCATAAAACTGCATAGCATTTTCTTTTTTGTTTAACTTTACTCGCTGTACTAGTTAAACTTGATATCTAACTTGAAGAATTCATTATCATAACATACATGTCAATCAATGGCCAAGAGCTAATTCATGTATACCTGCAGACGAAAGACAATGGCAAACAAAGAAAATGAAATCTATATTTATAAAATTCCCCCAATGAATTTAATTTTAATCATATTCTGTCATTACATACATACCATCTTACATCAATTTTGATCAATCTTTTTTTATTCAGATATATATATAATCAAAGAACTCTGTCTGTTGGCAGTCAAGTAGCATATATGCATGTTATGTATATCAACTGTCAGACGTGTAAATAAAGAGCTGATTAACTGTTCTGGGCAAGGTTAGAAAATGAAAAGCAAATGTCTCAATTCTGCCTAGACTAAACACTCATACAACCTTTTACATCCAACATTCTACAGATTGTTCATGAAACTAGGCATTGAGACATTTGCATACATATACTATTGTATACAGTCTATGAAATGGAATTCAGCCCAACAAATCAACTTTCTTGCACACTTTCACTCTCAAAAAATTCATACAAATCCTGAAAATTAAGTATGATTTTTGTTTTCTCATATGGGCTGTTTTATAAATGACCATTTCAAAGACTGTTTTATGACATAAATGTGCTATGATAGGAAAAAACTTACCTGTAATATTAAAGGCACAATAAATTATTCATATAACAAATAGAAGGAGATTACTTTTCCCCTGTTCATTTCTACTAAATTTATCTACATTATCTTGCAACAAGCAGCTTTAATATCTATACAGGTATGTTATCTCCCTGCCTATATACATTATCTAATATTTTTTAATCCAATTTATTGTGCCTTTATATCCCAATCTGGGTAACCTTGTGTTTAGGGAAAGATCTGAATTTGAAAACAGTATGGTATCTTAACAATTGCTTGACTTGTTTTTTGTTTTTTTTTTGTGTTTTTTTGGTGGCATCTTGTTTGATCTGCGATCGATTTGTGAGTGTGCAGGATCCCATAAATCTTAGTCTGTATGTAAATTCAACATATTGTGTATATGTATATGGAGTCATTTATGTGTCATGCATTGTGCTCTGTAAATGCTGCATTTGGTGAGTTATGTCTACCGTGCCTGATGATCCTTCGATGTCATCATAATGTAGTGTGTGAGCCTACAGACACATTGGTCTATCCATACTTACACTGGGAGTTGTAGAGTGTAGAGAGAGCCGTATTATTGAGTTACATCAGAGGGGACTTACCATCCGAGGCTAAATTACAGTGTGACTGTGTGAACTATCTATATACACACCCCACCAATATCAGCAGGACATAGCATACTTGACACATCAGAGATCACATGACCCTCCAATACAGTAGCATCAAGAGTCATTATACAAAATATTGTGTTTAATCATTAAACAAAATTAAGAAACATGTCTATGTCTCAAAATATGACTTTGCACATTACCTTTCCAATTTCAGTATTCAATTTTCTCCCAAAATTAATGACTGATGCCTTATCAACAAGGTGTTAGACATTTCCACATCCTGCTATCACCAATCCTTTTAAAATCATTTTCTGTTCACAAACATAATATGTTTGTAAAAAAAGTTGTTGTTTTTTTGCCATTATTTTAGTCTACAAGCAGCATTTGTGGCAGGATCTCTGTTGTGTCAAATTCTGTGGCTTAACTCAAAATTTGTATTAAGTATAACTTCCATATATCTTAAGAGCTTGGACATGACAAGCTTTATTATATGGATCTACAAATCAGCATGGCACATTCATAAAAAGTGCTGTTTTTTTATGCACCAGTTTTTTCCACCCTTCACATGAACATTATTTATGTTATGAATTTAACCTCTTTTTTTCAACTTTACTAATTGCAGTTTGAGACTTATTTAATTGCTACGAATCAGCCACATCCATAAACAAACAAATATGCAATGTTAACGACTAACAAGTGACAAGCATTTGAGTTAAACCACATTTGTAAAGCAGATTCACAGAAACATACAAAACAAAATGTGAGAATATAGAAAAGTCCCCAAACCCCCAGATTTCAGAGCCATAACTTCACTGTCCCCAGGCATTACCTCCTCCATTTCCTCCTTGCTTTTCGGTGGCCCATTGCTGAATCTGTCCCCCGACTTCTTGGACCGGTTTAGTTGAGCATTGAACGGAAGACCAGATGGCGGTGGTGGAAGCGTCAGCTCGGCCAGGGTTGGAGGAATATAAACCGGGTGCGGAGGGATGGGTACCGGTTTTCCCCAACCTAGCTTCATTTCAAAACCACTAATTTCTTTTCCTGTTATAGATTTCAAGACAGCTTTGGTGTTACCATTGTGCATAAACAGATTAATAATAATGATCATAAATAAATAATCTAATAATTAATATTATGCAAACCAATTATTAATAAGGCATACGATAATTATGATGCAAAGGTGAACTCTAAATTCTAGAAAAATGATTAATTCCAAAAAATTTGTTTTTATCATGGCAAAATTGCTTAAATATGAAAGTATTCAGTAACATTAAAACAAGATATTGTAGCTGTGAGAAAATATGAATATGAAAATACCTGATATATTATGAGAATGAAACAATAAGAAAACAGTGATCTAATGCAACAATATAAATTAAAAATATTTGCAGATAAATAAATATATATTTTTTTTTTCAAGATTGAAACAAGTACAAAGACAAATACAGTGACTTAAAAAAGGGGGATTAAGAACAAAAATGTCACATTAAAATTCAGAGATATCACTTGTAAAAAATACATGTCAAAGAATTTTGAGAAAAAAAAAGAACTACAAATGTCACAATGAAAAAATACTTTCTAAGACCCTTATTGTTAATATACAATCTATAAAAGACTGACTGAAACAAAATTACCCTTAGTACAGAGTTATTTAGACAAACTAAAAGACAAATGGGTCAATTTCAGACAGTAAAGCATTAGAGCCCCGCTAACTACGAAACTATGTATTATCTGTGTATAAAAACATGAGTGTTTACATGACGTTGAACTTCCTGGACCATTTGACTCAATGGTAGTATAATGTAGAATGACAAGACAACCCTTTTCCTGATTTCATCTGATAAGTTCCCCTGATCTGTTTTGACAATTGCA
The DNA here is from genome assembly GCA_021229015.1 of Solen grandis. Taxonomy (NCBI): domain Eukaryota; kingdom Metazoa; phylum Mollusca; class Bivalvia; order Adapedonta; family Solenidae; genus Solen; species Solen grandis. Next base: position 50,183,178 of record CM037789.1, on the reverse strand, counting down.
AAATATATCTGAGACCTCATTTGGACAACTAGCCAAAGATAGAATATCTAGTGCTTAATCTTGATTTATTAATAAGATTGATGAAAATGATATGGGATATAAATAAGGGGTTAATTATGTTCTATGTTAATTTTTGTGACTGAAGTAACCCGATACATCAAGCAACTTCAAACAATTAAAATAATAAAATACACAAAGACAGGACATGTTTCCTTTAAATATAGATGATTTGCCTTTTTTCATTTAGATAGATGATACTGTTTTATAACATTAAGTTAAACCCAAATTTATTTACAGATTACCTTGTAGAAATGTTGATTATTGAATGAAAAAAATTTAAATTACAGAAATCAGATTAAAACTCTAACAACTATAAAACAAGTCACAGCAATTAACAGAATATGCAGCTATTCCATTACCCTTGAAAAATATCTGTAAATCCCCAGCATTTTCAGGGTGTCTTAAACACATACAGCATGAAGAGTTGACCAACCAAATAAAAAGGGAAAAAAGAAGTTTTGTTCAATGCTACCAAAGACATCTGGTTTTCATCAGTAAATTCATAAAAATTCAGGCATTTTTACTAAAGCAGGACAAATTTGGCAGAGAACATTGAATAGCTTACCCCCCCCCCCAAAAAAAAACCCCCAAAAAAACAACAACAACAAACATGACAATTAGCTCTACTCTGTTGGTTGAAATAGCCCAGTCATAATTTTGAAACACATCTTACTCTTCAAATGTGACCTTATATACATTATCAAAAAAAACAACAACACAGAACTAGACTCAATAACCATCTGAAAACCATTTGTTGACAATAAGTCCTCAAAACAGTCTTTTAGGTCCTCACAAAATCTACAAAACATATCCAGAGTACCTCAATGTTATTACACTGAAAACATACAGACAAAACATGATGTATACTCCCCATCCTAATATAACCACCACAATCCCATGTACACCTACCCTTGAGATACTTCATTGCCCTCTCTCCATCCATTCTATTCATGAAGGCCACAAAGCCACAGTTCCTTCCTCGAGACTTTTCTTCTTCTGTTCTTGGCCACATAATTTTAACACTGGCCAGTGGCCCAAATCTTCCAAACAACTCGAGCAACTGCTTCTCTGACATCTATAGACAGAATTGTTATATCGCTTAAAACACACGACATATAAAAATCAAACTCAGATTAAGGCAAAAAAAGACTAAATTGAGATGGATATAGTTTTGCCATACTGCAGTATCACACTGCAGACATGATATCATGCCCCGTTACATTATCCTGAAACTGGGTCAATCAGTCCTTGAATTATGCTTACATGCTGAGTGCCAAGCAAGGGAGCTATACCAGTACTTTTTTTTTACGATTTCAGTATGCTGTGACAGAGGAATAAAATAAATATAAACTCTTGCGTTATTTATGAAATTTCAGAGATACTATCGATTTATTATCTAATGGGAAAAAATTGCGTTATTTATGAAATTTCAGAGATACTTTCAATTTATTATCTAATGAGAAAATATTTCCTTGGAATTTTCTCAAAGGACATTTCTTTTAAAAACACTTTCATCTCATAATTTTCTGGTTCGTCATTTTAATTCAAGTCATCCATAGAAATATTATGAAAAATACCAAAGATAAAGAAGAAAGAAAGCAAGGGGTTGTTCTAACCTTTGGATTAATGTTCCCAACATAGATGTTGGTAGACGTCTCATCATTTGTCTGGTCATACATGCCTAGGCTGGAGATGCTTCCTGGAAAATTGGACATATTAGATAAAATTACTGAGGAATCTATTATTCAGCACACTACTTCTAGGGGTGCATGAGAGTTCTCTTAACCAGCATAAACTTGTTTCAATTGCACCATAGTAGAAAAACAAGCCATAAAACAAGAGTATTGGAAACATATGTTGCAGCTATTAATGACAACATGTTCACATGTTACATAGCTTTTGGATTATGAGTCTTGCAAGCTGATGAAGTTGGATTCCAGCCATTTCAATCATTTTTCAGGTGGTTAATAAAGCGTCAAGAACTACTCACCTGGCATAAGATCTAGCTCAGATTCAAACTTGGACTTCCTGTCCTCATCACCGTACAGATGTATACCCCCGCCAGGGTCTCCTACCCCAGCATTTCCCCCTCCCCGCATGATACGTTTGATTTTGTGACGCTCCTCTCTCTCCTCCTGGATTCTGCAGTTAGAAATAATTACACATTATACACATATAGTAAGGTCATACTGCAGTCAGAAATAGACCATCACACAAACAAATGCTAATACTGAAGTCAGAAGCAGACACTCATGCATATACAGTAGACTGTGGTCAGAAATGCACATACAGTAGGTCAAGTTGCAGTTTACAGGTATGACACACATATACATACAGAAGCTTGTACTGTGCTCAGAAATAGACACTCATGCATATTTGGTAATTTTGACTTGTTCTCACAAATATGCAGCCTATCTGTTCCTCTGACATATAAACAAAATATTGACACACATTCACATACAGAAGGTCATACAGGTGTACAATACCACACCATCTGAAACAACACTACTGAAAAACTGCAAGGTTCAAACAGACTTAAGTTATACAACAGTATTCAACACACGAATATCCAGGGGTCTGAGACTCTATAAATAAATGATATTTATGTAATAACTTGGAACTCCTGAATGTTCAGCAGGACTCCTTGACTTTGGATATACTGATTCCATATAAACCCCTAGCAAAGATAGTCAAAAACTCACCACTTGAAAGCATGTCTTAAACTTACCTTTTCAATTCTTCTTTAAACATTTCTAAATTGCTTTTCTTTTTTTCTTCTTTCTTTTTCTTCATACTTGTTTTTGGCTAAAAAAGAAAAGTAAGATAAAACACACTTTGGCCTGATTGCTAAGATAGTAAAGGGAGATAATCAAAAACCAGACTTGGTAGAGTTACAGTTCTCAGTCACTGCACTATATCTAGTTGTCATCCACTTATATATGAAGTTTCAAGTCAATATCTTATATAGATTTCAAGTATATCATAGTAAATAATTTATTATCTGGACAAAAATTTATTGTAAAATTAAATAAAGGGAGATAATTAAAAAAACTGGTCCATGTAGCGTTACGGTTCATGTACCTGCACTTCCCAATCTCACCATCTATTCATATTTTGAGTTTCAAGTCAATACTTGTATAGTTTCTGACAAAAATTTTAAAAAATAAAAAAAGGGAGATAAATCCAAAATTGGACCAAATAAAGTTATGGTTCTTAGTCTCTTAGCCAATGCATTTCTCCTAGTCACATTCTATTCATATATGAATTTCAAGTAAATACCTCATATGGTTACTGCAGAATAATGAAGTGTGACAGTGCAAAAAAAAAAGAGAAGTGTGAATGAAGAGAATAACTAAAAAAGAAGTAACCAGAGTTATAAACCTTGTGCATTGCAATTCCCCATGTCAAGCACTGTTTATAAATGAAGTTTCATTTCAATAGCATGATTAGAGCAGTAGGAGTTATTGCAGAATAAAGATGTGTGACGGAAAAGGTGTGACAGACACAGACGACAGAAAAGTGGTCCCTATGTGTCACCTCTGCTTACAGCAGGTGACACCAAACAAGAGGGCCAAGATGGCCCTAAAGAAGCTCACCTGAAAAAATTGCCTTCATTGACTGTACAAGTAACTAAATTATAGCATAGTTGTACTGTCAGAATACATAATCTATGACATCATTTCAGTTCAATGAACAAAACAGTGCCTGTGGTTAAAATTTGAAGTCATACTTGACTGAGAGATAGTATGGCTTAAACACACAAATTTAAACATTAAAAGGGACATAACTCCTGAACTGTGGCCTTTAGTGTGTAAACAAGATTTTTCTAAGATTTGACCTATTGACCTACTTTTTGGTCCGGCCCGGCCCATTTTCAAAAGGGTTCAAGATATCATCAAGACAAACATTCTGACCAAGTTTGAAGAAGATTGGGTCAAAATTGTGGCCTCTAGTGTGTAAACAAGATTTTTCTAAGATTTGACCTACTGACCTTCTTTTGGATCCAACCTGACCCATTATCGAAAGGGTTCAAGATATCATCAAGACAAACATTCTGACCAAGTTTGATGAAGATTGGATCAAAATTGTGGCCTCTAGTGTGTAAACAAGATTTTTCTAAGATTTGACCTACTGACCTACTTTTTGATCCAACCTGACCCATTTTCGAAAGGGTTCAAGATATCATCAAGACAAACATTCTGACCAAGTTTGAGGAAGATTGGATCAAAATTGTGGCCTCTAGTGTGTAAACATCAAAATTGTTGACGGACGACGGACGACTGACGACGGACGACGGACAATCAAGTATCCCAAAAGCTCACCCTGAGCTATGCTCAGGTGAGCTAAAAAGGCAAAAATTTACCGAAGGAGTTGATTCTTCCTTTGTGAGGGATTTAACAGACTGAAATGTTGATGCTAATTCTGCCAGTTTGGAGGTGGGTTTGTATAACCTTCCTTTTTCTATTTTTGCTGTAAATTTTCAAAATGAATGATATTAAACAAAACCTCTCATTTTGATAAAAATATCCCACAAGATAAAACATTTTTAATAAATTAAGAAACCTTCCATAAAATTAAATCAACAGGTAATACTTTCATAAAATTAAATTAACAGGAAATCAAAATTCTATATTTGCTACATCTTATCCCTTATCTTATAGACTAATTTTGATGCATTGGCAACAGAAAAGACGGAATCAGGGTCTCCTCTATCCATTATTTCATATACCATTTAAAAGTTGAGCAAATTAATATTCATCAAGTGATAATTTCTACATGATTATCCATGAGGTAAAGGCTTTACTTCTTTTAGTTGAGTTTTAAAGTGGCTGTGCAGATATATTTTTCAAATACTAGCTCAAACATTCAGGGACAAGCCAACCTTACTGGTTTCTTCTTTGTCAGCATCAATTAGATGAAACAATAGATACTGTAAAATAGCATTTCTAAAACCTGCATCTGACCAGAGTTCACTGAATTAGAGACTCATATCTATACCTGATTTGTCAGCGTTGACTGTCTCCCCTTTAACCCATGTTTTGGTTTGTTTCCCTGTGTCTGAGAAGGAGGCCACAAACTCCTCATAAACTGCTGCTGCGGCATGCTGATCTTGCTGTAACACAGAAGGGGATTTGTCAAATCAGTCATTTTTTTCACTGTGGGAAAGGACCAAGTTAAATATTCTCCTCAAATCCCTGTTGAATTTAATGGTCATAGTTTCAGTTAACGCTAAACTTTATACAGAGTGATTACTTACTTAGAGTTTAATTTTCCTGAACTTTGGGATAGACTTCACTGATGAGGGAAAAATAATAACACATTTATTTACAAAATTGAAGGGAAAAAATATAGACTGCTAGTGAATTATAGATAAACATAACAGATTACATTTGATTTGAAATTAGATGTATGATTTTAAATAATGGAGCTATTTTCTAAGCAAGTAAATAATTCTTATGAAAGAACACAACAATTATCTAAAAACGATAATCAAAATTGGAATATCTTAAAATAAAATTGGGAAAATATAATCACTTTTTTCAGTAAGAACTTAGACACATTTCCGGACTTGATTTATGAAGGAAAAATGTGACTGAACCAAAAATACAGCATACCCCACCCGTTTCCAAACATCAAAACTGTTCTCAAGTATAATTTTAAAACCCCAAATACCCTTACCTCCATTTGATTCAACTGAGATTTTAGTGCAATTCAATTTCCACCTTTCTTTTAATACAAAGTAAAACATCTCTATGACTTGTATTGATCAAAAGAACACAAATTATACAAGCCAGGTTCTCATTAGGATCACGAACAGTGAAGTCCATCTAAAGGTTTATCCGAAAAGTTTGAGTCCAATCAATCTCTTTTTTAACCCATCTATCCCAGTGGGACTACAGACCCTTTTCCTCTGTGTCAAATTCACAGGTACTTACCTTTCTCCTCAATTCCTCCTGTTCCCTTTTGGACAGACCCTTCTTTCCAATTGACATGGTGCCTTCCTTAAAAGCCTTTAGTTTGGATTCTGGAATGGACTACAGCAATACACATACATATGACAAAGAAGTTTAGCATTATATTAGCATGAATGACAATGTGAACCTTTTAAAAAAAAAGGAAATAAATTATAGGACATTAATTATTTTTAACTGATGGAAAACAAGGGTCAGGACTGCCACAAAATACGCCCATCATGGTATGGGGACTCTCAGAAATAGCTCAGAGAAACAAGCTACTGTCCATAAATAAGCAAAATAATTCCAAAATCCCATTAGTTAATGATGTTAATCATGAAAAAAAATGTTGATACATTTCTATTAATTAATTGCAAGATCTGACAACACCTCATAGGGTCTAAGGACTAGGGACAAGCAAATTTTCAAGTATTTTGTGTACGTCAAGGGCCATAACTTTTAAGTCTTTCACGCGATAATGCTGGATATCGAACTCATCCGTGATATTATGGCCATGCACATGTGTGAAAAGTTTGAAAAGGATTGGGCTAGCGGTATTGAAGTTAGAGCCTGGACAATCACAATTTCAAGTATTTTGTGTACATCAAGGGCCATAACTTCTAAGTCATTCACGCGATAATGCTGGATATCGAACTCATCCGCGATATTATGGCCATGCACATGTGTGAAAAGTTTGAAAAGGATTGGACTAACAGTATTGAAGTTAGAGCCCGGACAATCACAATTTCAAGTATTTTGTGTACGTCAAGGGCCATAACTTCTAAGTCATTCACGCGATAATGCTGGATATCGAACTCATCCGAGATATTATGGCCATGCACATGTGTGGAAAGTTTGAAAAGGATTGGGCAAACGGTATTGAAGTTAGAGCCCGGACAACAAATGTTCCACGCCCACCCACCCACCTGCCGTGAGTGTTCACATAATACGCCCCATCTTAAGATGGGCGTATAAAAAAAACAACTAAGTTACATCCTTAAGATACACCAGACTGAGTGGAAGCAGTTACGTCACCCAGTTTAAAGCTTAATCAGTGGTTTGATGCATCATGGGAAAATATCACCAAATCACCTACATCTTAATTTGTGAATTTTGCGACAAAAAAAAATCTGCTGATATGTGAAGCATCAGCTAACAAAACAGTAAAAGGTGGAGTGAGATTGATGATTAGAATCATTAGTGTTGTAGTATTTAACTTTGCTTTGACTGGGTATCCCGTAAAAATTGCCTGAAATGAAAGAGTGTAAAAAAGTGCTGAAATGGTCCCATCAGTGTTCAAAATAGTCAAAACTGCCCCAATGTGGTTTAAACAGCCCCATTTCAACATTTGACACTAACTTTTTAGGGAGGTATCCCGATGGAACACCTGCTTTGAAATTCTGAAAATTAGGAAACTACTTCTTGATATTTCCCAGAATAATTATATTAGATTTCCAAGACATCAAATTCATCATCAACTGAAAAGGTTGTGGGGTGATCATGAAGGGTCTCACTTAATAGATCACAATAAAATCAAATGCATCTGATTTTTTGTGTAGCCCGGGGTTCTACGGAACCGCGGTACTTAACTTTAGAAACAGTTATGTATAAACATCATACCTGAATGAAAATTCTCTTCTTTATTACAAATGATCCCCTTCCAATGAAATTTGTCCAAATTTTATTGTGACATATCAAATCTTAAACACTTACTTGACCTAGGCTAATTACAATTGTCGCCATTTTGGGTGAATGCCAAGGGAGATTACTACGGTACCACCGTAATCTCTAAATTGAAAAATATGGTGGGATTGATGCGCCAAATATCGTAAAAAATATGACAAATTGTGAAACTGACTATTATACACTTGCACAAGTCTTGGAAAGTTATTCCAGTTGATATTAAAATGTTGTTCAGCCATTATTGAACATATATACAATAAGGCACAATAATGGTACTAAAATATAATGGTTTTGATAGAGACTCAATAAAAAAATTGTATTTACCAAAAGTGCATTTATTTTTCACATAATTGACTTTATGGGTGAAGGCGATGCAATTTAAATTGGCAGTTAAAAAATTCTATCGCCATCAGGTGTTGCTTTTATGCGCAGTCGCAGGAAATGTAATTAACATGGTAACATAAAATCCGCGGTACCATAGGAAGGCCATATACTCGAGTTGTAGTCAAAACGTACCCACTACCATAACGTACCCAAACAGTCATAACATACCCAAAAGGAGTCAAAACTTTGGATGCACACCTAAAAATACACGCATGTCTAGTAAGAAGACATATTTTTCTTTCCATTCCATTCAACATCATTGTCTTAGCTTGCCGATTCCATGAAATATGGCGACGGAAATCACCAAACCGCTCACCTCATATTTTTAAACAGACATTTTGTAAATATTGATCACGTGACTAGTGGCGAAACAGTTTAAACTACAACTTGATTCAGTAACGACTGTTCAACAGTAAAAGGTAAATGCTCTTTGCCAATAAGTCGGCCCTGGCAAAATCAAAGAAAGTTTGCTGTATAAAACGATTTTACAAAATAAAGTTTATGTGATATACATTCTTTTTACTTATAGATCGAGAAAACCATACACCGCTCTGTACCGCATAACCCGCGGGTTGAACCTAACTGTAGTTATCCAATCACGGATTAGTCACGTGATAACCATCGCATGTAAACAATATGGCAGTTTAAACGGGGAGTTTGGAGGTTTAGTGAGTCTGTAGCTGTAAAACTGGTGAAATCGGTATGCTAAGACAATGATGCTGAATGAAATGGAAAGATATGCGTGGATTTTTAGGTGTGCATCCTAAAACAATCGATTTGAACGGCCGAAACGAGGTAAGGGTATCGGTGTAAATTTCCCGAAGCTTTTATATAAGGCCTGAGTAGAGATCCAGTGGAGGCCAATACGAAAAAAATAACCGGAGCGTATCTTAGTAGAGATTAGTATACTCCCTGACCCAATAATCGTTTGAAAATTGAGAATACCATTTGTTTATATTTTTACCCAATATTTTCATGATGCACTTTCATTTTCAACCGACCGTAATCGTAACTGTCGATGTTATCAGCTTAGTGTACTGAACAGGTCGCATCATTATCGCGTGTGAAGTGTTTTGGACCAATACTGTAGCAAAAGCACAACAAATATTCAAAATGTGTTTGCAAAAACAGGACAAATGAATATATCTATACCGATAACAGTGGTATTGGACCTTTATAGACCATGGTTTCTACATTAGGTTTAACTTAAACACATAACTATGCATACCGTTATTGTCCCTGGAGCGATAGAATCAGTTTTAGAGCGAGATAATTTGTCGGACATTTTGCATGGCTGTCACGTGACTTTGGTATACGGTGAATCGTTAGAAGAGCTAATCCGTAAATATCGTTAAACATATAAAGAAATATTAATTTTAAAGCCTGTTATTAATTTGAATGTACAATTAGGCGGTTGAAGGGTTAGTTACAGCACTTCCAACCCTTGGCTTAGTGAAATTCACCCAGACACAAAAAAGGAATATTAAAAAAAAACCAGTGGTACAGTGGTTGTGTACTGTAACATGGAATAGATCTATAAAAGAAAAAATAAATAAAAAAAACGCCTTTGCAATAATTCTTAAAGTTTGCAAATTCCACCATCAAACTCCAAACAATATGAAAATTTATTTTTGCTGGATATGGTGAAAGATAGAATCACCTTCCTGAATATTTTGTGCATGCTGGCTCAGTATGCCTCGAAGAGCCACCGCCAACAATAGTGCGGTATCATTTAATATAGGTCTTTGTAATCACCACAGGGGGATATCACTTAGCCAAGCTGTGTAAATGAACACGAGGTTGTGTATTTTATTAAAGATATGTTGCATTGGTGGGGTAATTTGTTGTGAATGCTGCTTAATTTGTTAAAACGGTTTAATTATATGTGGAGCAGTCAACAACCCATGCGTGCACGTGCACCTGTACGTTCGCTCATTACGTTTTTCTTCTAAATCTTCCTATATACATTAGTGATAAACTTGATAACCACCACGTGCTGTGCAATCAGCTGAGTAAACATTATTGTAATGAAGCTAACGATTACCGCCTGTCAGTCTTACCATTAAAGACCTACTAAACAGAGATAAGAACTCTTACAAGTAATCAAAGCGCTGATAGCGTCAAGAGAAGCCATAAGGCTTACAATCAAGTTGATATTTAAAGTAATTTTCTTAAATCCATATTATGGACCACTGTTTGAAACTTTACCGAGGTTCCCTTCGTTCGTTGCCGATTCCCGAAGAAAGGTCAAACTAGATTTTGTATGTATGTTTTACACATGTTACTTGGTCAGATTGTTTGATTGTTTGGTGTTTTGAGCCTGTTTCAGGATATTTCTCTCAACACCATGTTTGATGTTTGACACACCCGAACTCACAAGAACAAGAATTTCTCAAAGGAGACTGCATCAAATGACAAGACCATCGTCGGAAAACCCACTTTCACCCAATACGCTTTGCTTCTTAATCGACCGTAGGATATTTGGCCAGCAAATCTTCGTACTCATGGATTAGGAATATCAATGGGTCCGTGGCCACATCAGGGATCATTATTTTGACCAATGAACGGCACGTTGCGGGAACAATGAGTCAGCGTTTGCTTTTGTAACTTAAATGAAAATTTTTCAAAGTACTACGCGTGGTTTCATTGATCAGCAAGTGGCTGAATAATTCATGTAAACGATTTTTTGCCAGTTGAAAATCCCACGGTATATGCAGTAGTGATAGCGGACAGTATACCGTGGGTTTTCGGCGATGACATTGATGACAAGACATGAATGAATAACTATCAAGTGAATATAAGTCCGTTGTGTAAAAACCAGTATTGAGATCTTCAACGTACCTTATTCAGATATTCAGAGTCAGATAAGGTATGCATGCCGTGTATTAACCGAATCGGGGACTCTATATAACAGAGAATCCCGGACCGAATCAATCGACCAATCACAATACGTGCTCTTAGTGCATTAGTAACACATCACATTTAGTTATGCTATTTTCTTGGTAAATTATGTATGTAGCGCCAGAAACTGGCAGATTTCCGAAATAACGAGCTTTACCGCGTGCCTCGAGAGTTAATGAGAGCACGCCCACCTGTCACTCGGGTACCGGACATTTCGGTGGGGCTTGGGGGATCAAAGGTCTCTTGGGGAATCCTACAAAACAACAATTACTTTCCAAATACTTTTAATAAATCTACTGATTTTAGCTACAATGGGTATATATGAAGGGAAGAAGAAGACGGATGCATGATTAGAGTCCTTATTTTAAATTTTATTATAATTGAGAAAGAGAGAGAGGGCGGGGGGGGGGGGGGGGGAGAGGGGGGGGGGGAGAAAGACAAATAGATACCTGGTTAGTCCGATATGACTAAGCTCGGCACGAGAAAACGTAGAGATACCGTGTACATCCAGGATTAACCTGTGAATTTTGCCGGTTAGGGTCTTCTTGTTCAGTAAATCTTCAAAGGCAAACACGTAGAATGGTTACTTACGGATTAATTTCTTTCAATGTTTCTTGCCGTGTGGTCGATCAACCTCACTGACGATTGTTTATGTCAAAAATAAACGAATAAATAAATGACTAAATTAAAAAAAAAAAAAATCAAAACCCATTGAAACTTACCATAAATATGTATCGCCCGGGTCTCGTTAAAGACTCGTTGGCTGCGCGCGACTTCAGAAAATCGACATGGGCAAAGAATAAGGTGGATCACCGTCCACCGGGTATAGCTAGCCAAATGAGCAGAAAACAAAGATTGTGCTGGCAGTCATATCAATATCTTTACATGTTATTGGTATCAATAAGATGTTTTAAATTAAGAGGAGTACCCGTTCGTCATCTATTGACATATCTAGATGTGCTGACATCTTCATTAAATTCAATGTTACTTTTGAAATAGAAAATAAATGGAGGTGAAGCGAGATTGCTCACGGACGAGGTCCAGTAACTTGATGATTTCTCTTGAAAAACGGAATCGGTGAATATCTTTATTTCTGTCTCAAGTGTCAATGCCCTAAAGCTTATTGAGATATTTAATAACATTTGCATGTATTTCCTATAAACTTATATATACAGCGGTAGTGTACTGGGTATACAAATATTATATATACCGAGGAAAGCTATACCTGAAGTCGAGAGCGGGTCCATTATATATGCATAAAAAATTATGGTGGACATAATGGGACATGCTTATATCTAAAAGATGAGATATGCGGTTTGATTTAATCATTAAACGGTTTGTTGCTGATGTACATAGGGAAATAACATCACTAAGCCCGACTTCTCCCTCGATTGACAATGTATTTCTCACACGTGCACTAATCTCTGAGAAGCCATGCATTCATCATCCTCGGTACCCAGGCTATTCATATTCTCATCCTCGGCCCGGTTTTCTCATTGAATCATGAATATGAATAGCCTGGGTACCGAGGATGCGGGTGTACCATCCTCGGTACCCAGGCTATTCATGATGCCTCCCGATGACTCCACATGGCTCGCGACACTATTTCCATCGGGAGTACGTATGCATCCCATCCCCGAGGCAAAAAAAAAATGCTAAGTGGGACCGAGCCTTAAGCATTGAGCGATATAATGTTATCTTTTACCGGCGCAAAGTCATGTTATTGAATAACTGCTGTGCAATCGTATAAATTTGATTACAGTTGCATTTACAGGCCCCGATCAAAAATAAATAAAATAAAAATAACGGTGTGTGTGTGGGGGGACACTGATATTACTGAAAGGGCATTACTTCTCCCGGGTAAGAAATACGGGCTTATCTTGTATTTTCATTCACAAACTGGCATAAAATATTTAATAAGGGTTTCCTGAACCCCCACAAAAAGTGACTTGTGGTCATTAGTTTTTGACTCAACAGTGTAAAAGACAGTTTTGTCAAAGACTGAGAAAAAAAATCAATTTTCACGTTAAACATAATCATTTTGTCAAAAATGTGGAAGGGAATAGGTTCGACTTTAATGATATTGGCTGTCAAATTGTCGATCTAGAAGCAGTCTTCACACAGAAATTTTCAGAAAAAAATTCAGGCGCACGTTATAGGGTAGATGTGGGCCCCTTTTGTGTGTCATTTTTTTGTTGTACATTTTTAGTTTTAGTTGAAACATTTTGGTTTTTCTAAGTGTTTAATCAGTGACAAAACAAACAATAGATGTTGATATTTAATATAAAATCTTTGATATCCGTTTTATTTTGCACATAAATTGTGTATTCTGTGCATTAGTATTCATTGACTTCTCAGTAACATTGGTCAATAACTGATTACCTGGATTGATATGAATTAGTAATCTACATATACAATGTCCCAAAATATGGCAGTTAACAATTTTCAAATTCTTTCATTTCTTAATTATATTCATAAATCTAAAATACACATATTTTATAATAATTATTATTATTTTATTCGTAAATAATAAGAAAAGTGAACATGATGATGTATAGTCCTACTTTTTGTATTTATATATTGAGAGAGTTAGTTAAGAAAATTTAATGCTTCGTTAAAATAATACTTACAAGTTATGTAAAAATAGTATAGCTGATGACATTTAGAAACACAACCCATTTCTGATAAAGTTTAATTTACGTGGCTAGCGATAGGTATGCATCTTCCCTGCAGAATAGCTATTTAATTTTTTTTCCAAAACAAAATCGGCAATTTTTCATACCTGAAAGGTCATCAACCTGGCAGTTAAATTGCCTGCTTTTAATTCAAGATTTAAAATTTTATAGTAGAGAAAAGTGAATTTAAAATTTCGTTGATTAAATTTAGTCAAAGTTATATGTTAAATCAATAATTTCTTTGGGCTCTAGTGAAAATATTTCGATAGCAATTACATTTTAATGTCCAACTTAGTTGTTGTTTTTAGTGGCTAATTTTATACTTATCGATTTTTATGCTATTTCCTAAACATCACCTGTCTAGAATAGTTTTACTGATATAAAGTTTTTGTAATTGACTATTTTTCTTCAATCATTACATCGCTCGGCAGACGAGATGTCCTTAGGTATCACTCGACAATAGCCTATGAATCAGTGAACGTGTCAATCAATTTGCATACACAGTACCTTAAACACATGCTTATCACTCAGTCATGGATGACTGCCGATTCGGATTACCTACACATTACGGTAACAGCAGGGGGCCATAAGACAATAGGAGTCTGGCTGGTCAGGTGGTTATGCGGTTGGTTCAGTATGGGGGCCAACGATGGGGATTTCCTCTAGACAGCTCAAACATTATGTAATCAATGGATTTTATAGCCTAGAAAAAATGTATAACCAGGGCAGCTGGGGGGGGGGGGGGGGGGGGGGAGGGGGGGGGGCGTGGGAGGGGGGCGGGGCAAGCCCCCTCGCCCCCCCCCCCCCCCCCCCCCGGTGAATCCGGGCCTGCTTCGACTGTCCCCAGTACACTTATTTCACGCATAAAGCTATACACATTACATAAATAACTATCCCTACAGAATAACTATTTAATATATTTTTTCAAAACAAAATTGGGCAATTTTCTATACCTGGAAAGGATCAACTGTGATTTAAATTTTTTAATTTCAAGATTGTACAAAATTTCATAGTAGAGGAACAGGAACTTAAAAATTTTCGGATCATAAATTTGCCAAATATTTAAATCAATAATTTTTGGCTTACTTAAAATATTTCGATAGAATTCATTGTTAAATGTATGACTTAGTTGTTGTTTTTAGTCGCAACTTAAATAAATATCGATTTTTTATGTATTTCAATACATCAATTCCCAGATATTTTACTAGAATAAGTTTTTGTAATTCACATTCTTCAATCATTACACGTTGTCAGACGAGTGTTCCTTAGGTATCACTCGAAATAAGGACTATGAATTGTGAAGCGTGTCAATCAATTGCAACACTGTCCTTAAAAATTGCGATATCACCAGTTCATGCAGCCTGTTCCGTTCGGTCCTAACTATTAGGGTAACAGAAAGGGGCACAAGACACATATATTCTTGCTTCATGTGTTATGCGTGATTATTACAGATATTTGGGTGCCAATCGGATAGGGGATTTTAAGAATTACATCAACATTAAGTAATACCATGGCCTTTGTTATAGCAGTTATATAAGTATATATTATATAACTTATTTGGGGCAGCGGTGCAGAGTGGCATCAATTCCCCCGCATCCTTCTGCCCCCCACACCCCCCCCCCCCCCCCCGGTGAATCCGGGCCTGCTTCGACTGTCCCCAGTACACTTATTTCACGCATAAAGCTATACACATTACATAAATAACTATACCCTATACACTCTGAAAAACCTTTTCACAGATATATATTTTTAAAGAGAAAACTTTGATGGACAATCTTAGGCACATAGTAAAAGCTGAAGAAAAGGAACGAATTGTTCGATTTAGAATTTTTACATACTTTGCAGTTTAGATAAACTGGAATACCAGTAAACATTTTCAGCTAGCAGTCACGTTTAAGGGCAACAGGAAGCTTCCACACATTTTCGGGATACATAAAACACTTGCCAATATTAATCAATAAGTGTTTATGTCTTTACTTACATAATAACAGAAATATCGTCTTAGATTAAACCATAGTATTGACTTGGTGTGTTGTTTTCTGCTCATTTGATCAGCAACCTCAAGAAAAGTCGTTATTTTCATTAATGGTATTTCAATTTACATAGATTCCACTCATTTATCACAGAAGTGTATTTTTTTCACACATCAAAGAAGACCGTGTTGTATCAGACCGAGTGGTTTTGGGGCCGAGTCAGCCCGTTTGGCAACTCGCGGAAATCAACGGAATATGCCGAATGGTGTTGCTGTAGCGATGTAAACAATATGGCGACGCTGCCTGGCATAAAATATGACGATGATTTACCAGGATTATCAGCCCATTGTTTTCCTGTTCGTCCACTTTTAAGACAGAATGTGGAAACAGAAGGTTTTACTATATACCATATACTTTCTTTGCTTCAAAACATGTGTCAATATATCTGTAGAAATAAATACAGATACCTTTTGTTAATTACTGTGCATATATTCGGATATGAGTTAAATGGACATTTAAGAATTACACAACAATTAAAGTAATACCCATGCAGTTCCTCCTTTGTTTTATTAAGCAGTTATTATAAGCTTTATTATATATTTATATATAATCTTATTATGCGCACGAATGTTTTGCAGATGCATTCATATTTTCCATCCACTTGTCATCCTGTCTGAAAAAAACCCCCAAAAAACAACAGCAAAAAAAACAACAAAACATTTGCAGTTTAGCTAGGCTTCATTATTCCATTCGTAGAAAAGTTTACTTGATATGTAAACATGTGTTAATTTGTGATTCTAATCATTCATCTATGTCTATCTCCAATCTCTTTGTAATATTCTTTATTGTGACAGACATACTTTTAATCATGACCAGAGACAGTGATTTTTTTCACTGTTTTTGGTAGTCCAAAAATTTAGATAGAATCTTTAGATTTGCAGTTTGAAATTTTGAGTTGATCATATCTAAAGTGCGTAATATATTGCCACAAAATATGAAATGAAACAGACCTGGATGTTGGGACAACAACTAAGGCCCATTCTGATCCATTCCACAACTAACTTTAAAAACATATCAGTTTAATCAGTACCATAATTGGCTAACTGTAGGTAAAATATGTGCATACAAATAGAAAAATACACTTATTTTTTTTTTTTTTACATAAATAGCTCGAACACAATATATTCCAGTCTGTGAGATCAACTTTGTTGACTCTTCTGTTGATTCATTTGTTTAACGTGATTATTGCATCGGTTTACCTGATGTCCTCTCACATAAACAGCTGTTTATACTGGGAGACTGGCTGTACAAACGCGTGTCGAGATTCTAAAAATTGAGATTAGTTTCTCAAAGCGAGTTTCGTTGCTTGATATTTGCGTTTGCATGGATGAAACAGTTGTGATTTTCTGTTACATAAATGTATATATGCTTGCGATAGGTGCAAATAATATAAATATACCATCATAAATGACTGAGATATTGGCATTTTTTTAACGAGGGTCAATCACGAGTAGTATCCCTTGTATTATATTCCTGTACGAAATTTTACAACCATAAAGTAGACGGAAATTTTCAACATTACGCATGTAAAAATGAATTTAGGCTTTGAGGACTTACAACTTATAGTGGAATTTACAACAGTAAAATGGTTTTACGGCCGGAAACAAGCCATAAAGTAGACGGAATATGTGCGTAAAATATACACGTAATATGTTAGACGGAATTTTTTCCAACCGTAAAAAAAATTACAGCTGTAAAAATAATTTTACATGTGTGCAAATTTACTTACGTAAAATCTAAAAGTTACATACGTAAAAGTAAAATAATTTGCATACGTAAAAGTAAAAATTTACGTACGTAAATAAAATAATTTACGTACATAAAAAATTGTGGGCCAGTTTACACCTGTAAAAGTAGTTGGTAATAAATATGCCTATGAATAATTACCTGGGTGCATTGAATATTTTGACAAAATATATATATATTTTAACATTTAATAATAACTGTGAAACATAAAAGAAATACATCCAATAAGTGTCATTCAATTTTAAATCAGTTCACTGTTTCCTTGTGTAAGACTGTGACTCTCTCTGTGATCTATAGCAGTATTTAATTCCAACACCTGTCAGGCAGCTTCCTTCCCTCAGCTTTGCACCAGGTCACTAAATAATCTGTAAGAAAAATAGTATTCACTTTAATACTGCATCATTAAAAAAAATCTAAATATTTAAGAAAGTTTTGTTTGGCTGAATCAATTTTTCAGTCATACCAGAGGGAAATTTTCCTTTTAATTCTTGGGAAGGACCAGACATAGAGATAAATATGACCCAACTTTCGTGCCAGCTCCGACTCCTTTGCTTCAGATATTCATTGCGAATTATACATTTAAATTGGGGAAAAATGCAATCTTTCTGGCATTGGGAATATAAACAAAGCTGAAAAACAGTAAAAGCTAATTTTTCATAATTATTTAATTTTTGCAAAGTGATGCCAATATGATCTGTCAGTAGTTAAAATAACAAATATTTAGTAAAAATCTTAATTTTGATGATTGAACTCTAGCTGATGGGGCCTGGCTTGTGGCACACAGAGCTGAGCAGAGGAAGAGGTTCAAGGCCATCTTGTGTACAAAACCAAAAACCTACGCCAGAATAAAGGAGGAGAGAAGGAGAGCTGAGAAACAAGGCACAACCATTACTGAGCAAAACATAGATGATGATGAAGAGGAAGAAAAGGATGTCCCAATTCTAGATGGATTCTTTTTGGTGATTTATTTTATGTATCTTACATATTAATATGGTGGTATTAATCAGTTTGTATTCATGTTCTTGTTAAACCTAGACTGAATAAATATCTTAAAAAAGGTGCTGTTGCTGGAGGTTTCTTAACATGACTGCAGATCTGAAGTTTGTGGTATATGTATTAATTAAGCCATGTTTGGAGAAGAATTTTATATGGATTTCCCGGCATAAAATACTGGTCCAACTAGGAACCATCAAGAGGGACTTGTATGAGTCCGTATAAAGTAGAGGGTAAATCCAAAACAGTTGAACACTTATCAGTCTTGTTAGTGAAATCAAGTGTCTGTTTTGAAAGAAACCTTGTTGAATTTGAAGTTTGATATACTTCTTAACCCTTTCGCTGCCTACAGGACTGAAGAACCCATCCTACACATGAGACAGTGCAGTTGCCAACAAGACAGGTGAACTCGTTTTGGGGAGTTTCCAGTATGAAAGCCTCCATAACGGGAAAACCTGTCCTGTTGGCAAATACACCATCCCATGTGTAGGACGGATTAACTCGTCTTGTTGGCAGTGAAAGTGAAGCAGCCACATTATGCTAGTACAGTAATAGCCTGTAATTTATAAGAAATTCTAAGATGTTCCTTGGCAAATAGCCTGTTTATATATGATAGGTTGCCTTGCAGACATTTTATGATTTATAAAAATGCTTATAAAAAAATATGCTTATTTATTTCAAGCTAATAACTCATTCTTTTGTAGATGAGACACTGTTGTGTTGAAGACCCATCCGATCTTTGCTCTGTCAATATCAGCGGAAAAGAAATTCAGGATGTTAAAGAAGAGGACCTGGCATTATTTGATAATGTTGCCTATGTTAATGCTAGTGAAAACTTTCTTCCATTTGGTAAGACCCTATAATTATTTGCAGGGGATCTTTTTTTAGTGTCAGGATTAAATGAAATTGTGTGGTATATTTTACTTCTGAAACCATTTAGGATTGTAGCATAAAGTAATGCTAAAGTTTAGTCTCATGTTATTATGAAATTTTATCAGAAGTGATGTTGGAAAAATGTGTTTAAAGTATTCAAAATACAAGATTACCAGTATATTGTTTATAGAAATTAGTAAACAAAAAATCAGTATTGTGCAGCCAATATGTTTGGCTAAATTTTAAATGATTTTTTTTCCACAAAATTAAACTTTTTATGATTACCAGCAGTGCATGTTTCTTTATATTGAATTAGTGGTTAGATATGATATCTAATACATGCACATACATTATTGTATGTTTATATCTTTAAGGATTTATTTGTATGACCTTTAAAATATTGCTCAGGTATATTTAAATTGTGGAATTATTTTAACATTCACAATTTCCTTAAAAAGATTTCATGATCATTTTGACTTTTATCAATGACACCATCTAAGGTAGAAGTGTTATTGTGTGATTTTCCTATTGAATAAAAGATTTCATTTCTATATATCCTGAATTATTAAACCATTTACACTGCAGTACATAATGATAATGAATAATTAGATTTTAAAAAAAGAGAAAAGAAAAAAAATGCTACTTAGCTAACATTCTTCAGTCTCCTCCAGAAAGCAGGCTTATGGTGTGTGCTAGTGCTGTACACATGTATTATATTTGTGTTACAAATATTTAATACATTTCCTTTTTTTTGTAGAGGCATTTAGAGGTTTTCCCATCTTACGAGAACTTGAAATGCCATTGAATGGCTTACGTAACATCAAACCCAATCTTGAAGATTATGCAACATTAGAGGTAAGTTTTTGTGTTACCTGCTGTAAGCAGAGATGACACATAGGGATCACTTTTCTGTCGTCTGTCCGTCCGTCTGTTACACTTTTTCAGTCACCCTTCAGCAAGTGACACACATGTTCCAAAGAACACATGTGTTTTTAATGAAACCTTTGTAATGCATGTAAGTAAAGGGTCTTTTCAAACACATTTTGTTGATTTTTTTTTAGCGAAATTACACTGTTAGTCACCTAGGAATATATGTCTATAAACAGCACTCTAGCCATTTCCTTTTCATTCCAGGTTGGACTTTTTATGATGCAACCAGTATATTGATTTTGTACTTATTAATTTTTTTTAAGTTAATTAACATGAATTCACATTCTGATAAGATTAATATTTGTCCTTTTAAGATCTTTTTTTGTAAATAACCTACCATTTATAGATTGATTCATTGAATTACCTGTTTTTACAAAGTATCAGTAAGCAATATTAAATTACATGTATATAAAAAAAAGAAATACTATGTTTTTACATTTAGAAAGAGTATCCAAATAAATGTGATTTTAAAATCCCCCTTGAAAATTAAAGCATCTCAAACTATTTTGAATAGAGAGATTCATTTTAATAGGCCTTTATTGTATAGCCTATCATGATGAAGAGATTTAATGACACACATTAAAGTTGCTGATTTATGATCAGTTACACCCTCACTGATATAGTTTGAGTCTGGATCTGCTCTCTTGCATTTTCCATGTGAGGAAGCTTTCTGGTTGGCTTGCAGTAGTTTGAGTGGCTCTACCTAAGTGCAATAAGGTTCATAATTCCTCCACCTTTAACGCTTTACTTTATATAGACTCATTTCGACACATTGGCAAACAGAGCTGTCAGCAGACAGTCTGTCAACCCAGACCCAGACCCAAATCTGATCAGGGTCTCCTCTGTTTGCTCATACAATATTGTAGCCCAGTTTCTGCTCAGTCTGTGTGGCAAAGAAAAAATCCTCCTTAATTTCACTTGAAATTTTAAGTTCAGTCAATTAATATTCATCAAGTTTTAAATTTTTACATGAATATTCATGAAGTAAAGGGTTACTTAGCTGGACATTGATGCGTGCCTGAAATACTGTCACAACAATGGTTGACTCCAAAATGCAACAGCAACAAATGTGAAATACGTTTTGTTACAGGTGTTGGATGTCTCGTACAACAATCTATCTCATGAAGACATCCTAACCATCGGCCTTCTGAGTAACATCAAGGTTCCTTCACCTCACAGGCAACGGACTGTCGTCTCTCCCTCCAAACCTCGCCATGCCTCATGTAGATGAAAACACGTACGTGTAGAATTATATATGTCTCAAATACAATTGAGCCTGTATTAGCAGCCACCTGTATTAAGCGGTCAGCCTGCATTTAGTGGTCATTTTTAATTTTACCAAACTAGCAATTTGGTATATGATTAACCTTCATTCAGGGGACATATCTGTTAAATGGTCATTTTTTATTGATCCCTTGACAGACCGTAGGTTTTTAAAGTTTTAAACTGGTTTCTTTATGGCAATCTTGTATCCAGTTTTACAACTGATACTGAACCCTCTCAATGGTTCTTTAGTAGTACTGGTACTCTGTGCCTACAGATGAAGATCTTGATATTATAAGCATTAAGTTGGGATTAAATTAGCAACCTTTGGATCAGCCATAGTAACCACTGTACTACTGGACCATTGTGATCCTAATGGTACTTCTTCGATATTAAAATGATACACTAGTAGACATAATTAAGGTTCTTTTGCAAGAGGTCAATGATTGAGGTCATTCAAGTGACCTCACCATTATCTGTTAGAGCTCTACCATACAGTCTGAAATATTTGTTAGTGATTGGTTACCAGCCTTGTACATGCAACCATCCAGACATAAGATCGCTTGTTGTATACATGTAATAGACATCCAAGATCAAACTAAAAGCAATTTTCAGTCAAATTTTTTTTACAAGGTAACCTCCATACACATGTATCTCAACAGCAGTGAAGATTAGCAAACTGGTCAGCCAGCAAGTTACTGACTGACTGGTGAGGCTTTATACAGGTCACATATTATATATACTAGTAGAACATTTTCTTGATTGTTTCATGTGGTCAAAATTTAAGGAATTAAATGAGGTGTGTGATGTTAGGGATTTCTCGTTAATTTGCATTTTCAGTATTGTTGATGTAACACCAGAATGAACACAGATGAAGCTACAAATAAAAATAAATTGACTTTGACAGCACAGTATGGAGAATATTGTATGTTCCATGACATTCAGAAAGATTTTTTAAAAGTTATTGAAATCATCATCACCAGCAGCAGCAGCAAAAAGTCTTCCATTTGCTGCATGGTAATCAAGTCGCTATTCTCTTGATCATTGTAGAAGAAATCAACTTGAATTAAACAGCAGCAGGTTATTGTTAGTAGTTTACCAGTTATCTTTTTCTTATTTCAAGGAATAAAGAGATCATGCGTTTCACCAAGTTAGAGATACTTCTACTAGATGAGAACAGATTGGAGGACGTCTCTGTGTTTGCAGCACTGGCCGGACTCTCCAGGTAACAGGGTCTCTATTAACATTTTTGTTTTTGTTGAGTGTGGTAAAAGATAAGTAAAGCAGTTTGCTTCAGAATTTTTTTTTTATATACATTTTCTGTTAAGGTTTTTACAAGGGATGGCAGCAAATATTCAAATTGATTTGAATTTTGTAATAGAATTGAAGGGTAAGAATATTTGGAAGAAAATATTTGAAAACATTTTTACAGGCCTATTTTGGTGTTTTGGGGAAAGGTGGTGAGTCCTTTCAGGAGGGGAAAATATGTTGATCAAGGATAAAATTTACTTATGAAGAAAACATTAAAAAAACACACTAATTATGCTGTATCTGATACACATTTGTTTTATTTTTATTTCATTTTATAATTACATATACAATAATATGTCTCTATTGCTTACCTTGCGTGTCATTTTTTAAAAAAAAAAAATTGTCAGGGGAATTTGGATTAAATTGGGGAAAAAGTATGATTTTTTATGAGGGGAATGGGGCTGAATATCGACCCCAAAATCGGCATAAAAAAGGCCTATTTTTTAATTAAATGATTCTGATTATAGCTGGATTAAAGGGTATACATATATATAAGCAAAACTCGTGAAATTTGTATGTTTTTGTTTTTGAGAGTAAACCATTATTATTGTGAACAAATATTAAATCTTTATTTTTATTTTCATTTCTTATATAATGCTTTTTTTTTAAATTCACCAGTAAGAATATTAAATTTACAGACTGAAGCATCTGAACATGGAAAAGAATGAACTATACTATGTCCCCATGTTAAAGTCTGTGGAGGGAAAGGTCATACCAAACGAGGATGAAAAAGACATTCGTAAACTGCGGAGGTCGGCAGAAAAAGGTGGTCGTAAGTCGTCTGCAAGAGGAATGAGGTCAAAGGACGTAACACCTAGAGTTGACCCAACACCAAGAGTTGACCAAACACAGAGAGTTGACCAAACACCGAGAGTTGAACCTCAGAAAATATTGGAGAAGATGGATACCACTGAAGCCCCAAAATCAACCCCGATCCCGCCTGTCAATGAGAATACAACTGATGTAGCAGACCAGAAAGACGCCATGAAAGTAGAAAATGGGGAAACACAAGCTGGTGAGGAGATTTTTCTCACTCTGTGTAACTAACAATTATTTCATTAATTATTACATGATTTTTTAATATTAAGTATTTTTTCAATTCAAAGTTTAAACATCTTTTTACATTGATTGGGAAGCAAATTCTTAAAACTTAAACTAATTTCTCTTGATAGACCCTTGATTGGACCAGTACTATTCTCCCTGGAAGGTCATGCAAGTTTCTTGCCCTGAGCAGTTTCATGTATACAGTCAACATCGTACATGCGACCACCTGTATTAAACGACTTTTTTATTAAACAACCGTAATAAATCCCGCCCGAACGTTTTTACTATATCAGTTTATCCCATTAAGTGACTTTTTTATTATGCGACCAGCGACCACATAAACCAAGTCCCAGCACGTAAGATTATGCACAAAATCAACTTTATTGAGCGACCGTGTTTGATTCCGTTGCTAATTATCGTGTACGCTGGAGCATGTGTACATATTCATCTTTAACACATCCGAACAAACAAACAATTATCCCGATCATAAGTGCTCACCTGAAACCAATTTGTTTTGACCACGCATGACTGCACCATGTGCAACTAAATTCTAAGTATAGTTCCTGGTTCCCGTTTCAAAAGTTACTATGCATAACATAGGTGAAACCATCCCTCCAAATGCCGAATGCTTCGGATTTTGGTAAAAGAAAATTTGGGAATAAGGTAAATTAATACTTCCGGATGCAATGCGTACCATCAATAATTCGTAACTATAAGTATATACTTTGCGTTTTATGATACTCGACGAGGGCGCACGGTTGAAATAAATTTATCGGGGGTTTCTGGATTTATGTTAGACAGAGACATAAAGAAAGCTCATTGCTAAATAATATTTTTCTTGAAATTGTCAGAATCAATACATGAATTCGATGTCAAATGTTGTGTTTTTCCACTGAATACCAAATGCAAACCTCAGCCAATGATCCAAGGTATTATTCCAACATAACAGCTAAAAAATCGTAAGATATGACAAAAATAAACATGATGATGTTTATTGGTATAAAATAACAAAACATCGTGTAGTTTACATCGTATTTATGTTGTAATATAATCTAACGTTATGATACAATTTAGCTTACAGTTTGTATATTTATGACTTGTTTGCCTGGATTTCCAAACAAAATCTATTAAGAGACCATTTCATTAAGCGACCACTTTTTGGCAGTCCCTTGAGCGGTCTCTTAATACAATGTCGACTGTATTTTGTACAATACCACTGGACATGGTGCCCTTCAGTTTCACAGTTTATGTAAAGATCATTATTTGATAAATTGTCACATATAAAGACTATTTCTCACATATTTATCAAGGAAATGAGTACAAATATATATACATTTTGGCAGAATAGAAATATTTCATATTCCACACTCTACACATAAGCAACCCTAGAATGAATAGAAGTAAAGTCTATAATTTACTGTTAATCACAAGTGCTGTATATTGAATGTTTTGTTCCATTTTTATTTCTATGGTTTAAAGACACATTGCTATTAATAACCATGGTCTAGGCATCATGTGTGTATAATCTTTTAATATAAAAAGTGGAGATCAGGTTCTTTTAACAATAGGATAGTTATATGAAGTTCTTGGTTCAGAGCTTGGCAATAAGTGAGAGCACTCATTTACTTTAACCTTTTTCCTCATAAAGACATGTTATGATACCTTAATTGATCCAGATCTTAGACTGGGAAATTTAGAGAGTTTAATTCTCTATTTGTTCGTACAAAACTATAGCTCAGTTTCCATTGTGTCATATACCTTATAATGTTTTGTAAAGCAATATTCATTTTTTTTTTTTTTTTTTAAATTTTTTTTTTTTTTTTTTTTTATTTATTTATTAGTTCTTTTATTGAATTTTAATTTATTTCTTTGCACTTTTTATAACACAGAAAATTCCAGTGCAAATCCGATCCAGTATGCTCTGCTTCATTATTACACACATGAACAATGGACCTTCTTTGTTAATAACAGGGGTGAAAGAATCATGAAAAAAAAGTCTCATTTGACCAAAATAAGTGAAACCTTGTCCATAACAAGTGTGAGATATTTAAGTCCATGTCTAATTGATTTACATTTTTACAAGGGATTTATCTCTCATTCAGCAGATTTCAAAAAAAATTTAATTCTAAATTTGAGCAAATATAAAAAAATATCACTCCTGGAGAATCCCTGTGTAACGAAGTTGTTCAATAAAACATATTGTCAGGATTTGGTCCCCAAGTAGAGCATCATTAAATGGATTTGCACTGTATTTATTTTAACATTTTTCTTTGAAATAACATGTACTTGGATTTTATTTTTTGTTTTACTTTTTAACAGATGAGTTCAACTTTGATGGTAATTTCTATTCCAGCTATGGATTATGTTTCTTGTTTACAATTTGCTTGTTTAATAGCTTGTCTTACCTTTCAATACTTAGTTGTGAAATTGTTGTGTAGAATTTTCTGAATCTACTGAAAGGAAACCACACATCACAATAAGTCCTATTAGACCTGGCTCAAATTCCACCAGCAATACTTATCACTAGGTTATACTTGAATTCTTAAATTTAGGAATAAAATGCATTTTACCATTCCTGATGTATAACTCAGACCCAGTACCAAATTTGTCAAACTGGTATTGTTCTCTTTCTTGGCAAAAACAGATCCAGTACCAAATTTGCTCAGTATCTGGATAATGTGACTGGTATTGGTAACACTCCAGTCATCCAGGGCATGATACCACATTGAGGCAGGCCTATGTAGACAAAGTACTGAAATAACTGAAATGCTGTTAGTGAAAATCTAGAACACAAACTTTGTCAGTGCTGCGTAAAACCCAGACTAGCTTGTGCAACTTTCTAGACTAGTTCATCTTTATTTAATAAGCTTTTACATGTGTATGTACATTCAAAATTGATTCTGATCCGCCTGCAAACTTTGAAAAACCAGATCTGCCTGCAAGTAATTCTTAGTGATTATGGTAGACTAAAATGATATTGTAGTCATTGTAATTCATGTAGATAGTGATACCTGGTAGTATTCTAAATGATTTAGAGGTCTGTAAGCACATTTGCCATTAATCACATTACGGTGTTAATTTCTTTGTCATCCAAAGGCATACTTTAAAAACATTTTGTGAAAAAAAAGAGAAAAACACTTAAGAATAAACTTATTGAACTAATCAACAATTAATTGAAATAAAAACTTTAGTGTTACAAACCTTCCTGATGCTTACAGAACTATTTGAATTAAATTACATATATCTGATTATCCAATAAATACGCTTTGATATCATGTGACCAGTTGTTTTAAACAAATGAACACATGGGTTGTTTTTTCAATTTCATATTAGCTGTTTCTAATCAGCTGATCTAGTCATGAATGGAATGGATCCCTTAACAGTGGGTAAAGATGGGATTCAAAAACTGGAAAGGTCTATTTCAACATGTTATCCAAATAAAAAAAAAAATATGGGTTGAAATATTTGATATGATTGTTCAGCTGCATCAGTGTGCGTACACTAGATATGGAAAATTGTATTCCATATAGCTCTCAGAATTAATCTAAACAAATATAGCTTGGTTGTCAAATGACTTTCACTGTGATTAACAGTTTTGCTAGGTGTTGTGCATTAGAAATTAATTATATTGACAGTTTAAAAATGTAGATCTAATTTACATAATGTGAAAAAAAATTTTTTTTAATTGGTTAAATTAAATTATAATGATATAAAGAGAAAATGCCAAAAATTAAATCTAGTTTCATATTTTTATTAAATCATATTTTTAACTTATTCATAGCTTTCTTACTGTGTATATTTAAACATAGTTTCTTACATCTGGCTAATCATTGAGTTTTGTGCTACATATATAGCAAACATTTCCATGTTTCTATAGTTGTGCTAGTGAACTTCTATAGATATATATAGAGAGAGAGCAGCTAGTATTCAGTATAGATCCTTTATAATGCTGTTTCAGGTATTCAAACCTACTCTCCAAGTTTTATTAGACCACTGTAAGTCATTGTAATAACATGACAAGATAAACAAATCAATTACCAAGGGTCCGTTGTCTGACACATGTTAATTTGGCATTTGCCTTGTAATGGAGCCCATAGTAATGGATCTACACTGTATCTGAATGTCTTTAGCCATGTTCTTTGTGATACCTCCTGCATTACATAGAGAGATGAGAGTTATATAGGAATCACACACATTGCCTTGTCCCATTCGGTCTTATACTGTTATGTCCTATTTTACAAAAAGTTCAATTTTATTTCTCCATAGTGTTGAGACAGGGTCATGTAGCGGGGTTATCATCACTGTCCAATATTTATCATTTTAATATTTTTAAGTTCATAATTTCATTCGATTTTTTTATTATTGCATTTTATTTTTACAATTAACTTTTTTGATATACATGCATGTTTATATATCTACTTTGAGCTCTGCGTTTTGTTACCTTACTCTATTCACATATAGGCCATGCAGTACTTAGTATGATTTCTTGTCAAGAAATAAAATGTGTTAAATAAATGTCTTTTTCTGGTATAAAAACATTTCAAATAGAGGGGAAAAAAACACAGATAAATAACTAATTCTTCATTTTGCCCAAATGGCTTGATCTAGAACTTTGAATATATAATTATACTAGTATGCATAACTGTATAACCAATGAAAAGCTGGACATTATTTTGACAAACTAATGCTCATGGACATTGCTTTCAAAGGTTTCTTTTCTTTTTATTCAGTAATCTTTGACAAAAATTTGGAGTGGGTATTATCATTGATTTGGATGTCAGTTGATGGTTTTAGGAACTGTACAGAGGTTCAACCCCTAAAGTCATTTTAACGATGGAAACATGATTTTCAGTAAAACTTACTTTTATTATTATAAATCTGTTACAGATTTACTAAATGAGAACCTTGAGACCTAACTCGTCAGGTGACAGACATTGATCTTGCCAAGGAGGTTTCACTTGACATGGATGGTAATGAAAGGAAGGACACTCTAGGAGATGGGTCAGGATTACCTCCCTTCCCCGACCTCAGGGTTCTAAATATTGCTTACAATAAGGTAGGTAAACCAGTTGGAGGATCGTAGTAGAATTAATTTAAGAATTGAAATAAGCAATATCTGATATTTGTGATGTAGTTAACCACAAGTTTTGTTCAGGTGTGAATAATTATATAACCCGGGCTTTTTCTTGTCTTTATCGATCTGCAGGGATTTTCACCCTGATTAAGAATAGAAAGTCCTGATAACTTGAGCTTCACCTTTGTGATTAAAATATCTGCATCTGAACTGTAAACCTATGGTTATATACCCAACAGATCACAGAAAGAGATTGAAATCTTTTTAAATAATATTGCCTTTTCAAATTTATACAGTGCGGCTCCATTGTAATGCAGAATTTGGAGTCCAAGTTTAGTTATCTCATTTTATTTTTGCCACATTATAACCATTTCATTATAACACCTCAGTGTTCTTAAAAATTCTAGTTAACACATTTAACTGACTACTAGAATCAGATTTGGAAGGTGGTTGTCCAGAATTCTATATTTATACTCTGTGGATCTGTTTACATCTGACTTCATGTTTAGTACACTGTAACAAAAGAAAAGAGGAACAATTTAAGTGTTTAGACTTTATGTAAGTTTTATTTTAAATCAGTCATAATGGAATGAATTTTTTAAGAAATTGCTGTAATCTCTATCGTAGATATTGAACAGAAATGCACATCTTTCGTTTATCCTGAAAATCATCCATGGGCCTATATGTCAGTGACTATGAATTAAGGGGCATTATATTTCATAATGTTGCAATTTTTATGAAAAAGAAAATATAAAATAACTCTGACATATTGTAGACTAACACAAATGGAACAAATATGTGCAAAAATCAGCTGTAAAATAACCATTATAATTAACACATTGAAAATATTGATCAAATTACGCAATTCAGTATTTTGGATGGATGTCAAAATTTTCTCATTGTTTACATTTTGCACTGGTGAGTATTCCTGTAATTTGAATTTGAAAAACAATTTGAAAAACCGTCGCCAAATCACAATTTGTCATTAAATTTAGCACTCTTGATTCATTTACGCAGACAAATGGAAGGTCTTTGGAAAGCATCAGAATTTTCAGAAAGATATGAGAAAGATGCAAATTAGATATTTTTTGCAAACAATTGAATGATCTAATTGAAATATTCTTTCTTCGTTATTAATGCATTATACCAGTAGTTATGTTGTCAGCAATGAGTATGTACAGATTGCACCTCTTAACAAATATGTGGTACATATATTGCTTTCCTGCCTGAATAAATACACTGGTAAAGGAAGAATAATTGGCCTTTAAATAAATAAATAATTGAATAAATTTATTTTAAATAAATTTGCTAACTACATTATATATTTATTTTATGTTAACTGATTAAATACTGTGTTCTATCAGTGAGATTAAATCCATATCCCACAGTGTCATGATATAGATCTGCTGGGACTAATGTTTTTACTAATAAAGGATATGTAGCAGCAGTTAGCATAAATTAAAAAGAAAATTTGTTTGTTTTGAATGAATATGGGTTGAAAATATCTCATCTTGTAGTGATAAAATTTTCATATTTTCACATGTGCTATACGCTCGTGAAAATACTCTATGAAACCCTATCATTACTCGATGAGATGTAACCAATATCCATTCAAAACAAACAAATATCCTCTATGTATTGACTTTTGTATTGACTTTTGTGTTTTAATGGAGCATGTTATAATGGATCTTCACTGTAACTAGATGACTGTCATTACTGGTTCCTCTCAATCTCCAGGTTGAGGAGGAGGAGGCACTGCTGGCGGTGGCTGCCTGGCCCATGTTGGTAGAGCTGATCCTCCATAACAACCCCCTCACCATCGAGAACAGCGGGGATCCGCCCCTCCTGCAGAGGTTCCTTGGAGATAGGCTCGGCATCAAGATAAAACGGTAGGGAATTAAAGCTGGGGAGTATTTAATATTGATGAAGTTGACAGGTTTGTCTGACCTGTGTCCCATGCAAGTCTATACATTAGACTCCCTGTACATTGATGATGATTTAAAATTCAAATACATGTATATATATAGAGAGAGAGGGCTTTCACCATGCCATGCTGGCTTTGTTAATTTTTTTTTTATTATTTTTTTTTTTTTTTTTTTGTAGGAAAAAGGAGGCAGAAGTTGTCAAGCCACCAGTGGAGGTGAAAATGAAAAAGTCTAGACATGTATGTATAATTATGTCTATATTCTCCAGACTCAGATAAAAATGGCCCTTAAGAGTGTTTATGGTACTCATCAATATGTTTTATTTAATTGAATCTTTTTGTCCATTAGCTACATTAGGATACCATTTGATTAATGGTTAGTTTATGAAACTATATGTGAGCAGTTGACCTAATTGTGAATAAGAGATAATACTCTAACAATAGGTAAAGGTGGGGCTTGACTTTTAACAGCAAAATCTGGAATACTCCATTGAAACAATCTTCATTTTTAGTTGTCTGTTTCAAAGAAAAAAGTAAAGCTATTATGATCGCTGGGTCATCGTTGTCATGCAAAATTTTAATGTAGCCTATTACTCAAACACTTTTAACGGACGAGCATTGGTATCCGCATGTGGTACACTCTTGTTTTAATCTGAATTTTATATTGATCCAAATATTGGGTTTTACACAATGGAATAGAGGGCTCCACTCTATTGTTGGCAGTGGCTGCTCTTCAAGGTATCTTTGGATGCCTCTAATGAACATGCAGCGTGCACCACATTTTCTTGGTTTCATTGAACCACAGTATCCACAAAGAATGAAATTTGCTATTGTTTTGAGTTTGAAAAAAAACTTCCAAGATTTTGGTACTACATGTACTGCAGATACATCTGCAGAGTTTTTCAGTTTCTCTTTATGTAAATTTTCTGCAATCTGGAATTCATCAGTTATTATTAATACCGTAATAATTTCAATCCCTTGCAATGCCTCAGGTCACCAGTGTTGTGCCTAAGATCCCAAAACTCAGTGTGGATGACCTACTCATGCTGGAAGCTCCTAGACCTCCACCACAACCCAAACCTGAGAGGACCCGGACACACAGTAACCTTGGCAACCAGAAAGGGCCCGTTGCCACCCATCTCAGGGTCACCTACAGGTCAAGATCAAACCCCAGAGAGAGAAAAGACCCAGCTTGAAAAAGAGGAGGAGGAAGTGACAGCTGAGACAGCACAGCCTCCCACTCAACCAGAAGGGGACGCATTCTTCATGACACAGGTAAAACATGAAATGGGTTTTCATAAGGTGATCAGATCTTGTATTTGGAATAGAAACAAACTTTTCATGATAAACCAGTTTGTTTATGAGTTTTTAGACTACATTTCAGAATACTATCCTAATTATAGCCCTTTATGGCTCTTTAGTTTAATCCTTTTCTTCAAATAAACTCATTTTGACGCATAGGCAAATAAAGCAGACCCAAATCAGACAGCTCCTATAGGAACTGTCTGATCAGAGTCTTCAGTTTGCTCAAACAACTTGCAACAATCTTGCAGCTCAGGTTTTACAGTCTGCATGGTAAAGAAATAATCATTGTTTTCTATATCAATTAAAGTTCAGTCAATTGATATTCATTAGGTCAGAATTTTGTACATGAATATTCATGAGGTAAAGGGTTTATTTGAATATTTTTCTCTATGGTATGTGTGGCACTATGAATTAGTATTGAACATTAAATGTATTCATAGGATTTTACTATGAATCTCATTCTCTGAAGCAATATAATACTTTTGAATGGTTTGCTTTATGTCATTCACCAAAAATAATATCAGTATTCATTCAGCACCTAAGTTAGATTTAATCATAATCATTTGGGGAGGTGGTGTTAAATTGAAGGGGGGGCTGGGGTTACAAAATAACAAATTGGCTCCAGTGGTCGGATGTTAACGTGTCTACCCTGGGGGCCCTGGATTTTTCAACCCGGCCTTGCTTATACATTTCTGTCATTAAAAATGGTACTGGTATATCTCTCATGCTTGGTATTAAACATATAAGGAATGTGGCAGGATGTGGTATGATGCTACTTGTATTTGGCATGATATCATTACATGTATATACTGTCAGGTAGAAGCTGCCTTCTGTAGAGAAAGTTCTAGAATTACTGGAATACTTTCCATGGGAAGTTAAATCCAGCAAACAAATGAAAAGTACTGAAAATATAAAGTTCAGCAATGTGTTGTGTAGGTAGACGATCAGGATGAAGAAGGTCAGAAGAAAAAAGTACCAAAGAAGAAGAAGACATCAAAGAAGAAGACAGAGAAAAGTGTTGTGGAGGACAAATACAAGGGCTATGAGATCCTCCTGGATGCTGAGGATGATCAAGTGTACATGCCCCCTAAAGGTCAGAGAATATGTTAAGTTAAACACCTCTTCACAAAGTGAAGTGAGAGCTTTGTGGAAATCACACATCCTGTCTGAACCTGTCAGTCAAGTGGTGTCCCTTTTTACGGAATGTTTAATATCTTTCTTAAGTTTTTACCTTTTACCTTCTTTTTTTTTGTATGCAACTATTGCAAAATAAGTTTTACTATTAAGTCCTCTCTCTACATCTTCTGGGTTAGACCAGTACTTTGCACCAGTGAAAGTTCATAAATGAATCCTTTCAAAATAGATTTGAACCAACAACCACATCCACAGTGAAGTATGGTACCTCTGGACCCACTTTGCCCTTTGTTAACTTTGTGAAGTTGAGACTTTGTAACATAATTATTCACAAAGACCTATTACACAAAGATTGAAACTAGTCTAAAACTCACAGAAGCATGTAACAAATTGTCCAATTCTCAGAAAGTCTAGTTTTACCAGGGAGCCTCTGTATATTAAACATCTTCTCTTACCTATAATTTGATGGACATCCTGTTCTAGCAATTATGAACTCCAAAACAGTAATATAAATGGAGCAAATGACAAGACAATTTCTTGAATATCTCTTTCAGATATGCAAGGCAACATCAAGGCATTAAAGTATGCCCTAGGCCATGAGCTGGTGTACAGGGATCCTGCTGCAAGATTAGATCGTATTTCCAAACCAGTGGAGCCATACAGACGAGTAAGTATAGCGTAGCAGTCTGGATTTTATCCCTTTGTCTCACACAGAAAGTTAACAGAGCAAAGCCAGACGGATTAAAGTCTTCATTTATCGATATATGAAATTAATCAAGATTTATTTTTTCTGTAACCCCTTAACAGTCACAAGCTCTCAAGGAAATGATTGCTGGTATATGACCAGCATATAGCCAGATCAACCTGCAGGTTATTTGCAGTACCATATCTGTCTTAAAAAAGTTTAAACTTTATTTATTTTACATCTATTATGAGACAAGTTCTTACAACTTAAATAAATCTATCTCAGTGGCTTGGATGATGGTGTATGTAGTCATACCAGAGTACCTTAACCCTTTCCCTCATAGAGGACACCATGAAAAGACCTATGCGAACAGCATAAAACCAGATCAGCCTGTGAGTAACTCGCAGGCTGATCAGGTTTTATGCTGTTTGCTGCTCCTCAGTGGTCTGGAAATGAGGATTTTGTAATTAAATTTGGTAAGGTTTAACTGTGGTTTTCCGCAGATCAGGCTTTATGTGATACCTATTGAGTGCGTCAGAATGAGTCTATATGAGGGAAAGGGTTAAGAAAACCCATGTGCAACCACCATTACCCTCTCATGTATGTCACCAGGGATTTAAGTCATTTGTGAGAAGCGAAGTGCATTATCACAATGCTGTCTAGACACCAGTTGATACCATATTGAGGCAGCACCATATCTGTCTCATGCAGCTCCCAAGTGATTGAAATTCCATACTGCCTTTGAGATATTAACCTTAAGCAAGCTAACAAACAACTTGAGATGAGTAAAACTATTTTTACAGACCGACCAATTGAAAAGTACCCCAAGGGTAACACAGGAACAAAAGAAGGAGCAGATGTTGGTTGAGATGAAGGAACTGGTAACGACAGAGGAGGCCGAGCTGGCAGACGTCATATCAGGGAAGGACAAAAAATTACGAAAGAAGTTCCCCGATTCAGACAGGCTACTCACAGAGGTACTGTCTGTCTTTTCTAAACAATAGCATGGCATTTCAGATGTTAAGAAAGAGGATGAATTCATAATGAACTCACATATCTCTTTTATTAGGATAAAAATTTCCTCTCTTTTTCAAGTTATATATGTATATATGAAGGGCTTAAAGAAAATTGAAACTATTAATAAGAACTGGCCTATGTTTAAAAAGGAATCAGAGCCTATCTTTGATGTAATTATGAGAACAAAATTATTGTCTGTTAAAGAACTGATTGATACCATGTTAATGTCTCCTTAAGAATCAAAATTTCAATTTTGTTAAAGAAATAATAGTAAAAGATTGATACTTTCATCAATGACTTATTACCATGGTTTGTTCAATTAATTATCACCTCTAAAATAAACATCAGTGATTACATACTTATACCCCGCTTTCTTTTACCAGATCCAAAGACGCTACAACGCTGTCCGAGTCAACTCCATGAAGGAGGCTAGAGACGCACGCAAGATGCTTGCCGGAACTTTACAGGATGTCTCAAAGACAAAAGAGGGTCAACGCGTTACAATGAATGTGTGATTCTCAAAAAGCAGTTTGAGTGTTGGAGTATTAAAACTGATATAGGAATGGAATGTTCCTTTTGGTCTTTACCGGAGTGCTTGATTAGAGAGTTGACGATATTCCCTTGAAAAATCATGTACATCAGACGTACATCATCGACTATAGGATGTATTTGAAATGGAGTTGTTAAATTATATTATTCAATATTTAATGTTACCATTTTTATTCTTTCAATTTTGTCGTTATCAGAATAATGAAATTTAAAGTTCCTATCTTGAAATTTTTAAAGACAAAATTGTATTTTTATGACTGTATGATTGGATAAATTTTGTTTTGTTTGTTTATTGTTAATAATTTAAAATAATTCTTTAAAAGCTTTACTGCTAATAGCTATATTTTGGTGTTTACACATATAATTTAACACCAGAATTATTAAAAGCCGAGGTTCTGAGAATAGTTTTTATATTGTCATGTTAGCATTATTGTTTTTTTTTTTTAGAAATTTTTAATGAACACATTTGTATTATTCCTGCTGTTTGTTGTGTTCAATGTCATTGCCCATGTCTTCTGGATATATGGAGGATATTTATTGATATTTGTTTGTTTTTATTTTTGTACGAGTGTATGTTCTTTCACACAACGGTATTAAACAATACTACTTGTATATGTCTTTTTTCCACTAACTTCATTTTACGATAAATTCACGTTTTGAAAAGAATATTTGTGAATTCAGATAAAGGTTATTTACCTATTATGGTATGTGATTTATTATACTTTGTGTGAATTTAAGTTGAGATGAATAAATTCAAGAAGTCATAAAATACTTCGGTAATTTCAAAGCAGTTATCATTAATTCCATGGTATTATCGCATGCTATACAGCACAGCATAATTATGCTTTTGTGTGTAAGGTCTCCATGGTTGTCCCGCAAAGATTTTTGAAAATGAAACCTTGTTTGGAATGGAGACCCTACAAAATTTATATGTACCAATATTGTTGTCAAACGTTTATCTTTGGCAAATATTTGTCAAGGAATCTTAGTGAGTACCCTTGTATAGCCAGGAGCATATTTAAGCCTATTTTGCTATAACTCAATCTTGGACAAAGAAATTTGATGATGTCCCCTTTAACCTGTGAAATGGGAGAGTATCAGCACTAATACAATCTACATCAGGGCTTTTTTTAAAGTAATTTCTTTCAGGTAAGGATAACAAAAGGTGTGCCACTTTTCCTTGGCTACGCAGCTACCTTTGGACCAATTACTCAGTCTCTTTTTATTAGGGCCTTAGCCAATTTATTCTTGGTATGTATTGAAATTGAGAGAAAAAAATATAACCAGTAACCATACTGTGAGATAAAGTATTGTGGTACAGGCTTTCAATACTATACTGTTTCTGCTGTAGTAATTATTAGAACCAACTGAGAATTGCAAAATTGTATTGATACAGAATTTGAGACCTTTCATTTCAGGAATATCTATACTTGAGATGTTAAGTGAAATGCAGGGCTGGTCCTAATTCCACAAACCTTACTTAGTATTTAAAATAATTAGCAATATTTAAATACCCTGGGCCAAATTTCATCATTCCCTATTAAAAATAACAAAATATTCATTTCTTTACAAAAAGTGTTAGTCAAAGTCAAGTTAAAACATTTTGTAAAACATGAATGTGAATGTTGAAATGTGTTTCTACCATAATAAGGACTTCAATGAGTCCTTGACGAGTGCCTTATGAATGTGATATCCATACTGAGTGTATTTAAGAGGCATTTATTGAAAATACCAGTTAACCATTTGTAGTGGAAAACAATCATAAGCAAAAGCAATAAACAATTAAAAAAGCTCTGTATTTCTTTTCTCCTTGAGGCCTTGGCCATAATTCCCACCAACTATGTGTCTCTATTGAATGCACCCTGATTCCTATAGAATTGATAAAACTTACACAACTCCCAGATATTATTGATAAGCCCTTTTCAATGCAAGAGGGCTACAGTAGCTCTAGATTCCTCAACAGAGTACCATCAACCTAAATAAAACATTTTTATGCCACTTGAATTTACTTGGTGACTTTCAATACAACCAGATTCAAGATTTGGCCCCCAGACTATTATATTATTGATAAATCCACCTGCTGGAGGCCTCCTTTTCATAGAAATTATTTCTGGCTTTTTCTACTTACATGGTGATTATTTTGGACAGATTACAATGAAGTATCATAGAAGAAGAATTTAAAGGTTTCAGCACAGATTTTATAATGTAACTAGGTGACCTTCTTTGAACCTCATTATTTTAGGGGTCAGGTTTGTTTTATCTAGTAGTTGGCCATAAGAAGATCAACTAGATTGATTTAGCAGTAATGGTAGATGGCAATGAGGTATCGATCGTTTGCGACAATTAAATTACCATTTTATCCAAATGAAGGGTTAGTCTAACCAATGGTTTCAAATTAGAAACATGTAATGGCAATCAGATTTCTGCATCAGTCGAGATGATTTTAAAAACTTGTGAGGAAAAACCAGACCTTCATCAAATGACCTTTCTTCAAACATTTAGGGTCAAACAGACATACATGGTGATTCTTGTATACATCATACACTCCTAAGTTTGGTTGAGAATTATAGCTTTTTTAAATAATGGCTATGATCATCATTCATAAAGACTTGTTGCATTGCATTTCAGTTGTCTGTAGTACTGATAGCATGATATGATCACTTAATTACTGTGAATATGCACTAATATACAACTCTATGCATATGTCTCCTGGTCTCGTTAGATTGTTATAGATTGTTATCAAGTTTTGTGGCTAAAGAGACCTAGAACAATACAATCATTATCAGATGAGTATAAGATAACCAATAAAATTCATATCCACAAAGTACAATGATAAATTTGTAAATGAAATCAATAAAATTACGCATATTTTTTTTCTTTTTTTTTTTATCTAAGATAGTTTTCATATCTTCCATGCCAAATTGTTAAGTAGAATAGAGAAAACAATTATGAAAGAGTTTCCTCTTGGAACTAACTATTCCATATGTGATGTAATTGGGTAATGTTTCTATCATTTTGAACAGCCAAGAGATGTGAAATTTTGCTGCTTTTAAACACGTACAATCAATATATTGCAGCTTTGTGCAGTTAATTGGAAAATTACGTCCGTTGTGCACTGAACTGCTTCAATGTCATTCAAGGTGAGCATTATTTAGAATTGCATTTTAAAGATGGACAGTTTTATGTTAAATATTTAATTTGAATAGCAACAAAGAGGAAGTAGACCAAATAGGATCTGTAAGAGTCCATCTTACTTCAGAGTTATTTGATGATCTTCATATAATTGCCCTGTGATTCATAATTATGCATGTTCATCATATAAATGCCTAAAAACTAATTCATTTCATGATTATGTTCTTCACATAAATGCTTAGAGGCTGATTTAATTCATAATTATATGTTCTTCACATAAATGCCTCAAGACTGGACTAATTTATAATTATGTTCTTCCCATAAATGCCTAAAAACTGGTTAACTCATGATTACATGTTCTTCATGTGCATGGATGCCTTAAGACTGGTTTAATTCATTATGTTCTTCACATAAATGCCAAGAGACTGGTTTCTTCAAGATTACATGTTCTTTGCATAAATGTGTGGAGATAGAATTGTTTCAAGATTACATGCTATTCACATATATGCCTAGGGACTGCTTGGTTAATTTCATTATTACATGTCATACACATAAATGGTAGGAACTAGTATCAGTTCAAGATCTTTTTTCTTTTTTTTCAAACATTAATGTTTATTGTTTTAATTGCATCAGGTTACTTTCTTCATAATTGTCTAGAAACTAGATTTAATTCATAATTGTTCTCCAGGTTTTATCATCTACTGGTTAATTGTCTTGATGGCAAATAGCAAAGTTGGCTTGCTCCTTGTTGTGGACGAGACAGACTATGTCAAAGTGTACATGCATCAAATCATCAATGCCCTCAGCTCTGTGGAACAAGCCCCAACAATTGGCAGAGCTCGCCTTATGGACACAGAAAATGAGAAGAATCAGTTACATTGCCAAAGGGCTCTTTTCATAGTAGATGGATCAATCTTTGCACTGCAATATCAGACCAAACTATGGGTGGAGCAGCTTGCTGGTGTCCAGGGCAACACGGAGAAATACTTGGTGATCTACCAAGGAACATTACCGACAGGCCCCTGTGGTATTCCAAGACAAAATATAATATGTGTGGATGACTTGAGAGACTTTGATAAATGGTGGCCAGAAGCAATCAAATTAATTTTCAAAATATCTAAAACTTACCGGTCAGTGTTTTGTAAAATGATGCATGTTCAGCAGGTATTAGACTTGGAAAATCAGAGCCATATGCACAATCTTTACGAAAGATTGAAAAAGTGTCTCAAGAAACTGGATGTCACTCTTGCAGATGATTTGTTACCTTTGCAACTTAAACTTGTGTGTTTGTCACATGACTTTGTTGACTTGTTAAATGAACGCTCAGATCTTGTTGACCATCTGACATCATTTCAATCGAAAACATACATTATTATTCCAGAATACAGCAATCTGCATGCTGACCTTTCAACAGAAAATATCACCACAATCACATCAGACTGTACAATTAAATGCATTCTACTCATTATGTCCCATCTGAAGATACTCCACAAGGGACCACCAAGTAAACAAAACCCTATTTTTAAATGGCTGATTTTTATTGCAATATGTATAACTGTATTACTTGTTTACATAATACCTTTTTCTATTAGCCAGAGCTAAAATTGTCATGTAACTGATTTTGCAGTTTCACCTATATAGCCTTTACTTCTCTAAAACAGGGGTATGAAAAAGCCATATTTCACCTTGTTTATGTATAAGCATCCGTAATTATAAAGCAATCAGTCTTTGTCTTACTTCTAGACATTACAGTCAAACCTGCCATAAGCGGCCAGTCAGAGGAACAAGAGAAAGTGGCTGGTTAACAATGGTGACCTCTAAATAAAGTTTAAATATATAACAAAATACTAGTCTGGTAATATTAAAATTGTCTGCTAAATGCAGGTTGACTGCTTAGTACAGGTGGCTGCTAATACAGGTTCAACTGTATGTCTAATTAAGCCAAGTTCAATGATGGTTGAATATTTCAGATAGGTTTTGACAATAAATTCCGATTGCAGTCTAGCATCCATCTTAATTAAACAATTTGATGATCAAACTTAGAGATGTGTATATATGGTTATTATAATTTAGTCAGATTTTATACAAGGTGATATTGGACCATAGCATCTGGAAACATGAAGGGTGCCATGGTTCAGTGGTAACTGACCTGGGTATTTGAGGGGTTGTAGGTTCGAACCACGTTAAAGGCAAGGATTTTTCATGACCTTCCCAGACAAAGTACTGGTCCAACCTAGGAACTGTGGGGAGGGATTAGTATAAGTTGTAAGAACTTGTTTCTCAATCAATATAAAATAAATAAATTTAAGCTATAAACATAATGGTCTTAAGATAAAAAAATGTCAGATTGCACATTGTTTATATGCTAGAAAACTTGAAGGACATTGTTTAGGCCATCATTAAAAAAAATGTTTGCTGTGTGCCTACCTAAAATTTTTAAGGTGGGTTGATAAGAAAGGATTTTTTTCTTTTAAACTCATGGTGAACTGAAAATAACAACAACAACAACAACACACACACACACACAAAACAACACCAACAAAAAACCCTGTCAGTCTGGGGGTAAAAAGAATTTGGAGACATACTGCTTATGTTGAGTCAGATGGAACATGACAAGAAAACATATTTTTAATGATGGCCTAATCATTATTTTATCAGCCATATTCAATATTGTTAACTTACCACAGGAGATATAGCCCTTGAGTTATTAAATTTATTTGTTTCAAGGTAAAGATTCTCTAGACTGTCAATTCCCAAAGTAAAGAAGCCATCCAGTATAATGGATTTTTATACAATTGAATAAAAAGAAAGTTTTCTTCTTCTGCTTCTCTGTAGATCTATGTTTTCCCCTGGTCATACTTATTTGGATAACTGTGGTAAAAAAAGAAAAGTACCAACACACAATGCTTCATTTAAACTTTTATATCATTTTTCAAATGAACATAGCAGTAACAGTATGAACACATTAATTACTAGTTCATTAATTAACATACTAATTTTTAAGGTAATCAAGCTATCATTTAGCAAGATTCTAGGTCATCATATTGACACTAATATTATATGTTGATGCCTTCATTGTAACCACTTATCTAAATATTTACCAAATACAAAAATGTTGTGGATTGAAACAAATATTTTGTGAATATTTTTTCTTTCTATATTTCAACTGAACAAAACATAAAAAATGTAACTTTGCACATTTTGTGGCCAAGAAAAATAAGTTTATATTATATCAATCTACTATTTTCTTTAACATTTTCTCTCTTTGTCACAAAGGGCGCACTACAAGTATTTGCCCCATCGCTGTTCAATCTATACACTAATGCGACTAGTTAAACACCAACATTAAGGTTCAAGAATTCTATCATTGTTGTAGCATACTTTACTGACTTTAACCCTTTCCCTCATATAGACTCATTTTGACGCACTCAATAGGTACCACATAAAGCCTGATCTGCAGAAAACCACAGTTAAACCTTACCAAATTTAATTATAAAATCCTCATTTCCAGACCACTGAGGAGCAGCGAACAGTATAAAACCTGATCAGCCTGCAAGTTACTCGCAGGCTGATCTGGTTTTATGCTGTTCGCATAGGTCTTTTCATGGTGTCCTCTATGAGGGAAAGGGTTAACATACCTATAAGTAGCTATTTACTGACAAAAACACATTTGTTAATGCACATTTTAATCAATCAAATGTCCAATTTATCACTCATAGCCAACCATTACAAAAACACCCAGTAAATCAAGCAGTCTGTTTCATCACAGTGTCGGATACCCACAGCTGCTTATTACATCTATAAGCCGTGAGATACTTGGCTAGCACTTTATTGTTACAAGGATATTCATAAGATGCATGTCCACCAGTCAAAATGCTGTCAGTAAAGGATCGTCTAACTGCCATAAGTACAAGTGTTTGTATTAGTCCTAAAATCCCCAATACTTAGTGGGGCTGCGAATAGTGGCGCGGCTTTTCAAATAATCAATAACGAGCAAAGCTAACTAATTATCCCATGGGCGATGTATGGAGTGACGGAATAAGTGTTTGTGGGATCCGACGCTGGTTTCATCACAGATACACACATACCATAAACAACTGGAGATATATGTCTTTATATCTTATGCTAACCAATGAAATACTGATTTTCATTCATGCTAACTGATGAAATGCCACATTCTATCAGCGTGATAAAAGCCATATCTAACATAAATTTAAGATCTGTTGGAATTCCTTTTTAAACTTATATAGGGGTATGTATGAGTATATAGCAGCGGTTATCATAAAATAAAAAGAAAATTTATTTGTTTGAGTGAATATGGAAAATTACCTCATCTCGATGTGATATATTATAATAAAATATAAAATTATATCAAGTCTCGATGAGAAATATTCCATCTCCACTCAGAACAAACAAATATCCTCTATCGATCAGCGAGACAAAATCTGGCGTGCGTTCAGTATGACAAAGTGTATGCAACCGTACGCTTACAATCAGCTATGAAACTATCTCAGTGTCGTGTTGATGTAAACCCATTTACAGCATAAGGAGCACGTGAACAGCTTGCTATATGGTCCTAAGACAACTCCATAGATGAATGTAAGCAACCAGTTGCATATGGTTTGTCATACTGAATGCACGACTGTATCATATCTACAACATTGTAGGTGATATAGGTCTGCAAACACTTTTATTTTATTTATAATGAGTGTGTATATGGGCATATATAGCACTTCAGTATTCTCTAGTTGCCTACTTTTGTTTTCTTTTAAATGGAAAACATTTACATGGATACATCCATGTGTTAGCAGGACTGAATACAAAAAATGATCCCACGCTTTCATCAGCAGCTGGCAAAAATTTAAAAAAAAAAAAGAGTAGTTTTGCATGGTATAGAATTAATCCCATGTTTTAGTGATATAATTTGACATTTTCGTTTCGGCTGTCCCTTCAATATCAACTCAAAACCAACAAATATCTTCTTTTTGTCCGTCTAGGGTTTTGCACAAAAAAAAAAAAAAAAAAAAAAAAAAAAAGATTTATAGTGTAGACCTACAGACATGGAAGGAAGAAAACCAGAACTACGTATGGACATCTATTACACTCAGCTGTGAAAGTATGTGGTACTTTTGCACTCAGGCTTGCATATGATTTACATGTTTTGTTACTTTCCGAAATATGCCCAGCCCTTTAAATGCAGTGGGCACATGTGACTGCCTTTGTGACCATCACAGACCAAGATCTGCCAGCAAATCCGTGCAGTCTGATCATGGTCAGCACTATTTGCTATTCATTCGATGTATGCAGTCCAATTAAATATTTAACATGGTATGGGTTAGTACAGTCAGATACCCATGACTATCTATTACATCTGTACATCCGTCAGCCGTGGAATACTTGGCTAGCACTTTATCGTTACATGGATATTCATAAGAGGCACGTCGACCAATCAGAATGCTGCTTACATTTTTGGGTACTCTTCAGTTGGAGATCTAAAATCTGTATGTCAGTAACACTCACAGTGATTACGTTACGCTATGCTACTGTAAGTATGAGAGTTTCATTTGGTAAAAAAATCCACACTACCTAGAGCGGCTAGGAATGGTGGCGCAGCTTTTCAAATAATCAATAACGAGCAAATGCTAACTAATAATCCCACTGGTAATTAATGAAGTAACAGAA
>CM037789.1:50088726-50138726 GCA_021229015.1 Solen grandis | reverse complement strand
GTAGGTGGGCGTCAAACATTTGTTTTTATCAAATATCTTCTGTTAGAATAGGGATACAGTTTTCAAATTTGTAAGTAGATACATAGTGGGAAGAGGAAGATTGTGATTGAATTTGAGGATGATAGGGTCAAGGTCACTGTGACTAAAAATAGATTGTGTTCATTTCTGTCAATTTTTGGTTTTTTTAACATTATTGGAAGAAGATTTGGATTGAATTACAGGTAAATGGGGTCAAGGTCACTGTTACTAAAAATAGTGTTGCTTACCTGGGGCAACATTTGACATGTTTCTTGTTAAAAAAAATGAGGGCATGCAGACCGCTATTTGTGTATATATATATATAGCCATGCTGATGGACCCTTCTGGCAATCATTGGACAAATTATGTTTGTCAGTTGAATGGTATTTAAATGATGATAACTTAAATTCTAAATGACCATTAATTTGTTAACTCTTTATAGATATTCTCTATGAGTATAAGAAAAACCCTATTGATTTGGATTAAGTATCTCAAATAACATAGTCTTAAGGACATACATTGTTGGTGGAATGAAACCCATGGCTCCAGTAATGGACTGCGTTATATTGACCTTTGTGTTAC
Organism: Solen grandis; assembly: GCA_021229015.1. Lineage (NCBI taxonomy): Eukaryota > Metazoa > Mollusca > Bivalvia > Adapedonta > Solenidae > Solen > Solen grandis. The sequence goes on along the minus strand of CM037789.1, from coordinate 50,138,126 downwards.
AACATTGTGCAGTATAATGGATCTTCAATGTATCAACGAGATCCAATCCATTCCAGGTGTACATGAACTTCCTGGAAAAGCAGGATGACTTGCTGATGGACCTGGAGAAGGCTCAAAAGACCAACAAAGACTTTGAGTTCATGTACAAGGAATTTGAGTCCCAGAAAGTGTGTTACCTCCCCTTGAGCACGTTTCTGCTGAAACCTGGCCAGCGGCTATTGCATTACAAACTTTTGCTTGAACGTAAGTCTTCTATCTTCTTTCACTGTCAGTGATAGGATAGCAGATACTGAAATTCATCTGTATGAAGAATATGATTAAATATGATTATGATTGGTTTATCTAATCAATCAGTTTAACCCAATTAACATGATGCCAAAACAGGTATATCCCCGCCCCTAATGTTAGTCAAGGTTGTTGAACAAAGGTCGCTATTGAAAGCAAATTTTCAGAGCATTTTGTTGAGGTTTGTACAGTTTTTCACTGCTTCAACTGATATGCATATTTATTTCGAGACAGTTTGGCGTTATGTTAATTACAGCATTGTGTTAATTTTGTCGAGTTAAATTCAGTCAATACAGTACATTAAAGATTAAGCTGTTCTAAGCTAAAGTTCTGTCTTTATATGAACAATGTTATTTTCAACTCTCTTCCCAGAAATAAACTTTCTGTGCCAAATTTGTGTCCTCTTTAAACACTGGTTGCTCTGTTTAATTGGTTTAAAAACATAAAATGTCATTTCTGGTAATTAGTACTGCTGCTAACAGGCAGAACTAATGTGTTCCCTTGACAAATTTATGAGGATCCTCTGTTTTATTTCTTTGGTTTGGGAAATAATTTTTCAGAGTGAAACAAATTTCACATTATGGTGGTGAGTTTAGGAACTGTGTTTGCTTGATATTAGCCTGCAAGGACAAATTAGTGTTTAAAGTAATTGAAAATTGAATCAGGGATGATGCAATCTTGCAAATATGACGGAAATAGGGCTTAATTGAAAACGTTTACTTTCTCACAGTTTCATAGTAAGTGGCCTTCACATAGGTAAGACTAGAGGTACGTCAACAGAATTTTTATATCCCTAGAAGAGGGGTGTCTATATTTGCAGAAGCTGGGATGATATTTTGTAAAATCATTCATTTTTGTTGACATAAAATTTCGTTTATTATGTACTTAAGGGAATTTTGTAGGTACATTTTTTTCATGAATTTATGTTCTAGAAAACTTCAAGTTTTCGTCAGGATTATTATTCGTGGATAAAACCCTCCACGAAATAGACAAAAATTAGTGTCCCATGAAAATTAATGATTTCACAGTAGGAATCCTGCTCTTCATGTCTCGTCAGACACTTGCATTTTATGGCTACAAGGTGAATGTAGGGGTATAAAGCACCTGTAATTAGCTGGACGTCGCTATATGACTGAAATAAAGTCGAAGTGACGGTAAACTCATATAGTTAAGTCAAGTCATAAATCACCTTTTGTGAAACTTGTAGTTATCATCCTGTAAGATGAAGCGTGCGTTTGTACAAATATTTAAAATGGAATCGTTTATGGAATTATTTTGTGTATACAAGTCATATACAAACTTTTTGTTCCAATGAGTTAAAGTACTGTATACTTTTATTCTATGCTACTTTGGTCGTACTTATATTCATCACAAGTATCAAATGCTACTGGTTTAAGATAAATTTTGACAGAACTTATGCATTTGATACTATTTAAAGATAACCTGGGCACCCTAAATGAACATAAACCTACATAAAACTGCCCTCAAGAAAAGATTGCAAAAATAGTAATACATTAGCTCAAATTTTAAAATGAACAATTCTGTATTACACTAGAGAAAGTGTTTACACTTAATTTTTACAATGTTTGATCTAAATATTGCAATATTGCTTATAAAATATCTTATTGGCACTGATGGTAAAGTTTTTTTAGTGCTTGTGTAGTCTGCATATCCCAGTGGACGAATGAATACTCTTTTCAATCCACCATTGGAACCTTCCTAGGCTTGAACCCAGAATTGAACTGGCCCTGTGTTCAGTTACCGGTGACAGTTGCTAATGTTAGCATTTGATCCCTGTTGTATAATAGTATACTACTCAAAGTTTCCTAAGCACCACCGGCTATTTTCCCATAGAGTCACATGAAAACACATGCTTAATGTAATGCTATGTACCTGAAAGGAAAGCGTTAGCTGACCATCAGTTTTTGTCAAAATGATAGAAAAGAGACTCAAAAATGAGTTACAACGATTTAGCCAATTCCTGTCATTAGTTGGCAGATTCACAAAAGTGTGTTTTTTGCAAGAAATGGCATTTTATAAATTGAAGTTAAATCTTGTGATCAGTACAGAAAAAAATGACCATGAACAGGCCAACATCGTTACAAATATCCTTAAAAGTATTCCATTTAGAAAACAGGAATATTTGAAGATTAAAGTTCTGAATTTAGCTGACTTTAAATTTTAAGATGTTTTCTCAAAATTTCGCACTTTCTAATTATGATTAATTCCCAGTATTGAGGATGCGAAAGGCTTGTTTTTTGTAACTGGTAGTAAGTTTGGTACATAAACAATACTTCTGCATAAAAGCAAGATTTGTTTTATTGTAAAATTAAATGTAGAATACCTTTAAAGTCGCTTGTCTAAGCATGAAACGCTACGGGAAAATAGCGGATTGTGCTTAGCAAACTTTGAGTAGTATATATAAAAAATGCAAACGAAGGAACCAACTCCTTGTTCTGACTGTTTTCTTTAACTGAACACAAGGCATGCTTTTGTTGTTGAGTCACTTGATATAAGTTAAAGAAATACAATGTATGTCTCTTAAGATGTCGCGTGGGTTCGAATCCCGGCAGGGTCATACGGATTTTCATGTGAGGAAGCCTTCCAGCTGGCTTGCGGTAGGTCGGTGGTTCTTTCAGGATGCCTCTGTGCATTCGGGGTCTTCCTCCACCTATAATTAGCTGGACGTCACAGTATGACTGAAATACTGTCGTAGCGACGGTAAACTCAAATAGTCAAGTCAAGTCTTTTAAGATATTTGTCATTGCTGATATGAATGGTATTGCCAATCTTGCCTGTCATTGTTTTCTTCCAGGGCTGACCAGACATTATTCCAAGGCCCACCCAGACTACATGGATTGTCATGGTAACCATTGTCATGCATTTTATACCCCAGCCTCTCTTTGTGAATTGGGAGCTATGCTGGAATCACACATCTTGTGTCCCATTTTACAGTGCTCTGTCCCATTCATTTTTACCATACTGATAGTGCATTTACATTCATTCATACTTCTTCCATATGCATATCTTTACATTTTTGTGTAAAAAAACAAACTGGGTTCCCATTAATTAGAATAGCGGGTATATTTGCTATTTTCATTTTTTTGACCGGAGTATATAAAGAGTCTTTTTCATTTTTAGCTTGTCTTGTTTCAAAGAAAAAGTTGAGCTATTATGATCGCTGGGTCGTTGTAGTGCAAAAACATAAATGTAGCCCATTACTTAAACACTCTTTACAGTCGAGCATTGGCATCCCCATGCGGTGCTCTTGTTTTAGGTATGCAGCAAATATTTGGAGTAAATAGGTATTCTGACAGAATTCATCCTTTTTCATCTGTTGTAGGAATAGGTGACATAAAGAGATTTCTTCTCAGTCATCTGTCTGTCTGACTGACACACTTTTTCAGTCATGCTTCTTTTAGCAGCTGACACGTGTTTAACCCTTTCCCTCATAGATGACACCATGAAAAGACCTATGCGAACAGCATAAAACCAGATCAGCCTGCGAGTAACTCGCAGGCTGATCAGGTTTTATGCTGTTCGCTGCTCCTCAGTGGTCTGGAAATGAGGATTTTGTAATTAAATTTGGTAAGGTTTAACTGTGGTTTTCAAAGATCAGGCTTTATGTGATACCTATTGAGGGCGTCAAAATGGGTATATATGAGGGAAAGGGTTAAAGTACAAATCTTTAGTAACTTTAATGTGTGAATGTTTACAGTCTTTTTATTCATTGCTAGGGAATTACTATTTTACTTTTGATACAAACATGTATTCTTTTTATTAATCATGTCAGCCATTCATCAAAGGATATCAGATAATCTCCTGATCTAATTATTAAATTTCAAACATCAAGATATTCCAAGATATTCTGTTTGAATGTATCTGGAAGAAAGGTCTGCACATGATTCGCATAACCATTGTATGTATACTTTTTTCAGCCACACTGACCAAGTTGACAGAACTTACGCAGACGTTCAGAAGTCAAAGGAAATGTATAGTAAGTCATTAAAGCCTAATTTTCAAAGGGATCATCCTTGTTTGCATAAAGTAAACAATGTCTGATACATTTCTTAAAACCCACACACCAGTTCTTTATTTGTTGTTAATCCCTCTCAGTTTATGTTTTACTCAAGGATTTTAAAAACACCTCAAAACCTGGAAAAATGTTGAATATTTTTATGTGTTTTTCACAATTTCAGTTTACATGTACTTAGAAACACTCCTATCTTTTATCCACAGGAATAGAATCTCATATAACATTAATTAATGATGCTGCAGCAAAACACTCCCCGATTTGGCATTATTTTACAAAGCCACAAAATTCTGTTCACATTATTATATCATCTGTCATGAATTGAAGGGCTTACTGATTCAAAGAAATGCTCATTGTACTGCATATTGAATATCTAAGAGCCAATTAGAGAAGAGCTATTCCTGCCGACCTGATCTATTTAGGTCAACCTAAGAAATACTCATTGTACTGCATATTGAATATCTAAGAGCCAATTAGAGAAGAGCTATTCCTGTCGACCTGATCTATTTAGGTCAACCTGCAAACCTTGACAACAAGTAATAACACTGCAGGTAGAAAATGTGTGAAGAGGTTCTGAATACTGAGAGTGCAGTGTACACACACACACGCACGCATGCATGCGTGTTCGAAATATTTAGTATAATTTTAAGATGATTTTGACTATCAGAAAATCCACAGGAATTATGTATTACATGTCTGAATGTGTTGACACTTTAAAAAGGAGAGGTTTTGATCTATCACTGAATGTTTAAATGATGGTATGGTCGAATTCTGAGGTTAGTTCCACTGCCCTTACTCTTCAATTTTCCAAGTCTGTATCTAAGACTCAGTCTTAAGAGGTCACAGTACATGTATAATGAATGAAGTGTATATGTGAGTGGTTGCTATGTTTACAGGAGAACCTCCAGAAGCTGATGGAGCTTCAGCGCGATCTGGTGGGACTGGAGAGTATTGTTCATCCAGATCGGGTAGGTGCTTGGTTTGGCAGTCAGTGCTCCTCAGGATCATCTAACTGCTTATTTGGTCCAAAGGATTGGGATTTTTTTCTCAAATTATTACTTTTTTTTTTCATCTATTTGGAAACAAACTTTAACTACTCAAAAACTACTCGTTCTTGACAGTTCCTGTGTTGGACCAGTACTTTGCACCTGAAAGGTAACAGACAATATTTGGCCTTATCTCCCTCTACTGCCTTATCACAGTTAGATACAGTAATCAAAATGAATGACTAAAGTCATGCAAAGACATGACACGTAGTCAAAATATTTTTAAAAGTTTATGAATTGTCTTCATCAGCCAGTGAGAGATGTGAAAATGCAGACAATAAAAGTTTTAGAAAAGAATATAAACACTTTAAACAAGCAACATTTATTTTAAATCTATTTTTTTCCATCATTTTATAAAACTGAGGTTTATGTGCAATATCATGATGTTTTAAAAAGTCAATTACATGTTGTTGTTTTTATTATTATTTTATTAAATTTGGTTTGTCAATCTTTGTGAAAAAAAAAAAATAATCACCATTGCACAGTGATATTTCTTCAGCACTAGGATTCTGAACTGTAAACACTGATTTGAAATTCCATACATTGTGTGCAGTTTTTGTGATTTCTGAAATTTTTGTGGTATTTAATTTCCAGAATTTTTGAGAAGTTTGTTTTTTAAGGAAACTGTGTTTAATTTCAGGAATTCATCAGGGAAGGATGTTTACAGAAATTCTCCAGAAAAGGATATCAGCAGCGCATGTTTTTCTTGGTATGTGGTGGTGATGGTGATGGTGTTGATGATGATGATGATGTTGGGTTTGTTGCTCTTGCTGAAACAACCTTTTCTTATTTTTTTTGTTGTTTATTTTATTCTTTAATAAAGCAACATGTTATACAAAATATATAGATAAAATATTATTAGAACATAGAACTGTCATGTAAATATATTTAGATAATTTTAGTAATTGATCTTTTTTTTAAGAAAGAGGGAGTCTTTGAAACGTTAAATTTTTTTTAAAAAAAATACAGTGACATACATACGTTGAAACCTGTGTTTGCATGTGTAATATGACTCTGAAAATTAGTTTTTATATTGGAGCTATAACAACAATATTCAATGTTCTTTTATTTCAGTTTTCTGACATGCTGGTGTACACCAGTAGAACTGCCACGCCCCTTTTACAGTTCAAAGTTCATGGACAGGTGCCACTGAGGGGGATGATTGTAAGTACAGATGAATATACTGCAGCTCCATTATATCAAGGTGTTTTCAGCCCAAACATTGATATCTTGTCATACGGTATAGCTCTGTTTTATTGCTATGAATTGTTTGGGCCTCAAAACAAAGATATGTGTTCCCTCACTGGACTGTTTTATGTTAGTATTCACGTCAAAATGGACCAGTTATTATGGATATATACCCATGACATAATGTAATATAGTAAAAGGTAGTATGGGGAATCTCACTCTTTATCCCTTTCCCTCATACAGACTCATTTTGACGCACTCAATAGGTACCACATAAAGCCTGATCTGCAGAAAACCACAGTTAAACCTTACCAAATTTAATTATAAAGTCCTCATTTCCAGACCACTGAGGAGCAGCAATCAGCATAAAACCTGATCAGCCTGCAAGTTACTCGCAGGCTGATCTGGTTTTATGTTGTTCGCATAGGTCTTTTCATGGTGTTCTCTATGAGGGAAAGGGTTAAACAATCCACAAATATGGATAGATCCATGACCTCTTGAATTTTCATATGATAGAAGATTACAGTTTAATTTTTCAACACAAGGATATAGCAATATTCCACATGACAGTGTTTGAGGGTAAGTTGTTATCTGATGTACCACTTGGATCTATTGATTAGTACTCCATGAAAATGAATGATACCATCCCTAGTGGTAAAATATGGTACTGTTATAGATCCCTTGCTTGGAGCTCAGAATATAAGGGTAGTTCCAAGAATGGTTGACCTGTTGTCAGGATAATGTGACTGAGTGTGGTATCATGCCACATGTCCACGGCGTGATACTGCAGTGTGGCAGCACTATATCTGTCTCAAGAGGACATCGTCTCCAAATGACTTTAATACTGTCGGGATGTTAAACCCAACAATTAAATGAATGATCTGACAGTATATCACAAAACTGACAATGAATGTTTCCTGTCGCAGATTGAAGAGTCGGATCATGCGAAGATGGCCGTGGCCAACAGTTTCGCTATCTACGGTGGAAACAAGTGTATTCTGGTGGCAGCTAGGTAAGTCTGCTTACTTCTGCATTGATTGGGGAACAAGTTTTCAGGTTGTGTCTGGCAGAGTGACCCCAGTATTATTGAATGATTTGAGATAAGGGTTAAGAATGTGGTTTTGAGTCCAAGACTGGTTGAATGTTTTTCTCAAGTGGTATCAGTAGTATGCAGTTCATTATGACCAGTCTCTGATATAACATAGGACTATGATATTGTAAAAAATTAGAATCTCTCTCTCTCTCTTCATATCATACCACAGGTCTGTATTGTACCATAAAACTTTTACACACCATACAACTATAAGCCACTACATTGTGGTACCACACCACAGAATCATCATACCACAGAACAGTATTACACCACAAACAGAAGGCCGCTGAGCCTCACAGTTGGGGTCTATCAGCTTGGGAACCTCATTATAGGAAACTAAAATAAACAGATATCTGTATGAATTATTCAGACACTGGTATTGGCAGATAAGGATTAGATCCCTGACTTACGCCGGTATAACGGGGCGCTTTTCTCACCATGCTGTCTTAGCTGGCTTGAATATGTTGAAAGACAGTTTAAAGATAATAAAAATGTTTCCACTTGGAGGCTTCAATCTTGTTATCAGTAAATATTACCACTGGGATTTAGAAAGTATAAGAATAAGTAGTCTTTCTATGACATTGTTAGATGTTAGAAGCCTGTAAAGTGTCTAATTGTACAAGCATCCATGTTGAAACCATAGGAAAAAAGTGAGGAAAGAGAAGAGAACCATTAACATGCAGAACAAGATGCAATTAAAGTTCTGTAGTTAAGAAGTTGATTTCAGAGTGTTGTGCTTATTTCAAGGTTTATTTTCAGTCCTACATTGTTGAAACGGACAGGGTCTAAGTTTAGGGGTAGAGGGAGTGGTGAACAAGCTTTTGAGGGGAATTTTTTTTATATTTTTTTTTAAGCCTTGCTTTTTCTTAAGTACAGTTGAACCTGCATCTAGCAGTTAGTTTTAATATTACTCAAGTATAGCATTTTGTTATATATGTATACCTTCATTCAGCAGTCACCACTTTTTAAGTCCTTCGACTGACAGCTTAATAACAGATTTGACTGTATATCATTTTTCTCAGGTCAGTTCTTGGAGTATTGTTACTTTAAATAATTGATCAGCTTGTGACAATATGTTTTATGTTAATATGCAAAAAATGAATCAGCAGTGACAAAAAATTGTTCAGGTAGTGCAAAAAATTGATCGACCAATGCAAAAAGTGATCAGCTTATGACAAAAATTGTTTTACCGATACAAAAAGTTGTGACTGTATTTGATGATGATTGATTGTTGTGGCGGACAGTTCCCAGGAGGAGAAGGACAAGTGGATCGAGGATGTGAACGAGGCGGTCATCCAGGCCAAGAACCGGACAGAGGACAAGCTGAAGTATGCCAGCCTCAAGTCCAGCACCAGTAAGTACCCGCTGTGGGTTCGAATCCCGGTAGGGACTTCAGATTTTTCATGTGAGGAAGCCTTCCAGCTGGCTTGTGGTAGGTCAGTGGTTCTAACCGGGTACCTCTGTGTACTCGGGGTCTTCCTCCACCTGTAATTAGCTGGACGTCGCTATGTGATTGAAAATACTATCGCAGCGACGGTAAACCACCATACAACAACCAGTATGTATATATAAGTCTTGTAAGATATGATTAAGTGGTATGTTGAGGCCCTACAGATATGGGGCCTCCGTGGTAAATTTGCTGACTTTAACACTCACTCAGCCCCTCACCGCGTGGGTTTGAATCCTGGCAGGGTCATTTGGATTTTCATGTGAGGAAGCCTTCCAGCTGGCTTGGGGTAGGTCAGTGGTTCAACCCAGATGCCTCCATGCGTTCGAGGTCTTCCTCCACCTGTACTTAGCTGGAGATTCACTATATGACTGAAATACTGTCGAAGCGACGGTAAACTCAAATAGTCAAGTCCTTTCAAATATACAGGAATATAAGGTCATACCTGTAGAGGGTTCGAATTAAAGCTTGCATACTCACTAAATGCGAGTGGAAATTTCATGTACTTTTCTTTTGCGAGTGGAAATAGAATAGCTGATGTTGAGTTTAAGAACTGTGATCCAAAGCCTGCATCTGGAAAGAGACAGAATAGACCCACCATTCTGCTAAATGGGGCCAAAATTAACCAAAATAACATGATCAGGTTGCTGTTACTGCATGCTATGGTTCAGTGATTTGCACTGTATTGTTAAAACTGATACTTGATTCTTTACAAGTAAATGATTTTAACCCTTTCCCTCATATAGACTCATTTTGACGCACTCAATAGGTACCACATAAAGTCTGATCTGCAGAAAACCACAGTTAAACTTCACCAAATTTAATTACAAAATCCTCATTTCCAGACCACTGAGGAGCAGCGAACAGCATAAAACCTGGTTTTGATCTGGTTTTATGCTGTTCGCATAGGTCTTTTCATGGTTTCCTCTATGAGGGAAAGGGTTAAACCTAAAAATTGCGAGTTGATTTTTCATTTAGCAAGTTAAAGAATTTACTACTTGCTAAAAATAGCAAGTGCAAAATTTGGCTAAATTTAAACCCTGCCTGTATAACAGCCAGTGTGAATGAAGGAAGGGAAGTGACTGGAGTCCAGGTAAATTTAAGCTGAAAAACAACCACCTTCTGATAAAGCCTGGTCCTACTGACAAAAATCTCTATATTAAAACAACTGGCTGCCATATGCTTTATGTAGCCAGCAGTCAAGAAATGCTTTCCCAACGATAAGTTTACACTGCCTGTGGCGGTTAGTGTGGTCGGATTTGAGTTGATAGCCGACTAGAAGCCAGACGTCTCTGAAGTGAAGCCATACAGATCAGTGTATCATGCATACTCTGTATCTGTTTGGGGCAGGTTTCAAACCTCCTGAGGTGTCTAAATTAACAACACATTTTATTTATCTGCAAACCCTCAATATGTCAGCAAGAGTTACTTTCTTGATATTCCTGGACGTTACATTCCTCTGGTTAATCCGTATCACAATACAAAATCAATGTTTACCATGACATCTTGTTCAAGGAAAACACACTTGGCTTAAATTGATAATATTATAGGAGTTTATTGTGTGATCTATAACATACTGTTATCAATTGCATTAATTACTTTGAACTTTTTTCTAGATGATTTGGTCTAATATTGGTTGCAGATATCATTTTGAATGGAAAGGGTCATGTGGTGAGAGGGTAAATCTGTCTGTGTTGCAGGTTCCACGGAGAACGTGGAGACAGCAGGAAGTGGGGACCAGGCCCCGCCCTCCCCGGAGAAACAGATCCAGCACCGTGCCAACACCACCATGCACGTGTGTTGGCATAGAAACACCTCTGTCAGCAAGAGGGACCACGAGAAGGCAGTCAAGGTACAAAGGGTTTTTTGTTGTTGTTTTTTTTAAGATTTGAATTGGCTTTCTAAGATGCTGTCGTAACATCAGGGAAGTGGTTAAGGTAGGTGATTAGGATCATTGGACGTTTGGTGTCCATCTGGTATTCCGTATGGCATCCACAGTTGGTTTGTTAATGTTCTATCGTCTTCATTTCTGAATAAAATCTTTGTAAAATAATGCTTTTAATTGTCTCTAAAAGCATAGATATAGGTGAGTGATATAGGGCCATGTTATTTCAATTTTTCAATGTATCCTGCATTTGACCAGAGCTTTACTTTAAAGGAATAAGTGATCTAACTTTGAATCTCAGATAATTTTTATTTTTTTTATTTGTACAGTGGAAACTCCCCAAACCGGACCCTCCGTAAATCGGAATCCTTCTCATTCCGGACGATCTCATAAGTCCCGTTTTTTTGCTTATTTGATACATATAGAAAATAACTCTCTAATCCGGATCCTCCGTATTCTGTACTCCGGACGCAAGTTTTGGTCAGGTTGTCATATTTGTGCTTAAAAAACCCTCTGTAATCCGGATGCTGTTTTCCAAAATCATTTGTTTCTTCATAAAAACGCGGTGAAAGGGAAGAAATATTAATCGTCTGGACTGTCAGGTATAAGGTTTATGGGTAATTTGCCATAAGCTCATGTCACAGTATGGTGACTTTTTTAAAGTTCTAATATCCATTAAAAAGCTGAATAAGCTGAATTTTTGCATATCAGTGTTGCTTATAATGTATAAAGCTGCATAAGTGTTTTTGCTTGAAACATGTATTGTAATCATACATATGTCCAAGTGAGATTTATGTTTATGAAATTATAAAAAACAATGTTGACTTTATTTTGTTTTTAAGAATGAAAGAAAAAAACAGAGAGAAAAAGAATGAGAGTATAGCAGGTGATTATAAAAAAAAATCTGAGAGAAAAATAGAGTGGGTATTATGTTCAAAATATTATTATGACAATAAAGATCTATTAAGAAAAAGTTAAGAAAAAATATCATCATCATCATCCACAACAACAGCTGAGTCTGATTTACAAAACCTCCGTAATCCGGAATCCTCTCTAATCCGGACTTTTTTGCTGGTCCCGAGGGTGTCCGGTTTAGGGAGTTTCCACTGTATATGGATTTGAGATGCATTTTCAGTTATATAATGTGGTATCTAAAATTGATTCCCAAATTAAAATAAGTTTGCACAAGATGAATTTTGCACTTTGTTCCTTTTATAATATGAACTTCTTGTTTTATAAATACATATATCCAGAAATAAACTAAATATAATGCTGACAAAGAAAATTGTTTTTCCGAGAAAATCTAAAATTTCTGACATGGTTGTTGCTATAAATATGCTTCTATTTTGCATTATGGTTTTCTTCTGAAGAAAATCTCCTTTATACTACTTTATAAGTAGTATTAATTCAGCTCATAAAAAGTTGATTTTCCTGGAAATTAGCATTGGCCAATCATTCTTTGATGTATTGAAGATGCAATGAGAATACATGATAAAGAGAGACTTTCAGGAATATGTTGAATCATATATAGATTGTGCATTAGAAGGATTATGAGGCAGCCATAATGATTTGCATTCACTTATTTCAATATCAGATATCATTGGATATGGTAGCATGCAATGTAACCAAAAAAAAGTATGTAGCAATGGTTGTAGCAAATTTGAAATGAGTTCAGGTTTAACAGTACATGTATTTTATTATACTAAACAAAGATGATGTTAATCACTAGCTAATGGCCATTGAAAACAATTTTCCGCCAGGTTTGTTAACTTCTCTTCTTGATTGACAAACATTTGAAGGCATATTTTGTGAATGTTTTTCAAAGAATGTTTGAGTGATGCACACCGCGGAAAGCCAGTAATATATTTTTATAGCTTTACCCATTACATCAGAAACATTCATGTATAAATTTATTGATTTACTAGACTATTGTGTAGATAAAGGCAAACAGAGTAGACACTAATCAGACAATTCTTGGAAGATTTACCAAGGTGTCATACACTTACATTAAGACAGAGAGAGTTAACATTAGAAATGTTAAGATAGTAAGATGACAGATTTCCTGATGAGTTTTTTTTTTTATAAAGCAAGAAGTTTATTAGGTACCTGTACTATAAATTGAACAATTAGTTGTACTTATCCTTCTTGACGGTTTCTGGGTTGGACCAGTACTTTGCACCCGGGAAGGTCATGAAAACCGCTTACCCACAACCTTGGGATCCGTAATCGGATATGTTACCACTGGACTACAGTGCCTGTAATGGTTTTGTGCACTTTGTTCTTAACACAGACTGTAGCTCATTCATATTAATAAGCTATTCAACATAATCCCTTCTACAATCTTACAAAACTTGTTTGAAACATAATTTTGTGCCTGACTTGCATATACTAAAGGTTAATATAAATAATTTGTAAGAAAATATCAGAAGTGGAAACAAAGCTGACACAGAAATTCACCTTCCATATTTCATAATTTGCTAAAGTTAACATGGCCCAACTTGTGCTGTAATCCTGCTGAAATAAAAAAAAAACTCTAGTAGAGACTTCTTGGTTTTTCATCAATAAATGTTTGTATTATACAGACTTGCATAGTATAATCTACAGTATCACCTATATGCTGCAGTATCACCTATATGCAGCAGTATCACCTATATGCAGTATCACCTTTATGCTGCAGTATCACCTATATGCCACCTATATGCCACAGTATCACCTATATGCTGCAGTATCACCTATATGCAGTATCACCTATATGCTGCAGTATCACCTATATGAAGTACCACCTATATGCATTATCACCTATATGCTGCATTATCACCTATATGAAGTACCACCTATATGCAGTATCACCTATATGCTGCATTATCACCCATATGCATTATCACCTATATGCTGCAGTATCACCTGTATGCTGCAGTATCACCTATATGCTGCAGTATCACCTATATGCATTATCACCCATATGCTGCAGTTTCAGCATTTCAATGTTGGTTTTGATTTTTTTTATGTAATTTAGGAATTTTCATTTTCTTACCTGGCACAAAGAATTGGTCTAACTCAGAACCTTCAAAAGGGACTTAATATAAGAACTTGTTGACTTGGTGATGTATAAATATGTAAGTTAAAACTTAGACATAAAAACACTCATTTGTTTATCATCCATTTCATACCCCTGATATTTCTTGTCTTCACAGAATCAGCTGAGTGGTTACCTGCTCCGGAAGTTCAAAAACAGCAATGGATGGCAGAAGTTGTGGGTCGTCTTCACCAACTTCTGTCTCTACTTCTACAAAACATATCAGGTAATGTAAATTGAATCTACACAGGATTTCTATTGGAAATTTGCCATGTCAAATCCTGTCCTACAGTCACATGACATGAGGACAAGGTGAGAGTGTCCTACAGTCGCATGACATGAGGACAAGGTGAGATTGTCCTACAGTCACCTGAAATGAGGACAAGGTGAGATTGTCCTACAGTCACATGGCATGAGGACAAGATGGGATTGTCCTACAGTCACATGACAGTCACATGACATAAGGACAAGGTGAGATTGTCCTACAGTCACATGACATGAGGGCAAGGTGAGATTGTCCTAAAATCACATTACATGAGGACAAGGTGAGATTGTCCTACAGTCACATGACATGAGGACAAGATGAGATTGTCCTACAGTCACATGACATGAGGACAAGATGAGATGGTTCTACAGTCACTTGACATGAGGGCAAGGTGAGATTGTCCTAAAATCACATTACATGAGGACAAGGTGAGATTGTCCTACAGTCACATGACATGAGGACAAGATGAGATTGTCCTACAGTCACATGACATGAGGACAAGATGAGATTGTCCTACAGTCACATGACATGAGGGCAAGGTGAGATTGTCCTACAGTCACATGACATGAGGGCAAGGTGAGATTGTCCTAAAATCACATAACATGAGGACAAGGTGAGATTGTCCTACAGTCACATGACATGAGGACAAGATGAGATTGTCCTACAGTCACATGACATGAGGACAAGATGAGATGGTCCTACAGTCACATGACATGAGGACAAGATGAGATTGTCCTACAGTCACATGACATGAGGACAAGGTGAGATTGTCCTACAGTCACATGACATGAGGACAAGATGAGATGGTTCTACAGTCACTTGACATGAGGACAAGATGAGATTGTCCTACAGTCACATGACATGAGGACAAGGTGAGATTGTCCTACAGTCACATGACATGAGGACAAGATGAGATTGTCCTACAGTCACATGACATGAGGACAAGATGAGATTGTCCTACAGTCACATGACATGAGGACAAGGTGAGAATGTCCTACAGTCACATAAATCCGACAAGAATTTCTCGAACAGCTTTAATAAGGAGCCAGACAAGAACATACAATTTTAATGCTGAAACAAAAAAAGAATCATTCTGGGTATTTTAGAAAACAATAATCATCAATTATGTCCTGATATTTTGTTCATCATCTGGGCAAATAAATCACCAGTCTACTTCACTTGTCAGTTACCAGATACCATCAGATCAGTGAATATCTGATATCCTGGCTGTCACAAATGGTAAAGTGTCGGCGGTTGATCTATTCATGAAAGGAAAATAATCAAGCAGAAAGTTAAAGGTTGTTCAATAACCATATATTTAATGTTTCTAGCTGTCAATATAATTGTTAGTACAGTTAAGTTATAGTAAGATATGTTCATGCAATCAATTTCTCATTAAAAACTTTTACTTTCATATAATAAAATGATACATGAGGGGTGTTCAAAAAGTATCCAGAAAAGAACAGTTACGCAATTTGTATAATTTCATCTTTCAGATTAAATTCAAATATATCGAAGTATTACTTTTGAAAATTTTATTCAAATAACCATATTGATAAATTTAATAAGCCATGGAACCTTTCCAGATATTTTTCTGAACACCCATCATTATTAGTTCCTGATTAATTTTAATCAGACATTAGTTTTGTGCAAATTATACAAGCTGCCATTTGGGTTTGTAGCATTATATCAATTTAAAAATGGGTATGTTAATGAGTGGCTGAAATTTCCACTGTGAAAATAGGAAAGGTCTCTACAATAAGATTGAATTACCCATCAGTAAGTTCTCATAAGGATTGGCCTGTTTGCAATCTTTGAAGTCTTATGTTCCATCAGTCATACTGTACCATACTGGATCTTATTTCCAACCACTTGTTGATTATCACAGAAACTTAAATCAATCTGCAAACTTTCCTTGGCATAATTTATATTTGGTAAGTCACTGTCAAAGTTTTCTTGGGCTGAAGTGAACTGCTTTATTAAACCATCAACTTGATGTATTATTTTATTGCCATATTTCACACAAACTCATTCATGAATTAGGTCAGAGATTTTTTTCCCTCTGGTTTGTGGCAACCCTGATTTCATTTTCATCATATCTCATATATTGTGTGGAAGCAAATTTGTAAGAATTGTCCATCTTTTACGACTTTAAGCCTCATGGGCAATAGAAAGACAGACAAGCAGTAATAATTACACGTAGACGGGGACAATTTTTGATGTTTTAAACCGAAAAACAGGAGTAGTACAAGAATTAGATTACCAGTGGAGTCCTTTCCCTCAACTCTGTACAATTAGTAGTGCAGTTTAAAGCCATTACTGCAAATTGGTTGTAGCAGCTTCCATTTAGAAACCTCCTCAATCAATTGCAGTGTGTGAGAAATAGCGCTGCGGAGGAATTGTTGCTTCTCCTGGTCTAGATGACACCTCTGTCTGTCTGTGTAGAATATTGGAAGGTGGTCTCATACGCTTGTTTACTATACATGTATGTTCATTTATTTTTTTTTTACACCTATGCATTGTTTATTATACATACATGTGTTACATAATTATGTGCGTTGTTCATTTTTAGCTTATCTTTGTCAAAGGTGAATTATTGTGATCAATAAATGTCTGGCGTCAGTTGTCCGACGTCCATTTTCAACATTTAGCGCTTCCTACTCAGTCAATTTTCATAGAATTTCTCAGGAATGTTCCATGGGTGGTCTTCTTCCAAAATTATTCAAAAAGATTAAATTCATAGCAAAATCTGGTTGCCATGGCAACGAAAAGGGGGGAAAATGTGAAAACTTCCAAAACCTTCTTGTCCAATAGTACTTACTGGATTTTAAAATATTTTGGCACAGATGTTCCTTGGGTCACTCTCTCTACCAAGGTTGTAAAAATTATTTGAATCTGTTGAAAAACATGGCCACCAGGAGTCAGAGACAGTTTTGCTTATATGCATATAGTACAAATTTGAAAAATCTTCTAGAAGTACTGGCTGGAGACAATTACTGCATGGATTTCTAAGTGTTTTTATTGGCACAGATGTTTCTTGGGTCACTTGCTACAAAGATAGTAAGAATTATTTGGATCTGTTGAAAAACTTGGCAGCCAAGGGGCAGAGCCCATTTTCCTTATATGTATATAGCACTTTGAAAATCTTCTTGTCCAAAGGTACTGTCTGGATTTCAAGGTGTTTTTTTTTAACAAATATGTTCCTTGGGAGACTCTACCAAGATTGTAAAGATTAGTTGGATCTGTTGAAAGACAGGGCCACCAGGAGGCAGAGCCTGTTTGCAATATTCAAATGTAGTACAAATTTGAAAATTTTTCTTGTCCAAGAGTACATATTGGATTTTATAAAAGTTTGGCACAGATGTGTCTTCGTTTACTTTTACCAAGATTGTAAAAAAAAATTAATTGGATCGGTTGAAAAACATGGTTTGTCAGGGGTCGGAGCCTGTTTTCCTTGTACACATGCATAAAATACAAATATGAAAAATCTTCTTGTCCAAAAGTACTGGCTGGACCAAGTTTTTTTGGCACAGGTATACGATGGGTCACTCTCTACCAATATTATTAAAATTATTATACCCCCCCCGCAACGAAGTTAGGGGGGGGTATACTGGAATCAGGTTGTCCGTCCGTCCGTCCGTCCGTCTGTCCGTCCGTCTGTCCGTCCGTCTGTAGACACAAAATTCTGCGGACTACTCCTCCTAAACTTCTGGAAGGATTTTGATGAAACTTGCTGGCAATGATCCTTAGACATTGTATTAGCGCGTTATCTATATAGCATTGAGTTACCTCCCCTATTTACCAAGTTATGCCCCTTTGATGATTTTTGCATTACAAACTTCTGCGGACTACTCCGCCTAAACTACTGGAAGGATTTTAATGATACTTGCTGTCAATGATCCTTAGACATTGTAGCAGCGCGTTATCTATATAGCATTGAGTTACCTCCCCTATTTACCAAGTTATGCCCCTTTGATGATTTTTGCATTACAAACTTCTGCGGACTACTCCTTCTAAACTACTGGAGGGATTTCAATGAAACTTGCTGTCATTCAACCTTAGACATTGTAGTAGCGCTTTTTTCTATATAACATTGGGTTACCCCCCCCCCCCTCCCCCTGTTTTAAAGATATGTCCCTTTGATGGTATTTGTTTTACAATTTTCTTCCATTGATAGATTTCAGTGAATCTTAATGATATTTATCCATAGACATAGGTATATCCATAGGTATGTGTTACAAAGGATCACTA
Organism: Solen grandis; assembly: GCA_021229015.1. Classification (NCBI taxonomy): domain Eukaryota; kingdom Metazoa; phylum Mollusca; class Bivalvia; order Adapedonta; family Solenidae; genus Solen; species Solen grandis. Next base: position 50,119,557 of record CM037789.1, on the reverse strand, counting down.
GATTTCCATGTAGTTGGCACATATGTCCTCTGTATATTAAGATGGAGTGTTGCATACAAGAATTCTGATTTCATGCTCCAAAGCCATGTTTGACAAAAACACTTGCGGGGGGGTATTAGTAAGCCCTTAGGCGACAGTTCTAGTTTGGTTCTGTCAAAAAACATGGCTGCCAGGGGGCAGACCCCTTTTTAGCTCAACTATTCGAAGAATATGAGAGCTATTGTAGTCGCCCTGGCGTTGGCGTTGCAGCTTTTGGTTAAAGTTTTGCATGCAAGTTACTATCAACCTTATAACTCTTGACTGAATTTTATATGAATTATGGCCCCTTTTTAGTCCCCTACCGGTGTTCACACCGGAGGGGACTATAGGTTTGCCCTCCGTCTGTCCGCTCAAATCTGGATCCCGCGATAACTTAATAACTAAGCAAGCTAACTTGATGAAACTTGGTATATGACTAGATGGCAATGTGTAGATTATGCACGTCATTTTATTTTTGTTCTTTGACTAAAATTGTGGTTGCTATGGTAACGGAAATAGTGAAAATATGACAAAAATGGGATCCCGCGATAACTAAGCAAGCTAACTTGATGAAACTTGCTATATGACTTAGATGGCAATGTGAAGATTATGCACATCATTTTATTTTTGTTCTTCGACTAAAATTGTGGTTGCTATGGTAACGGAAATAGTGAAAATATGGCAAAAAATGGGATCCCGCGATAACTAAGCAAGCAAACTTGATGAAACTTGGTATATGACTAGATGGCAATGTGTAGATTATGCACGTCATTTTATTTTTGTTCTTCGACTAAAATTGTGGTTGCTATGGTAACGGAAATAGTGAAAATATGGCAAAAAATGGGATTGATTACCATATTGAGTCAAGGTGGAGCCGGTAGGGGACTTTATGTGTTGCATACAACACCAGTTACTTGTTAACTTAGAAATTTTGGTTAAAGTTCTGCATGCAATATAAAATTTGGTTAAAGTTTTGCATGCAAGCTTCTATCAGCCTTATATCTCAATAACCATTCATGGTATTGACTTGAAAGTTTATGAATATGTTAAGGGGCATCAGACAATCAAGGTAGATAACTCTTGATGGAATATGTTACAAATTATGGCCCCTTTTTAACTTAGAAATTTTGGTTAAAGTTTTGCATGCAAGGTACTTTCATGCTAATATCTCAGTATCCAGACATGCAATTGATTTGAAACATCTTCAATACATTTAAGGGTATCATACTTTCAAGGTAGATAACTTTTTATGGAATATATTAAAAATTATGGCCCCCTTTTAACTTAGAATTTTGGTTAAATTTTTGCATTTAAGTTACTATCCAGCTTATATCTCAGAAATTGCTTGTGGAATTGACTAGAAAGTTAAGGAGTGTCTTCAGGGGCATCATAAAACCAAGGAGGATAACTTTTGGACTGAATTTTATGCAAATTATGGCCCTTTTCTTGCTTGGATTTTTGGTTAAAGTTTTGCATGCACAGTGTTATTATGCTCATGTCTCAGTAACTTGGCATTGGATTGATTTTAGACTTCATAAAAATTTTAAGGGGTATCAGACTGTCAAGGTATATCATTTTTGACTATTATTTGTACAAGGTATATGAAGGGCAAGAATTGAAATAGATTTCATTTGATTTACCAGCAAGCATTTTAATAGTCAAGCGTGCTGTCCTCTGACAGCTCTTGTTCCATAATATAATATCTACTGTTTCTTTTCCTCCCACTAATACCTTGTTCTCGGGTGAGTGATTCAAGGGCCTTCATGGCCCTTTTCAGCTCACCTGAGCACAATGTGCTCATGATGAGCTATTAGGATCACCCTTCGTCTTGTCATCCACCATAGGTCGTCAACAATTTGCTTTTTAAAAATGACATTTCCTCTGAAGTCTTGACATGATTTGATAAAACTTGGCAGGGGTGATCCTTTGGTGAACCTTCACAATTTTTTTTTAAATAAACATGATGCATGCAGAACTCTGGTTGCCATGGCAATGGAAAAAAGATGAATTATGAAATTTTTAAAAATACAGTGGAAACTCCCTAAACCGGACCCTCCGTAAACCGGAATCCTTCTCATTCCGGACGATCTCATAAGTCCCGTTTTTTTGCTTATTTGATACATATAGAAAATAACTCTCTAATCCGGACCTTCGGACGCAAGTTTTGGTTTTTTTGTGCTTAAAAAACCCCTGTAATCCGGATGCTGTTTTCCAAAATCATTTGTTTCTTCATAAAAACGCGGTGAAAGGGAAGAAATAATAATCGTCCGGACTGTCAGGTATACGGTTTATGGGTAATTTGCCATAAGCTCATGTCACAGTATGGTGATATCCATTAAAAAGCTGAATAAGCTGAATTTTTGCATATCAGTGTTGCTTATAATGTATAAAGCTGCATAAGTTTTTTTGCTTGAAACATGTATTGTAATCATACATATGTCCAAGTGAGATTTCTGTTTATAAAATTATAAAAACAATGTTGACTTTATTTTGTTTTTAAGAATGAAAGAAAAAAAACAGAGAGAAAAAGAATGAGAGTATAGCAGGTGATTATTAAAAAAATCTGAGAGAAAAATAGAGTGGGTATTATGTTCAAAATATAATTATGACAATAAAGATCTATTAAGAAAAAGTTAAGAAAAAATATCATCATCAACATCATCATCCACAACAACAGCTGAGTCTGATTTACAAAACCTCCGTAATCCGGAATCCTCTCTAATCCGGACTTTTTTGCTGGTCCCGAGGGTGTCCGGTTTAGGGAGTTTCCACTGTATTCTCCTTCAAAACTACTGGTCAGATTTCAAAATGTTTTAGTACAGATGTTCCATGGGTAACCCTATACTCAGGTGAGCAATCCAGGGCTTCTATTGCCATCTTGTTTTTTTTTTTTTTTTTTTTTTTTATGTTGGCTTTCATTTTACATGACAGGTTGTACAAATGTGCTGTTTATTATGCACACATGTGTTTGTTTATAATACATATGTATGTTGTACATGGTTCTTACCTGTGTCCTTCAACCCTTTCCCTCATAGAGGAAACCATAAAAAGACCTATGCAAACAACATAAAACCAGATCAGCCTGCGAGTAACTCGCATGCTGATCAGGTTTTATGCTGTTCGCTGCTCCTCAGTGGTCTGGAAATGAGGACTTTATTATTAAATTTGGTAAGGTTTAACTGTGGTTTTCTGCAGATCAGGCTTTATGTGGTACCTATTGAGTGCGTTAAAATGAGTCTATATGGGGAAAGGGTTAAAAAAAAACATGTAAAATACTAAACATGCCTGTTCATTATATAAATGTAGTCTTGTATTGTACAAGTGTTTTTTATGTTCTTATGACTTAGTCCTTTACACCGTCTATAGCTCAAATCATCCATTACATAGACAAATATACATGTAGCCTTGTCATAAAGCTACCAGAGCTGTTTGTTTTAAACAGGAGTTTGTGTCTGACTAATACAGGCCAACAATTATAGTGAATTAATAGCTATCATGAATACATCAAACTTTGTTTGAAGTATAAGACACATGTATATATTTTTCGGCGTAGCTGTATAAAATCGATTTCGATGTTTATTTTTAGACCAAAATCCCCCCTGCAAATCTGCAGAAGTGGACTCGCCCACTTTAACCTGTTGATCATGTAGTATGCGGAGGAGGTGGAAGTTAACCCATATATTATAATTAACACATACTTTCCTATCAATTAGGGGGTCTTACTTTATCAATACGGATCTAACCAACAAACATTATGAATCTTACATATACAATAACATACCTTTGACCCCTTTTTGTAATAAGTTAACTTAACCATGTCAGTGTGTACAGAATGTATATAAATAGACTGCATGATCACTATTTTAAGAATACATCTGGGTTCCCGGAAATACAGTCTATTATTAGATTGTAGGAGTTCAGTTTGTTTTCCATTTTACGCCGAATATCTTTTTTTAAAGATATTTCTTGTTTATATTATTCATACACTAGAACTTCACAAGAATTTTACACCATGATAAGTAATTGTGCACATTTGCTTTCTTTCTTCATGATTATAATCAAGGCAAAGAAGAATAATGGCCCTTGTTCGTAGCACTGACTTACTGTCTGGACCGGTCTTTAGATCTATTTTTAGTACGGCTTAAATAGTATACATATATAGAGGTATGGTATTCAATGTGACTATTTCTTTGTTCAATACTTATCAAGTACTTATCAGTAAACTCGGGGTCTTCCTCCACCTGTAATTAGCTGGACGTCGATATATGATTGAAATACTATCGCAGCGACGGTAAACCCCAATACAACAACAACAACTTATCAGTAAAGGGCATAGAAGCGGTTGATTTTGAAAGAACATATTTGATTGGTCCAAAGGCAGCTGTGTAGTCAATGAAATATGGCTTTATATCTTGACATTCACAGTGGCAACAAACAAACTCCCCATTATACAGGCACAAGTCTTGATCAGCTTATTCTTTATTAACCCTTTCCCTCATAGAGGAAACCATGAAAAGACCTATGCGAACAGCATAAAACCAGATCAGCCTGCAAGTAACTCGCAGGCTGATCAGGTTTTATGCTGTTCCCTGCTCCTCAGTGGTCTGTAAATGAGTTCTTTGTAATTAAATTTAGTAAGGTTTAACTGTGGTTTTCTGCAGATCAGGCTTTATGTGGTACCTACTGAGTGCGTCAAAATAAGTTTATATGAGGGAAAGGGTTAAAGCCAAAAGTTGTTGTAAATTGAGCCTCAAATATGTCACTATCTTGTTACTATCATAGTTTGTGTACATCGGGACTATATCATAGACCTTGTGATAAGCACACTACCGTTCCATGATAATCTTGTACTGATTTGTTTCTCTAGTTGCTGGGGTAAAGTTTGGGGAAAATAAGAAAAAATGAATTCTCAGGTACTGTGAAATTTTCGTTGCACACTAAATTTTGTTGATTTTGTGGAGGATTTATCCACTAATATTTATTTAATTCCCAAGAAAATTTTCCCTTATATAGACATCATGTGTTCTAGAACATAGATCCTCAAATAAATGTACCCAAAAATTTCCTCTAGGTACATAAGCAACAAAATTTAATGTCGACGAAAATTAATGATTTTATAGTATTACACACAACTCTTCTCCAAAAACCAAAACAGAAGTGAAGTCCAATAAATGCACACTATACATAGATGGTAACAGTATTTGTACGTCTTCAGGATGATTACCCACTTGCCAGTCTGCCCTTGTTGGGGTACGCTGTGAGTCAACCAGAGGAGGAAGACGGCATCCATAAAGACCATGTGTTCAAACTGCAGTTCAAAAATCATGTCTACTTCTTCAGGGCCGAGAGTGAATACACATTTGAGAGGTACGATACAGTCTTGCTTTGTGTTCTCAATTCAAACTACATGTAATATCATTATTAATGTAGTATCATCTCCTACGCTACTGTCCCCTATGGTTGAGTGGTCCGAGCATCTGTCACAGGATTGGGAAGTTCTTTATATAATAATTGTTAGAGTAATACATGCCAGACTCCTTTGTTTAAATAGCATATTTTGTTGATCATTATATTCCTGCTTAACAAAGTGAAATATGTGCCATGTAGGATAATGCACATTATTTTTTCGTATCCCGTTTTTAGCTCACAATGTGATCAGGGTGAGCTATTGGATCAACCTTTGTCCGTTGTCGTCTGTTGTGTTGCGTCGACAACTTTCTTTAAATGACTTCTCCTCTGGAACCACTAGGTAGAAATTGATGAAACTTGGCGTGAATGATCCTTAGGTGGCCCTTCACAAAACTTATTCCCTGCTGAAATTTGGTTGCATGCATGAGAATTTTATTGAAGAAACTTGAAAAAAGTCTTCCTTCTTTGAAACCAATGGTCAGAATTTATTTTCATTTGGCACAAATGGTCACCTCATGGCTGGCTACCATAATTGCTAAGATAAAATTTATCCCTTGAAAAATGAGGCTCCTAAGGGGTTCGCCTATTTCTCTATATACTCTATATTTAGAAAATTCAAAAATCTTTTATGAAACCATTTGTTAGAATTTAATTTCTTTTGGTATGTATTGTCTCTTATGGCTGTCTACCATAATTACTGAAAAAAAATGATTCTTTGAAAAATGAGGCCCTTAGGGGGTATACATAGTAAAGTTAAAAAATTCTTCTAGAACTAATGTTCAGAATTAATTGTTTTGCACTAATGATAACCTCAAAGTTTCATACTATAATTGTATACACATTTTTGATCCCTTGGAAATTGAGGCCTCCAGATTACTTAAGAATTCTTTGTATCTGAAACTTGAATCTGGTTGTTGCTTGAAGAAACCAGGTAAAATCAAATGATTTGATTGTTCAAAAGTAACTTTATTGAATAAAAGCAGTGAAACATTGCTATTCCTTACCTTCTGTAAAAGCTCAGGTAATTATGTCTGCTTTTTTTTTCAATGAAAGCTATTGATCGACATTCAGACAAGGGACAAAGAAACTGTCATCAAGACACTGGGAAAAATCATTTTACTGTATGAATTGTTTAAATTATCAGTTCTTTCAATAAGAATAAAATGTACGTTTCAGGTGGATGGAAGTTATCAACAGTGCTACAAGTTCAGCTCGTCGGATAAGACTCTTCAGCAGAATGGACAGCACCCAGCAGTAACCTACTGACCTGTACCAGCAGCCTGGACCTGTGTGACCTTCACCTTTATCAGTCTCACATGAGAGTGATGTAAAGAATCACCTGTAGAAATAATTTGACTTTAAAAAGAAGAATCGCCTGTGGAAATAATTTGACTTTAAAAAGCTTAATTTTTGTTCATTAAAATGACCTTGACCTCCTTGTCATTGTTACATGGGTCAAGTCATAATAAAAGTGGCTTAAATATCAAGGTAACTTGCTAGAAGTATTTGATCTTGAACCTAAAAACATTTTCTCTGTAGGCAAAGCAATTTCAGCTAGTATGTAATGGGACAAGACAAATAGTAGCCAAATTTTGCAACAGGTTTTGCTACAGCAAGACAAAGCTAGGTATATAGTACTTGGAAAGAAAAGTTTCATTTATGGCATGTTTCAAGAAAGAATTCTACATACTTATTAAGGTAGTAAATTCTCTCTTCATACTTAAGGTAGCACATTCTCCCTATATTTTAACACAGATGTAAATCATTACCATATTGTAAAGTGATTTGCTTGAAATCTAGGCATTAATGTTATTTTTTTGTTTTGCCAGCATGTAAAAGTATATTGTTTTTAAATCTGCTGGAATATTTTTTCTAAAAAGCATTTATTACCACTTTATTCATTTTAATACTATGAAATTTGATTATAGTTTTAAGTCCATTTTTGCACATATAGAGATGCTTGTTTATGGTATCTATAAAATATCAGTGTCACAAATTATGTAGACCACCATTAACACAGGAAATACATGTCACATGACGAAAAATTGACTGAAATTCTTGATTATATTGTATTATATTGAAATAAGCACGATAACTTAAGCACCAGAATGGTAGAAATGCTCTTTTTAAGCTCAGTTAACCTTTTCCATGCTAAATTTTTAATTGGGCTTGTTTTTCCTTCATTTTGGACTACCATTGAATTGTTATTTTGGGGGGTCCTTATTGAAACTGTCTTTTGACTGAATAGTGAATGGTGCAGACCATGACTTGGCTGTTCTTTGTCTGCACTAGTCATATGTGTCCATAGCATTTTATTTATCTTATAGGGTCAGTGTAAATCTTAATTGTTCAGAAAAATAGAGACTTGATTCAAGATCTTAAAGTTTGTTGAAATATCTATTAAGGACTACCGGTATGTGGAATAATGGCTTCAAGTTATTTGATAGCAAATAGGAAACCTACTGAATAAATGTGACTATTGTTTGATGTAGATGGTAAAGACACATGTATATGTTTTTTTAAATACTTAAGTAGAAAAAATATGCTGAAAGGAAGTTAACTTTAATAGAAAAAGTGTCAGAATATAAAGTTAATGCTGTTCAAATACTTTAGAACAAGAGATGTCTTTCAGTTGGTATACATGAATTTGATGAATTATTATTAAAAAGAAAAAGAGAGATAATTTGTCAAATAGTGGCAAATAAAAAAATAACTAACCACTTGTTGACCTCTGACACAAATCTTGACTTCATGCACACCTGTGTTTTTATTTTGCATGACTGTAGTGAAATCAGCATACATGCCTTTATTGATATTTTTTTATTCATATTCAGATTGCTCTGATAGTTAAGTTTTCCCATCAAATTATACAAGATTTTTTCAATACTGTATTTGATTTTGAGTATAAACTCAGTTTGAAATTCTTTGTGAATACGGGACTGAGCCGCTCTTTGACAAAGTTCTCAACAGCTAAAAATTCTCAAAAAAAACACCACAATTAAGAGGAAATAGAAAACTAATATCTTGTTTGAATATGCTTTTGATAAACTGTTTTTCAAAGTTTGTATTCTCTTGGTATATAATTAAGGGACCTCTGGATTCTCAAAATCTTCAAGAATTTCTCTAGAGATATTTCTTAAGAAATTAAACAATCGAAATTTTTCTTAAGAAAATCTCAGTCTCAACAGGAGATATTTCTTGAAATTCTTACTACGAGGGGTGTTCACAAAGTTCCTGGAAAAGTGCTCACATTTCTTTATTACACACTGTAACATCTGAAAATTCTGACCAGTAAAATCTAATACAATAGCAGTTAAATTACAAAATTTCATATGAATCACTTGCATACATGCTGTACAGTTGTAACAATAGACATCATTAACGAAACCTAGTTTCATAAATCTACCATCTTAAGTAAAGAAATGAGAATACTTTTCTGTGAACTTTTTGAACACCCCTCGTAGATGCTCTTTTCTTTTGTGACTCTTTAAGGTGATATGTAGGATTAGTGCTGTATATTTGCATTCATATTTGTAATTCTTAAAACACCAGGTTTCATTGGTTTGCTCATTTGTTGTGGTTCTCATAATTCGTATGCTGTCATTTTACGTGGTTCGTTACATTTTTAGTTAACGCTTTATTATTGTTTGCATAAAGCATTTTAGCCCATGTAAATGTATCCAGATGAAATAAGTTTTGGTTGTAATCTTTTTATTGTTGTAATTATGTTGTCACCGTTTTTTTTGTTGTTTTTTTTAAGTTTATTCTTTTAGCAGTTTTAATGGTGACATCAGAGATGATTTGTACTGCCTAGACTTGATTTTTGCTGCTTTTTGTGTTGTTTTATATGTGTACCGTATTCATTATATATCACCATGTAAAAAAAAAAAATCCTTATCTAATATACATACAAAGAGCTTTATAGCTTTCCAGTCTGGCCTGTTATTTATTTTGATGCCTTGTTTTACTGTTATCTGTTCCATGGTGAGAAAACAGTGAATGATAAAACCAGCAGGAATCCTGATTGTCATGGAGATGGGTTGATGCAGCTAAACACTGCGTTTCTTCAGTTGTCTTTGGGCGAAAACAATGTGACAGTGAAAACATATCAGGTGATTCCATGGTCAGGTTTTCATAATGAAGAAACATATATTGAAATAAGTTTATGTACAACTTAAAATGTGTATATATCAACACAGCAGCCTGTAATTCGTGTGGATGTAACACTGTACCGTTCCAAATTCTCAAGGGAATGTCAAATGTATGATCAGTATAAGGCCTGATTAATGTGTAGCTTGCAAGCTGATCAGGTGTTGTACTGTTCACTACTTCTTAAGAATTTTTGAAGATGTTTCTGGAAGACTGTCAAACTTAGAGTGGTAATTGCTTGCAGTATGGTCATGCTTTACAATGCTCCTTGGTGATGTAAAACGGCTTTATTAAGAGGTAAAGGGTTCATTTGTCCTGGATAAAAAGTTTTCTATATAAGCCAGTGCTGTATAGTTTGTGTGAATGCATATTGTGTAACATAAAAATGTAAACATTCGGTGAAGAAATGTTCATGTTCTGGTAAATAATAAAGTATTCTTACACATGTATAAAACTAACTGAAAAGTATGATGTTCTGAGAAAAATTCCATTCATATACTATATATATTATTGTATTTAAGAATATTGACCCAAAATGTACTTTTATTTATATCCTTTTATTTAATCTGTATAAAGACTGTATTTAACAACATTTTGTAATCAAGCAATATATGAACAAGGATTATGTATGTAGATGTAATATAGGTGCTGGTCTCTACCAGTCTACATGTACAATTGTTAAAGCATTAAGTGTGAGCATGTCTAGTGAGCATGTCAGTCATTCTCACCACATCACCAAGAAAGACATCATTGTTTATCTATTTTCATGATTAAACCATGGCCTAATTATTATTTCTTAATTTTTTGAAAGTTTTTTTATAATAGCTTAATATGAAACTAATGGTGTTTACTAGATATCTCCATTAAAAAGAAAGTTAACCAATTTTCATGTATTTATCATCGCAGTCAAAATGCCCTACAGATTTTTTTTTTTTTTTTTGGCAAAAAGTGGTTTAGGTGAATTAGAAAAGAATCCTGGTTTATCTTTTCTTTTTTTTTTTTACAACCATTATCAAGACTGAAAAAGTTAATTTTTCAATTTAAGTACTGCCATTTATATTTTCCTTAAAAATTTAGATGGTACCACCATTTGATTTGATATTGATAAATTTGAATATTACAATAACATGAATTAAACATAATTTTACAGATTGGTTTCCATTCTCTGTAACCATGGATACAGAAGTAATAAAAAAAAGTGTTATTTTGATTGGTTTTTTTTTGGTTTTTTTTGGCTATTAAACAAAAACTATCTCTCTTTGTGAACATGACCTTGAAGAAAAGAGAAAATGCATGTACAGTGCATCTCATACATGAAAGAAAATGTTTTTATGTGTATTTGGAACTAAAGAAGTTTATTGATTCCAATTTCCTTGACGTTTTTTCCTACCCTAATTTAACCCTTTCCCTCACAGAGAACACCATGAAAAGACTTATGCGAACAGCATAAAACCAGATCAGCCTGCGAGTAACTCGCAGGCTGATCAGGTTTTATGCTGTTCGCTGCTCCTCAGTGGTCTGGAAATGAGGATTTTGTAATTAAATTTGGTAAGGTTTAACTGTGGTTTTCTGCAGATCAGGCTTTAGGTGGTACCTACTGAGTGCGTCAAAATGAGTCTATATGAGGGAAAGGGTTAAAGTGTGTTAATGTGAATTTTACTCATGACTGCTCATGTAGACACTAGGACTTGAGTTTGTAGTGTTGATAATAAAATCATATTTTCCTTTCAATAAACCATCACAATTTGAACTGAATTAGAGTGACTTTATGATTAAATTAATAGGAAGTTCCACATCATAACATTTTATAAATGTTTTACTTCTCTCTTCATAGCAGTTTTACGATTCATTGTGCCTTTATTTTTTGAATTTGCTTTCATTTTTGGGTGATTTTTGTTAAAATTGTTTCAACAAAACTGAATGCTGTTTTTACAGGGGTCCTTAAACTTGCCAGTAACACAAGATCACTAAGTCAGAACATCATGTGACTGGTCACATGACTCTCTATAACTGGACTGGTACTCCATCTTTCCTACACATAGTTTTTCAGTAGGAGAAACTTGATGCCAGTCTCACCCAAGTAAACTTTCATTCAATAAATGATTTTGTTCTGCCTTAAGTCTAGCTGACACTGAAGTTTCGTACATGTTTATAATAAGAACATGCCTCTTTTTTTTCCCCTAAAATACAATATACTACTGTGCAAGTTTATTTTATTTGTAAGTTTAATTTATCAACAAAGGATTTTAAGTGTATGAGGAAAAAAGAAAGTATTGAAAATTTTGGTTATTTTGTACAAATTTCTGATACATTAGAAAACCATTAGGATATTTTTAAAGAAACTGCTTCTAACCGATTTTAATTTTTAAAAATGAACTTATTTGCATATAACTTGAATTATATACAGTTGTCAGTATTTTTTTTCAAGATGCAGGATGGCAGTGTTTTAAATATTGACTTTTATTTACAGATCTCTGCTTATTCCGTTACTTTCTAACCCAAGTTATGCAGCTTTTTGAGAACTGTGTTTAGCTATTCAGGAACAAGACCTTGCTATTTTCTATGACAAGAGTCTAAGATTAAGAGGTTTTGCTCATTCTAGTCTTTAAATTAATTTGAGAACAAAATCAGGCATTTCTAAATATCAGTACCAAAAAGGGTTTTCCAATTTCTATTTTTAGAAAATGGAGTCTCCTTTTTAATGAGAATCTACCATTTCTATTTATAGAAACTGAATTGTGCTGGCATTTCTTGCAAGAAAACCTGTCTGTGTACATACATACATGTGTCAATATTATGCAGTATGAAGTAAGATGAAATATACAACAGAATAAACATAAAATATATAAATCATTGTTATTTTTTTTTTAGTCCTTTGTTAAATATCATTGCTAAGTAACCGGTCACAAATATAATAATGTGACTTTATGCTTGGAGTCCAGAGCATAAGGGAGTTTTATTAAGCCCAGTATCAGGATAACGTGACTAGGTGTGGTATTATGTCATTTGTCTATATTGCTCTATATCTTACATTGACACTCTATATCTTACATTGACAAAAGATCTGAAAGGACTGAAATACTGGGAGTCAGAAGTAAACACAAGCAATCAAATAGTCCTATTTCTAGTTCTGCACGTTATTGTGTTCTACGTTAACTCCGTATCTGAAGGTTTGAAGTTAGATCCCAACAGATCAAGACATTCCAAGGTGGAAAGTACTGGTCCAACCAAAGTACTATAGAAAGCGCTGTGGTCCAGTGGTATATTGCCTGACTGTGCATCCGAATGTTGCGGGTTCGAACCTGTGATCTTCCTAGGTGCAAAGTACTGGTCCAACCCAGTAAACATTGAGAGGGATTAGTATAAGTTGTAAGAACTTGCTTCCCTTACACTAAATCAACTGTAAATTGAATTACATAGTTAATTTTCATTTCTTCTTTTCCACAAAATGCAGTAACAAATGAAAAATATGCTTCATTTTACCTTTTTTTTTTGGCTCACCTGAGCACGTGTGCTCAGGATGAGCTTTTAGGATCGATGAATGTCCGTCGTCCGTCCGTCATCCACAATTTGTTCGTTTGCACTCTAGCATCTTCATTTTATGAGCAATTATCTTCAAACTTTAAACAATGTTTATAACCATAAAATCTCGGCCAAGTTCAATTATGGCTGATATCGGAACATTAGGTCAGGAGTTATGCCCCTTTTAAAATTCAAAAAAGCCAGATTTCACATTGTTTGCACTCTAGCATCTTCATTTCATGAGCAATTATCTTCAAACTTTATATCAATGTTTATAACCATAAAATCACGGCAAAGTTCGATTATGGCTGATACGACATTAGGTCAGGAGTTATGCCCCTTTTAAATTCAAAAAAGCCAATTTCACTTGTTTCACTCTAGCATCTTCATTTTCAATGAGCAATCATCTTCAAACTTATGGCAATGCTTATGACCATAATGTCTCGATTGAGTTTGATTATGACTGAAATCAGTTGATAGGTCAGGAGTTAAGCACCTTTTAATATACAAAAATGCAGATTTCACTTTGTTTACACTCAGCATTTCCTTTTTAGCAATATCTCAACTTAGACTTGTTAATGACCTAATGTCTCGATTGAGTTCAATTGTGGCTGAGATGGGTCATTTAGGTCAGGAGTTAGGCCCCTTTTAATACAAAAAATGCAAGATTTCACTTTGTTTATTCTCTACCAACTTCATTTTTTTAACAATCTTTTTTAAACTTTAAGACAATGTTTATGCCCATAATCTCACAATCGGGTTCAATTATAACTGATATTGACTTGTAAATGTAGGAGTTATGCCCATTTCACCATAAAAAAAAGCCAGATTTCACTTTTACACTCAAGCATCTTTATTTCTTAAGCAATCATCTTTCTCAGGTGAGCGACCAAGGGCCATCTTGGCCCTCTTGTTAGCTTTTAAGGGATATTTCAGCAAGTATGGTGCACATCTTATTATAACATAATGTAATGTTATTATTTTACTGGTGGATCCATGCAAAACCCAAAGGTTGGGAGTTTGAACCAACCTCTCCCAGACACCAAGTACCTTAGTACAGGGCCAACCAAGTTACCTTTTAGAGGGATATGTAGAAGATGTAAGAACATCTCCAAATCCAGGTAAAAAGGAATAAAATGTCCCTAAATCAGTCAATAAACACACACAAAGTATTCTGTTACATGTATTTCATTATTTAAAAATTAAATATCATAATATCTAGCTTGAAATATTGATAGCTCTGTAAAACAGCAAAATACAACCTGGATTCATAAATATCATACCCAGCAAGTTCATCCTGAATAATTATGAATTTAACAATTGCAGAAGCAACATGTTCAAAGCACAATAAAATTCACCATAGGAGTTACTGCTATGTATTATATGTCCCTACAATAAAATAAAAATTGGTAAGCTGACACTGGTCTCAAACTCCAATTCCAACACCACTATATAACACTTATTAATACTAAAACTCTTAAAACTGAAAACATTTATTAAATATTTAAGTATATCTCTAATCACCTTTATAAGCTAACAATATCTGTAAAGAAATGAATTATTTGGGTCATTTTAATTAGGGAAACAAGGATATTAAATTTGCCCTGAAGTAGTTGAGTCTTGACTTGACTATTTGGGTTTACCGTCGCTTCGACAGTATTTCAGTCATATAGCGACGTCCAGCTAATTACAGGTGGAGGAAGACCCTGAATGCACGGAGGCATCCGGGTAGAAGATGTGTCTTACTTAATGATGAGTATGGTTGATAAAAATAGAGCAATTTTTTTTTTCCACTTTAATGTATTGCGACATTTTTTATCCAAGATTAAAGAATATTGAGAAACTGTATTTCTACAGGTGAAACTGATGATAATCTACTAAAAACATTTAATGAATTATAAGTTTAAACTAATAAATTACTTGTAACAAATAAAGTCACAACACAGCAATATATATATGTTTTAAATAAATGAAAAACATACAAAAATGTACTTTAAAACATTTCTTTCCATGCTTCAAGATAAAACATAATCAACTCCTTACCACATATAAAATAATTATTACACTATGGCAAACAAAGCACACCCTGAGCAGGGTCTCTCCTGTTTCCTCATTCAATATTTCAGCTCTGGTTCTATAGCAGGCAAAGAAAATCCATTGTTTCATATACCATCTAAAGTTCAGTACACTGATTTTCATCAAATCATAAATTTAAACATGACTGTCAATAAGGTAAGGAATAAAACTGAAAACATACCATACACTTTGTTCATGTAGTATTAGATACAGTACATATACTGGTACATTGTTTTAATTTTACATGATTTGAGAGAACAAACATTTGAGTATGCAAAAGCACAAAAACATACATCTTTGCGTGTTCTGAATAGTTCACATGGTCCCCATTTTTTTCTACATTTTCTCAATTTTTGAGCAATAAAACATTCAAATATAATTATTACTCTTAATATTATGATGCTAAGAACAATAATAAATACAGGTTGAAGCACAACAGTTACTGTGTACCATAAATATACATAATAAACATCCATTCAGGTAAACAAAAAGAACAAAAAATTCATTCTTTCACAGTGGCAACAGAGATGAGAGAACATTACAAGTTTGGTCCAACTTCAACCTGAAACTCTATTTAACCCTTTCCCTCATAGAGGAAACCATGAAAAGACCTATGCGTAACTCGCAGGCTGATCAGGTTTTATGCTGTTCGCTGCTCCTCAGTGGTCTGGAAATGACTTTATAATTAAATTTGGTAAGGTTTAACTGTGGTTTTCTGCAGATCAGGCTTTATGTGGTACCTATTGAGTGCGTCAAAATGAGTCTATATGAGGGAAAGGGTTAAGTTGCTACTAACTTTTCATTTTAAGCATGCATTGTATTTATGATATACAAAAATATTCCAAATAGAAATAACAAAAATTTACAGCAATTTCATTGTCAAGAAAGCTGCTTCATGATCCCTCCATAATTACATTCACAATTTGAGGTCAAAGATCATCTCATCAAGGTTGCATAGATATGAAATCTCAGTTCTATCACAGTTTGTGAGTACCAGTAGTTACACACACTTCCTCAATATGCCAGTGCTTTCAAGAAGTTATTTTCTGGTCTAAATTATCTAAATAAAATTATGCATTTTTTTTCATTAGAATTATCATTTCATATTTTACAGTTCCAGTGACTGGAAAAGGTTTTTAATCTTTTCATAAAAATCTAAAGTGACATATATCTTAAAAAGACTTCTTTAAAAAGTCCAATATGACGTTTTCTGTTTAAATCGGGCTTAGGGCACATGGCTTCCTCCTCTCCCAGTCACTATGAAACGGGGATTTCTTAGTCCAGTGGTAACATACTTGACGGATGTGGGTTTGAACCATGTTGGGGACATGACCTTCCAAGGTGCAAAGTACTGGGCCCATCCAGGAACCGTCAAGAGGGATTATTATAAAATGTAGGAACTTGTTTCCCACTAAAAGTAAAAAAAAACAGGTTTTTACTAAACAGAATTTTATAAAGCTTTTACATTTTTTTTTCTTTCAAAAGTGTTCTTTTATATATACTGAAGCAAAAATTATACAAATTTTAGATTTTTTTTACATCAGTTCCAGTTGGACTTTTTGAAAGCACTGAATTGTTGACATTCAAGCACTTGTTCGGAAGGCTGGCTACACCTGTTTCCTGTTGGGTTTATACGCCACCAGTTGCAGGAGGGAGGGGAAGCCCATGATGAATGTCTGCACCACCCACTTCATGGTGGTTGTTGTATTGATACCCTTCTTCCTGTGGACAGAACACACAATTAACCCTTTATGCATTTTGACACCTTGGCAAACAAAACAGACCATGATCAAACAGCTCTGGAGCAGTCAGATCAGGGTCTCCTCTGTTTGCTTATACAGTATGTATGTTAGAATCTACAGTCTGACAGTCTGAATGGCAAAATAAAATCCATATAACATTAAAAGTTCATTAAATAATCATTCATTAAGTCATGTATTTTACATGAATATTCATGAGGTAAGGAGTTAATGTTCTCAAAAGAACTTGCAAAAGACACAGTTCTCAAACACGCTATGTAGTCAAATGTAAAAAATATCCAGAGAATTGTATTTGTTTAAAACTGTGATGCATACAGTGGCACCAAACAACTGGAATTTGTGGTTGAGATTAGACGCAATACTTGACACAGTTTCTGTATAGTTATCCCGTCTTACCAGAACTGCTAAGTAAGTAAATTATTTATTACAGTGACTGTGCACGGTCACTAATGAGTGTCACAACAATCATAGTTGTCAATAAATTAATAATAATAATAAACACAATATATGCCCAGCCTAATGTGCCTATAAGTCATCTAAACATGGATATAACTATATTACCAATAATCGGCAAAATAAATCATTTTATTTAAAGTCATGCAATGTAAATTTATCAACTTTATACTATGAGGAATTTTGCTTTTAAAAAATTAGGGGGCAAGTGAGACAGACATATACTTAAAGACAAAATGAAAAACAGAGAGAGAGAGAGAGAGAGAGAGAGAGATGCCAGCAGTGAGATAGACTCCACTTACTGGCACAGTTTTCCAGCATACACTGCCTCTCCTAGATGAACTGCTACAGCTGCATACAAGCTGGAGAAACACAGGAAAATTATTGTATAATCCATAATTTCTGCATGCAAATCTTGCCTTTACTTTAGATTTAAACAAGAAATCCATCAAATGATGTGAAACTGGGTTTCACTCTTAAAAGAAGTCATTTGACTGATACAAAAAATCTATTTTTAGTAACAGTGATCTTGACCTTGACCCTATCATCCTGAATATCAATCTCAATCTCCCTCTTCCCATAAGGTATCTACCTACCAAGTGTGAATACTGTATCTCTATTATAACAGAATATATTTGAAAGAAACCAATGTTTGATGCCTGTCTGCTCATCCACACACCCAACATCATACCACATTCTAATAACCAGGATTTTTATTGAAAACGTTAAAAAATCAATCCTTTCAAAAGATCTGATTTGCCTTTGTCTTAATTATTTCATGGCAGAATTAAATGTATATCATGTGAAGTTGAACTTGGATTCATTAACTTTTACTAAATAAAGGTTTAAACATTCTAAAATGATAGGTGTATGGAACCTCATTCAGTAATTAAACCAGGCAAATGTTGTATGCAATTAGCCTGTACCCTCTTCATAACATTAGAATTTGACATACCCAGCTGGGGATCAAAATATAACTTTCTACTCCAAGGACAGAAGCCATAACCAGTTGGACATTGGAACTGATATCATAATACTGGCTGAACCATCATCAAATGACTTCTCAGGCACAAAGTACTGGTCCAACCCAGGAACCATTGAGAAGGATTAATACAAGTTGTAAGATTTATTTTCCCCAATCACCATGAAATAAATATACTTAAACCAGATCAAATAATGTGATGTTGGATATATTACCATTTAAAGAAGTAAAAATCAAAATTATTAAATGTATATTGTACAAGAAGTATTTTCATGAAAATGAAAACAGTAAATTACATGGCCTTCAGGATACCCATATGTTCCTTGTTAAGAAATCTGGCTAACGTTCCAAGGGGTCCACAGTAATCTAGAAACACACCCTCTGGATTTGCCAAGGCATGCTGAAACAAAGACAATATGTAGGTCTAAATTATACATGTATGCTGAAACAGTACATTTGTCCAGTATTTACCACCTTTCATTTTATCAAGTATGTATTTTGTTCTGTTGTCTCTTTAAAATTTAAGACAAATTTGTGGGTTCAGGGCAAAAGGGCAAAAGGGTTCTAAATCTAATTCGTTGTAGATCCCAACACTGGGTTTTACACAATGGAAAGAGAGCTCCACACTATTGGCGGTGGCTCTTTAAGGCATTTTTGAATGCCTCAACAGAGCCAGCATGCACTATATTATCAGGGAGATGATTCCAGTGAATCACAGTGTCCACAAAGAATGAATTTTCATATTGTTTAGAGTTTGATGATGGTATTTCCAGACCCTCTGAACTTTTGCAAAGGTGTTTTTTCTAATATATTTGATATTTCGCAGCCATTGAAATTTTTTGTTTTTATTGTTCTTTTAGGTCTGGTGAATTTCACAAAATCTGATGTTGGCAGTGCTGGAACTAACCCCTCAACCATCTTGTACATTAATATTAATCTGAGGCTTAGATGTCTGTCTTGTAATGTTTCTAATTCAAGTTCTTGTTTCATTTTTGATATTGTCCCTGATGTTCTGCTTGTATAATCTCTTTTTATGAATCTTACTGCCCTGTTTTGAATTCTTTCTAGTTTTTCTACTTTGTCTGGTTGTAACGTAAATGTATTAAAAGAACAAGTTGAGAAACTTTCGCACTTAGTCCACATTTGTGTACCCATAATTTGTGATATCGTTCTACTTTCGATTGGCGATATCCTCTACGGCAGAGGCGTGACAAGCAGTACAAAAATAGCATTGATGGGACTACAGTATTTAAGGTAGCACACCACACTAAATTAGCCACAGCTTCGAATTAGCCAGGGAGGATTTCTTGAATAGGGTAAATATTCTGGATTTAAATGGCTGTTTGTCTTTTAAATGCTTTTTTAGCATCAAATTTGTTCTTGTGACTTCTAATATGAACTCTGGCAAATTCGAAAACAGGGCCAAGAATCATTTGTTCATGCATGAGAATGTCAAGGACGCCATTTTCTGTAAACAGTGCTTTTCGTCTGCATGGTGGTAAATATCAAGTCATTTTAAAAGGGGGTACAAACTTTTAGCAATTGCCAAAAATTTTCATGCGTGAGCACCACATTTTTGGGGATAGTTTGCAAGTATAGGGAGTCACTAAAGCAGAAACACTTTGTTTAAAGCCCTTCTATTTGCAGATAAATTTTGCCAGAGTGACAAAATGTGGTGTTTGTGGTCTCGGCGCACAGTAGATTTTTGCCTTCAGCAGGATGAATCACAGCTTCTTGTACTGCCTGACCACTGTAAATGTCACAATTTTATTGTAGATTTGCAATGCATTGACTAATATGTTATCAATAAATGGTGTCTTTTTTTTCCAGGTTTTGTATTTCGGAGTCAGGAATTTTGTACATCTTGCTCGTGGGACGTAGTCAACAAAAAGTTGGATTTTAGTGTGGAGTGCTACCTATAGTAAGAAGTGATCAGCACACCAAACAAAATACGTCCTGAACTGAAGATTAAATCTAAAGGGCATAATTAAGCTTGTCATAAATTCAATAAAACTCACATAGAACACAGCCATCAACAATGCAACGAGTGTTCCTTCTACTGGCTTTGGAAACTTGAAGAAGTTCGGATTTGGTTTTGTCATCTTTGCAGCTTCATGTGGTGGTAGTGTCAAAGTCCATCGAATACACGTTTCACACAACTTCTTGGACAATAGAAAGCGCGGACATTAAATATAAGGGAGAAAACCCATGCATAACATCTATAAAAAATATTCGAGTTATCTTCCTGTTTCTGTATATTAACTTTAAAGGACACATGTTACACGGTAGATGGATAGATAGATACAGATAGCATCCCAAAACTTTGCTGATTCCAAATAATATGAGGATAATGCTATTTTAAGTACCATGCACAAACGTTAACCAAGGTAACTGAACATTAAAATTATACAAAGCCCGAAAGCTTTTCTTAGTAGTTATATTACATATTATACAATGCTTACTTTTCATAAAAATAGCCAGGACTTGCATTTTGACGAGAGGAGAGATTGGATTAATACCAAGCTCACCAAATAGTTTACAATACAATACAATACAATACAATACAATACAACATTTCTTTATTATCGGAAAATATCAAATGTAAGCACAAAGTATGCATAGTTTTTGACCGACACAATAGCTAGCTTTTGACCGACACAGCTTGGAGTACTATATATTTTGTTTTACTTTCATTTTTTTTTTAAACTCAGCTTGAAATACATCCAGCATGACTGATTATTAAAATCTTCTAGCTTCTGAAGTCTATAGAAAGCTAGGAGTTACCATTGTATCGAATAAAAGTAGTTGAAGACTTATGGTTTTCCCCCTTCTTATTGTATGTAATGAAAAAACAAACAAAAAACAAACAAACAAACAAAACAATGTGGTTCGAATTTTCAAGTGAAGCTTTGATTTGCGTGAGCACGAATGTAACAATAACAATGAACAGAGAATTTGTGACATTAAACGATCGAATTGTCCTCTCCCCCTGTTTCTCTCTTTTTATTTTTTTTCAAGACTTGCATGAATGTTTGTATTGAAATCAAATTGAAGCAAACAGTAGAGAACTAACACACAAGAATAGATATGTCAATACTTATAACATTAAGTAAAGATATGGGCCAATATTTTTGTTTTCAAATACAGCCCAAAATTGGTATTGTCTTTTATAATATTTTTTTTTTTTTATTTCATTTATTTCATATTACAAAAAATAATGCCAATAAATAATCTGTTTAGAAAGTATACTTACCAAGTGAGCTTTTGTGTCGGCACGAAAGTGTCTATATTTACAACTGATGAAATTATTCAATAGTCTTCAAATGAATTAAGGTTGACTCACCGGCGCATTCGATTTCCATAATGCAATCGTATGTAAATAAATAAAAATAACATCACTATAAGTGATAAGACAGAAATCAACTTTTGGAACTTTATCTCCGAGTAGGTAAAAAGAGGGAAAATTGATTTAAAACCCGAAAAATTGTCTGAAATATGAGCTTCTATATGACATAGAAGTTGGAAGCAACCCTGTAAAATAGTATAATATAGATTTGACAGCGGTAAAACACTAAAGGTGAAAAAAAAACATGGTTTCACATTAAGAAACATGAGTAAAAAATAAAAATTTAGTCTTTATAAATAAAGGTTGAAAAATAACATATTTCAGAAATACACGTATGCACAAGACATCAGTACTAGATAGAGCCAAACGGCGATTCTCTAAAGCGCAATGATCCGAATATCTTACCTAATCCGAGTTATATTCATAATCCCGGACGAGTTCAATTATATTCCATAAAAATGACTACACGTAATTATATAGTTATGTCCCCACGGTTCTTCCGAGCATCGCGATTTCCCGAAGAATTCATAATCTCATTATTTGAAATATCGCAAGTTTACAGTATATCGCTATAAACATGCATACCATTAGGGTCATTTTATTTCATAATTTACATTTTGGAACAAGTTTCGACAGAATTTCCCCAATGCTATTTTGCCCAAATAATGAAATAAAAACATGTATTCCCCCAAATACACATATATCATATTTACACAAAAAAAGCAAATATAAAGTGAGCAGTGATGATGATGGTGCAAATTTTCTTTTCGAAACATTTATCTTTCGGCAGTTGGTCTCAGCCGTTAGACGGAACACCACAAGCCCGGCGACGGGGTAGCCATTTCCGTCATAAACACTGCGTGAGATATACACCCGCGTTATATTCACCATTGATACTCCGTGCTCTGCACCGTACGGCGGACCACTCGCTTCTAGGCCCACAGCGAACTCTTTAACTTTATAAATATTTATTTCACTTTGAATGGATATGAAGCGTTTATGTTGATTGGACCTCATGTGGTTGGTCTACAGCACAGTTTATGTGTCACTGCAAATATTCATTACAAGCTACAGTTTTCCGGCGCCATTTTGGTATCGTTTCCATACAAAAATTTAATAATCATTCATTTGAGCGCTTGATTTATGGAGAAGCTCGGTACAGTATCGTATGGGTGTTAAATATGTTCTTCATCGGGTCGCGCTTGTCCTTTTGTTTTGGGTGGGAGAGCAGTATACGTTGGTCGGCTGTTTCATTTCTCTATTAAAATTAGTGGTTTGAAATTTGAAGTCTTTTGCTCGTGCATATGTCGTAAATCAGAGCTGTAACGCATTCTTTAAAACAGTGCACTACAATACGTACCACTAGGCGGCGGCACTTAGAAAATAAACCTAGAGTTAATGGCGTCGGTGCTGATGGAGCATGGTCTGTATCAGACAGGCATGATATGAAATTTGAAAATAACCCTGTTTTGTCCTTTTTAGCGCTCAGTGTTCTTGATTCATAAAATATAGACTAGACGTGACGTAAAATTGATTACTTTGAACTATACCTTCTTGAACACGAAACCAATGGCGCTGCTCTGAGTTACAATCTCGTATGCCACCATCATCAAAAAGTATAGAGTAAAATTTCAGAAAATATAATTTGAAAACAATTGTAATTATTGTAATGAGATATACTTTGTATTGTTTTATAAGTATTGAAGTGTTAAACATTGACATTCTACAACCAGAGAAATTGCATGATACCACGCAATAGATTGGCACACACAATGTCAGCAGGTATGAACCCATTGTGAAGATCCTTCAAAATGTATTTGTTGTTACTATTTATCAGGTCTATTACTCTTCGATTACCGAGTAGGTTACTGCTACTACTGGTATGATATTTAAGTTCGTAAACGACACATTTATTTTGTTAAGTAATAATGAAGCATATAAACGAAATAATGACTCATCATTAAGTAATCTTGTTTCGTGATTACGAATTATCATTCGGTAATGGTTAGATGGTAAAAAGAAAATAAATTCTTACGAAAAGTTAAAGGCACTACTTAGTTTTCACGAAATAATTTGTTTTACAAATACACTAAATAACATTTCTACTTTTACCAATATTCTCATACGAAATTTAATAATTCTTGATATCGAAATTTTCATAAATATGAAATAAATATTCGGTGTTGTTGTTTTTTTAAAAAAGTTTACAACATTACTTTGGAGGTTCCGTAAATGATTGACTGTTTCCACCAGCAAAGGGTTAAAGGTCTTTGCTAATTTGAAGGTGTTCAATTAATGATTACGGTACCCAAACCGCAATTTAAGGGGTCCAATTAACGACAGGCTCGAATGCTACCGACAATAATTAGTGCTAAGAAATACTTAAATACTTAAACCATTGTTAGATAACATTCCGCCATTTCTATTGTATTACATATTTTAGTACATTACTAAACTAAATCTAGTTGTTACCTTAATAACAATATTTGTTAAATAATGAAATTTTTTGGTATATTTACAAGAGAAACGAGAATTATAAAATTCGCCGTTAAGTATTTGACTTGACTTGACTATTTCAGTTTACCGTCGCTTCGACAGTATTTCAGTCATATAGCGACGTCCAGCTAATTACAGGTGGAGGAAGACCCCGAATGCACGGAGGCATCCGGGTAGAACCACCGACCTACCGCAAGCCAGCTGGAAGGCTTCCTTACATGAAAATCCGAATAACTCTGCCGGGATTCGAACCCACGCGGTGAGGGGCTGAGTGAGTGCTAAAGTCAGCGACTTTACCCTCTCGGCCACGGAAGCCCCCCTTAAGTATTTAAGTTTAACTTAACGCCAAGAATGGTAGGTGGAATTCGACCCAGTTTCGACCCAGTATCCTCATACAATATTGGTATGTATATATACAGGTCGTCGTGGGACAGTTGAATATTTGTATAAGTTGTAAAAACGTCTTTCCCAAACGACGTAAAATAAATAAGTTTAAACTATTCTAAACTGGTAAAGAAAACGTGCATGCCATGTCACATTCATTGTGACCACCTTTTTGCATGTTTTATATATATATATATATATATATATATATATATATATAATTCAAGAGCATACGACAAGTTTCTACTTTTATTTTTATTGTTTTCATTTTTATACTTTCTCTCTCTCGTCACAAAATGCTTCAAAATTACCGTGTAAGCTAATGATTGAAGGGATACTTAAAGATAAAATGAAATAAACCTTTCTGTATATTTTTAAAAAGGAATAAAAATATCATCGTTGTATAAGAAATTGAACGACGAACCTTTCCACAAAGTGGCCTAATTAAAAAAAAAAAAAAAAAAAAAAAAAAAAATTGCTTACCTATCTAATTGAAACTAGTGTACCAAGGATCCCGCGTTCGATTCCTGCTCGTGCGGAAGAATTGTACTTGGCAAATTTGGCAACAAAATCTTTATTCAGTATATATGATCAGGAAGTGCATGTAAAAAGAAAATCATATACAGTAAAATCACGATTTTACGAGAACTGAGGGAAAAGAGAAATTCTTGGTCATTCGCGAGATTCGGATAATCGGGAACATTAACCTTTAAGGCTTATGAATTCCTCCGCCTTTTTTCTCTATATGTGCTAATTTCGAAATTATATGGCGCATTAAGGGGTAGACCCACGCCATTACTCTGACGTCATCAACAATCACAGGAAGGAAGAATATAAATGGTCTGTATTCCACCTTGTATACGGCTGAGTACCAATCAACGGAGCTCTTACGGTACCTTTTTAATACACTGGTATCTCGTGACAGGAGATCTAACCCACGTCCTACCGATTCGGGACATAGTAATATAATCAATTGGCCACCGCGACAAGTTTTCTATCGTCTGAAGCAAGTTTTCCACATAATTATAAGAAGCGCACGTATGCTGATGATTAAATTGATTCTCCTTTGTTTTTGTCGTCTTGTTGATTTCAGATAATCTTTTAAGGCCTTCCCAATCTTCAACTGATTACCACAACCTTTCTAATTTCTGTAACAACCTGTGGCACCATCAGAAAACAATTAGATCCACATTGTATGCAAATGAGTTCTTCACCCGGGATGTAATCAATGTTATCTTGCTTTTTATGGAAACAAAAAGGCGAGGAAAGACCCTGGCATATTGGACGGTGTTATTAAAGAAATGGAAATCAATTCAGGTGGGAACAGGTAGGTTGTCAAATTTCAGCCCAAGTTTACGGCACTCTCAGTAGAATTGTAACTCTCGGTGTCGGACTTTGATTACAAAGTGATATCCTTCAACTCATTCCAGCGGCCCCGATTTGAATTTGTTGCGCATTAAATCAGAGGATATTCGCGTGAAAGGCTCTGGTCACTGATTGGCTGTTAAATAATTAATGAAGCATTCTATGTACCAATCAGATACGTCTTTACTTATCTGATCGAGTAGATTGTTTTCTCACACCGTTCCGTACTGAACACTGTATTTGAAAGACACTTCTTTAAACTGAAGACAGATAGGAGTCGCATATAAGAGGTAATGGTCATATCCGGGACCTGCAGATAACGCATAATTACCTCGCAAAACATACATCTAAATTTAACGATACTGAATTAAAGTTGCAATACTACTCAAAATCGAGGCAATAAATGCATAAAATAAGGTCAACATATTAGTCTTTTTTTATGGCGATATTTAAAATATTGCCTCTGTTGTCGAAAGGATTTTTATATAATCACCGACATATTAAATGACTGGGAAATTAGTTCCCATCCCTTTCACGAAAATTTCCCGGAGATTTACACGAATATTTCCGGAATCGACTGGGCTGTGTCATGTGGTCAGATTGGAACTCGTAACTCCTGAATAATCATTAGTAATGCCTTGCATACATTTTTAATTTGCTTTCATAAATTTATATTTTTACAGTTCAAGATATTATTTTTGTTATATGCGGCGTGTCATAACTTTATATTGGAATAGATCCAGGTTGTGTTTTTTTGTTTTTTGCAAAATGATCAGCGTTTGACAATTACATGCATCTTGATAAGTCTGATGACATTAATGTTCAGGAATTATTCCCTCATATTTTTTTAATCGTTTTTTTTTTAAAGAAAACTATTTTATTTGAAAAAGGTATGAACTAGTTTGTCCCCTAAATTGTTCCGCCTATAAATCAAATTGTTTAATGTTGTTTGTACACAAATTATCCAAGTTTTATCTGTTTTGCCCCAACATTAATCAAAGCCATTGCAGAAAGTAGTAGATTTAGATTTCTCATTACCTTCGTACTTTGGTTACATAACATTTCGTTACATGTATTTCTAACATTTTATAAATCGTAATTATACTTTTCAAACTATAAAAAGCATAATCAATAAAATAAACGACACTCTCTGTGTTGCTCTGATAGACAAAAATGTTGTTCATAACTACCTCAATGTATTTATACGTACATAATGTACATGTATATTATATATATAATGTCAGCGACAAAAAAAGAAAGAAACACACACACACACATACACACACACACACACACACACAATTTGATGTAAACTGGATTTTATATTTTAGCAGGAATAAATCACATTTTTGCAGTTCTGGTAAAACTGACTTTTTTCTATTAGAGCAACATACCCGATAGCATTATTAAAATATGCACTCATAAAAAAAAGAAAGAAAAAACCTTGTTAGTTCCATCCATCTTGCAAGTTATTGATCTAGAAACTTTCGCATTTTTTAATTTTATTTTTTATTTTGAGCCAAAGTGTTCAGATATTTAAGGGTATGATAGTGAATGGACATCAACTATCATATTTCATTGCAATGCCATATATTTGTTTGTGTTTCAACGGCTTAGTATGTAAACCTCGGAGTGGGGCTATACTATTTAATGACTTTTTCAAACGCTATAAGTACTGATCCAACCTAGGAAAGTTTTAAAATGGCTAATATGAAATGAAATAACTTGTTTTGCAAAACGCATAATCGAAATAATTAAATATGCACATTCAAATTAACTTGTCTTAATTGTACTTTTATAGCATGTTCATGTTAAATTTTCACCTTTCATCTTCGGCATCTGTAATGCATTGATGATGGTCGAGATAGAAGGAATTGTAAACCCCATCTTTAAGGTCATTTATTCGCATACATTAACTGGCATTGGCAGAATCACAGTGACAGGTACCAGAAAAAGCTATCCATTAACACCATTTCATCATTTCATTAATTATAAAAACTATATTTTGTTATTGTTTTTCTCTTCTAAATTTATTGTGATTTTTTTTTATTGATTCAGTTGTTACGTCATAGCACGGGTACTAAACATATTTATCTATCGTTGGTTAATTCAAAAGAATGGTATACAAGAAAACTATCAACAGGTTGGATTAAATATCGGGGTGTCCTAAAACTCGAGTCTCCTGTTAATGTCTTGGGTGAGTTTCAGATTCATCTCAAATAGAGAATTCTCCAAACTCAAGACATCTTAAGGACATACACGTATTAGAAATATTGTATATCGCACACGTCATTAACAGCATGCTCTTGCATGATATTAGATATTTCTGATGTCAAATTGTGGTACTTTACCTACATTGTACAGTCAAACCGGTATTAAGGGATCAGTCAAGGGAACAGGAGATTGTGACCGCTTAACTTAGGTGATCGCTAAATGGGGATTAAATATGTAACAAAATAATATGGTAATGGCAGATTGATTCAAATTTCAGTGATTACCAAAGGCAGATGAGATAAATAGTTCCAATAAGTCAGCTTGTAAAAGCAGGGGTCATTTTCGAAGAAAATGATGAGTGAAGCCATGCACATCCCGTCCATACCAGCGCCCATACCCCTTGTACACAGTGGCAATCGGAGCCTTGCCTCACAGGCTCTGTGACTGCCTTATCTACTGGGTCTAATCAGCAATGTCTGCACCATCCGACACGATATCTTGCTAGGAGATCAGGCGATAACAAGATAGATCGACCAAAGGTTTCCCTTCTTCAGGCCATGTCTATATGTCTCTCCCCACGGAATCAGGACCCTTGGCTCAGATTAATTTGGAGACTGGTTTTCGCGATCAATGTTCAAGATAAGATGGGCATGAAAAATGGGACGTCAGGAAGAAATAATTAAGGATTTCACATGAAATATCTGCACATTCGTCAATTAAGTCTGACATGCCTTTTTGTTCAAATGTAGCATCAACCTTTCTCATAACGTAGTCTTAATTACCTGGAAAATGATTTTGTTATTGGTTTTCTTTACGCGATCACCGTGAGATAACGGAAGATTTATTTTGCATCCCGGTATAAACTTTACCTTCTCCTTTTATTGTTGCGGTCAAGGATAACCCACGAGTGGACACCCCTGATTTAATAAGGCAACGTGTTCACTATTGGAACTACCTTTAACTGCTTTTCCTGAAAGTCACTCCTTAAAGTCAATCGTCATGTTTATAAACGTTCGTGTTATTATACAGCCAAACCACAGTTGATGTATTCTTGGGCTGACATCTGTCCTACGGAGGATTCCGGAGATAAGCGAAGTTACACGATTGGATTTTCGAAGAAAATCGGTGATAATTAAGTACGTGTCTATGGTAAATAGCGATTTAGCAAGGAGCGAACTCCGAGAAACATGCGTATGTCGAGGTATACCCATGTTCTTGTGTGGAGAATAAAATCGGGTAATTTAATAAGCATTAAGGGGTATATACATTTAATTTCGCATCATTCCTCGGGGTAGGGGATCATGATTGCACCCCCCCCCCGCCTACCCATCCCCCTCCCCCTGGAAGAATAGCTTACCCCCCCCCCCCCCACCACCACCCTCCGCCCTGGAAAACCGTTGGACGTTTGACTCTCCTTGGAAATCTGAGTCACGAAACCCATTTCACTCCGACGTAAACCTACGTCAATCGACGAGCACTTCCCGACCACCTAATCTACATGTTGGTGTGAAAAAAAATTACAAATTGTTAATTGGGAAATAAACATATATTTGTGTTTTTCCCCAGTCACTGATTGGTCAATTTAAATCCGCGAATTATACCGGGTATTGCAGATCCTCTAGTTAAATAGTCTATCACGGAGTTGGACGTCTTCACATAGAGCCAACTTTCAATAAATAGCCATACCCCCGTAATTGGTTATCAAGCTGTAAAAGTGACGGTAATTAATTACACAACAGTTTCGTTTATGTTTAATATAATCAATTTCATTCATAAATGTGGACATAAAGTCTCGGTATTCACATCTCTGATAAAACATACATTAAACTCACATTTAATGACATATCTGTGACGGAAACATGTTTTTTTTTTTTCATAGGAATTTTCAAAATCATACAAATTTATGAAATAACTTTTTTATCACACATTAATACAGAAATAAATTATAGTGAGAATTTGGAGTGTTGTTCTATATGTTTGATATTTGGGACGAATTTATCGGAAGTGATGGAGGTTTTAAACAAATTGCAATCGGGACACTTCGGTGATAAATATTTCACCGATGAAGAATGACGGAATTACCCGAGGTGTTCCGATTGGACAATTTAGTAACAATTTCACAGTAGTGTGCGTTTTCTCAACGGTGCAAATGTAAAATGATCCCGCTAAATATAGTCCTATCTACGTGTATATAACGACGTTAACAAACTATATAGTGACATTGTCACTCAATATAATGATATTTTCACTGCGTGTCAAATCGATGCTATATATTGTTGACGGCGCTATATAAGAGCATTGTCGCTAAGTATACATGTATATGCATTTTCACTTCATATATATATATAGTCTCTTAGACCTAATATACCGCCAAAAATGTCTCGATATATAGTTTAAACGATACTCAATTAGTCATTTAATATATGGACATTTGTACTTCTAATAATGCAAAATCTATATATCCGCGTGGGTTCGAATCCCGGCTGGACGTCGCTATATGACTGAAATACTGCGACGGTAAACTCAAATAGTCAAGTCAAATCTATATATTTCTATATATGTATATCATTGTAACTTCTCTATACTTAGGCATAGTCACTCAATATAATTGTGTACACTTTCACTTCATATAAAATCAGGTAGGCCCAATTCATCGC
>CM037789.1:50038626-50088626 GCA_021229015.1 Solen grandis | reverse complement strand
CCGCCAGCCCTGCTAACTAGGTACCCCATTCTAATAACAAGGATTTTTGTTGAAAACCTGGTTAAAAAAGGGAAAAGTAGTTTGAAAGACCCACCTCAAGAGAAGAAAGGAAGGAGTTAACCATGATGTCACCAATTCTCTGGTGGTCGCCATTGAGGTGGGCATTAGACTTCCCCTCCCACATGGCCAGTCTCTGCTCCACCTCCTTCAGAAAGCCTACGTGGAACTGGTAGATGGGCTCCATCAGCTGGAATATTTCCACTAGGTAGTCCGGCAATGTGTCGTCTCCACTGATCGCATTCTTGAACCACTGGAAACATTATGGCAATGACAACATTTGATATTTGTTTACTGCTGATAGCTTTCTTGAATTATAGCAAAGACATTATTGACAATATTGAAATGAAAATTTGTCTTTTCCATTTCACAAGTTTATTACTGTATGCAATTTAGGAAAACTACTCAAGTTACTTTTCTAATATCACTTTAGAGCCATCCACCTGTCTGAATCAGGATAATAGCTTTCTCTTGAAAAACCAGTAACACAGTAGAGATCCTATTTCAAGCTGTGTTTCTGCTGAATCCAGACTATGACACCACGGTATAGCCATCTTGTAAAAGCATGACCCTTACTTCACATTGACTCATTCTGACGCATTGGCAAACTGATTAGACTCTTGGAAGGAGCTGTCTGATCTGGGTCTTCTCTGTTTGCTCAAACATTACTGCAGCTAAGATACTATTGAATCTGCGCAGTAAAAAAAATCCATTATTTCATACATTACTAATTTTAAAGTTCAGTTAATTAATATTCATCAAGTTATTAATCTGACAATGAATATGCAAGAAGCAAAGAGTTAAAGATTTGGGGTCCACAATTTGAACCATGTGATATTGTCATTCATGTTTTAATTAGGAATTTCAATTGATCTATATCCTTCTAGTCTACTGGGTTTAAACAGTCCTATCCTACTACAGTACAATGCCACTATATTGCGGTTCTTGGGGTCCAAGCCCAAATACCGTGTTCTATTGGATCGCATAGTAGGTTTGAGAATGCTATATGTGTCTTTGTGATAGTCGTAAATTCTTGAAAAACCCTAATATAAAGCAATAAACATTATTTTACTTATAGAGTTATTTAGTTATTTTGAATAATTCCATAATCATTGATTCTGTTGTTGTTTTTTTGCTGCTTTTTTTGTACTGTAATTGCCGATGATTCAGATTCAGAGAGTAGTGTGTACGGTATGGTGATGTGAAGTGGTTACGTAACTCTTCAGCATATCTCATTATATATTATACACCGTCCATTGTTTATCAAAACAATGCAGGTGTGAAAATTGCCATTCCGCTACATTTATAGCTATTTGAAATTAAGCTGAGGTGTACTTATTATGTATTGATATGAGGAGCCTTGTTAATGTTTAAATCAAACAAATTACAAGGTAACGCTGATCTAATTATCATTTATTGTTTACTTCCGGTGAAAAAGATTGACTATTTTCCGGGACTTTTTAATCCATGGTAAAATTATGCATGCTAGCATAATAAACAAAAATACCATTTATTAAGGTTTATGCAGTGGATTTTAGACAAAGTTTGTGTATTTTATCGAGTATCTGCATGGTATTGAATGTCCATACCAATTAAATGCTGATTACTGTGGTTGGGACAAACCTGCATTGTTGCCGATCATTAACACTCAATTGCATAATCACCAACTGCCCCCAAACACAATAGCTTATCATCTGGGGTGTTAAATTGTTATCACTTCCGTGTGTCAGTGCCCTAGCATGTTAAATACTGACATGAAACTCTTTTAAATACATATAGATAAAGAAGGAGATAGATTAGTTTCGCGGTAAGCCTATGCATATAACGCGTTATTTTTTTGGGGTCCATGGATCGACCACGATATATTGGTTAATGCAAAATAGCAGTCCGCGATATAGCGGTGCTGAACTGTATCTAACTGATTATATTTTGCAAGGCTGATACCATATAAGACCCTCATGATACAGTATTAGGTACATGGTGTTTGAAACAGTACAGTATTAGGTACAAGGTGTTTGAAACAGTACAGTATTAGGTACATGGTGTTTGAAACAGTACAGTATTAGGTACAAGGTGTTTGAAACAGTACAGTATTAGGTACATGGTGTTTGAAACAGTACAGTATTAGGTACAAGGTGTTTGAAACAGTACAGTATTAGGTACATGGTGTTTGAAACGGTACAGTATCAATTAATATTTTAGGTGTTTTTGTCAGTATTAAAGCAGCCCATACACTGATGGTGAAAATAAAAAAAGTAAATTTTTCTACATTAATGTTGAAGTCCTTGTTCCCTCACAACTCAACTCGGCAAGCAGAGGTCAAATGCATGGGTTTTCATAAATCCACTTTGAGAGAATCATCCAATATGGTATTCCCAAAGCAGGTATTTGTGGTATCATGTGACAAAATCCGCAACACGATTTCTTCACCAGTTCAGCCTGTGAACTGAGCACTTGTGTGCCAAGTGAATTTAATAAGTCATATGATGGCACATCATAATAGAAATTACTCTAAATATTGATTAAATACCATTAGTTATGCTATTACCTGTGATGGAAAAACCACTCATCTGTTTTTATAATCACAGAAGATTGCATAGGATGACCATGTGTCAGTAGATTGGTATTGATAGACATAATACACACATATAGTTACCAGAGATCCGCTGAGGCGGGGCAATATATGCCCGAAAAAAGGTATTGAAAGTGAACTACCTTTGATGGATAAACATTTTATTGACAGCAACATTTTAATGAGGAGATGTAACAGACAGAAAGAAGGAGGGCAAAATTACAGTCCCCTCACGTAATCACTGGTAGGGGACTAATAAATAGACATGAAATATTTTGGCATTATATCAGTATGACATGTTGTTTCATACTGTGACCTTGACCTAATACACCTGAAACTTGCATTTGATCCTTACATCCTCTCTGTATGGTTGCCATTTCTGGCAAATAGTTAAAATCTGCTCAACTGATTTAAGAGATACAGAGCTGACACAAAATATTCTAACCTTATAGCAGTATGACGTGACCTTCAAGTGTGACCTTGACCTTGAACTAAGACATTCGAAACCTTTCTGCAAATCCTCTTTGTATGGTTGACATTTTTGTCAAATAATTATAATTTCCTTCAAGCGGTTCTAAAGATACAGAACGGAAACAAAATATTCTAACATTATAACAGTATGACATGTGACCTTCAAGGGTGACCTTGACCTTCAACCAAGACATCCAAAAACTACACTCTGCACATCCTCTCTGTATGCTTAACATTTCTTTCAAATGATTTTAATTTCCTTTTAGTGGTTCTTAAGATACAGAACTGAAACAAAATATTCTAGTATGACATTTGACCTTCAAGTATGACCTCCTTTGCATATCCTCTCAGTATGGTTGACATTTCTGTCAAATAATTTCAATTTCTTTCAGTGGTTCTTAAGATACAGAGTGGACACAAAATATTCTATTATGACATTTGACCTTCAAGTGAGACCTTGACCTTGAACTAAGACACCGGAAAACTATGCTCTGCACATACTCTCAGTATGGTTGACATTTCTGTCAAATAATTTCAATTTCCTTTCAGTGGTTCTTAAGATACAGAGCGAACACAAAATTGCTAACGGACAGACAGACAACCAGTGACAAAACATATTACCGCCCTTCGGGCACATAAAAATGAAATTCTTAGTCAATAATCATCTGTGAACAAGCTGCTTTAAACTATGACATGAGTACCTGACAATGCTTATAAAGTTTCAGTATCTCTTTATTTCCTTTGCAACAAGGTTGAAACAATTCTAAACCTTCAACCTGTAGAATCATTAAGTGTCAGTAATTTAACGACCATGTACATTAGAGTTAATGTTTGTAACTAGAAACAAAGATGGTTAAGACAGTATGCCACTTTTTATTGGCTATATAGTGTGGCCTCTACGCCAATCAGATGTGTTCTTTCAAAACTGGCTGCTTTTCAACCTAAACTTATCTATAATTGGTTAATACTGAAAAGCAAAAATAATGTACTGGGCGCTAATATATTTTGTGAGGTCAACAGACTGACACGTACCACAGTGATCACTTCCAAATCCTTCTTGTACGTCCTCTCCGTCATCAAAAGCTCCTTGGCAATGTAGTAGGCCCTGTCCACCGGATACCTCTGTAACCATAGCAACTTGTCATGGAAACACTTCATCCCATATAACCAGAGAAATCGTGGTAAATTTAGATACTTAGTGATATAACAGACTCTTTATGGCCATGAATATCTGACTAAAGTCATAAAAACACAGGAGATGTAACAGACATTGTCAGGTTACAATGCAGACGTATCCCGTTGGCTGTCATATTACATGATAAACCAAAGACATACAGAAGGGAATGTTTGTAACTTTGGTAACCCATGGAATATGGTTGCTCTATGAAATGTTGTAGATCAATAAAAAAATAGAATCCTAATGAAATACGGTAGACCAATAAAATAAAAGTAACCAAACTAAGTATGATAAACAAGTAACTGGTGTTGCAGGCAACACATGAGTGCCCTACCGGTGAGGTACATAATTTTCCCATTACCAAAGCAACCAGAATTTTGGTCAGAAGATTAAGAAAAAAACAACCAAGCATAATCTCCATACTGCCATCTATTCAGATTTCAAATTTCATAAAAATATTTTCAGTACTTTTTGAGTTATCACAATATAATGTTTTATTTGCCATATTTTAAGTCTATTTGTTGTCATAGTAACCAGATTTTTCAACCTAGGAAGAAAAAAAAAAAAAGACGTGCATAATCTCCATATTTCAAGTTTCATAGAAATATCTTCAGTACTTTTGGAGTTATCATGGGATCCAGTTTTTGCAGACGGACTGACTGACTGACGGACAGACAGACGGAGGGCAAACCTATACTCCCATGCGGTTTCACCCGTACGGGACTAACAAAAGAATATGGAAGGTCAATAAAATGTTTTTGATTTCTCATACCTTACTCACCTTGCTCTTGCGTTTATCGCTCTCCTCCGAACCTTCGGTCCTCGTCTCGGACAGCGTGCTGATGTTGCTGTTAAGTGCCCCCGCTGATGACCTGTTAAAACACAAATCATGGCAGTCTGTGGAAACTCATCAGTAAATATTTGGTCATTTAGACTTTTGTGCAGTGTCGAGATGTTACACTGTCACAGAAGTTCTCTTTACAAGCCAGCATTTTACGTTTAAAAAAAATGTGATAATAATGATTACTAATTTTTTTTTTTCACCTGGAAAAATATATAACTAACGATTGGTCTAAAATCTATTGTAACTAATATGAAAGCCACATGCTTACTTTATCAGTTCTTGAATACGGTCATTAACCTTTATGAAATTCTGCTGTCATTTATTGAAGATAACAGCTCCAGTCTTGTTTTTAAAATCAATTGCAACCAAGATTTTTTCTCATCACCACAAGAAAGAGGAATCTCTAGTTTCTTCTTCTCATTAGTCTCCTTCAAAGTTGCAAGTAAGATATTTTGATAACTTGGCACACGAACACGGCATCAAAACATTATACGACCCTTTAGGCATACAAAAAATAAAATAGTCTGAGAGAAAAAAAAAAGGTACCAACATTTCTAGACAAAGCTGCCTGTTTTCTGTTAGAAGCAAAAGCATTTGTCAATAAAACAGCAAAAGAAATGTGACACATGATCAATGGAGGAGTTAGATTTGAGACAAGGCAAAAGAAATTGACGGCAAATGTTGATTCTGATTAGTGTTAGATAAAGGTTGTCTCATTGTTAAGACATCTAAACCCACAGATCATGTCAGATAATAAGAAAGAAGCCATGAGCATTCTGTATGATGCAAAACACCACGCTCATATATACAGAGAGATTAAAATCTAATCAAGTTACACCATGTTTATTTAAATTCTTCAGATTCAGCAAAAAGTTTCTGGAAATTTTTTTAAATCTACCTAACTATGATATCTAATATTTAACCCAGTACCATATCAGTACTATAAATAACTCTTAACCTCATGAATATGCATGTACAAATAAATAAATGTATATTAATATCAATTTACTTAACTTAAAATGGGATTTTTTTTTATGCTGTGAAGATTGTAACAAGAGGCCCATGATGGCCCTAAATCGCTCACCTGAGATAAATAGGTTGACCCAAGGAACATTTGTACCAATTTATTTAAAAATCTGGCCAGTAGTTTTGAAGAAGATGATTTTAAAGTTTTCATATTTTTTTTCTTTTTGTTGCCATGGCAACAAGAGTTCTATATGGATCAAGTTTATTTTAGCAACTTTTGTGATGGTTGACCCAAGGATCATTCCTGCCAAATTTAATCAAATTCTTTCCAGTGGTTTCAGAGGAAATGTTGATTAAAGTTTTCCCTATATACATATAAGGCAAATAAGCCCCGCCCCTGCCGGCCATGTTTTTTACGGATCGGAAATTTATTTTAGCAACTTTGGTAGAGGTTGACCCAAGGAACACCTGTACCAATTTATTTTAAAATCTGGCCATTAGTTTTGAAGAAGATGATTTTTAAAGTTTTCATTTTTTTTCTTCTTTTTATTGCCATGGAAACCAGAGTTCTACATGGATCAAGTTTATTTTAACACCTTTTGTGAAGGTTGACCCAAGGATCATCCCTGCCAAGTTTAATCAAATTCTGTCCGGTGGTTTTAGAGGAGATGTTGTTTAAAGGTTTCTCTATATACATATAAGGTAAATAAGCCCCGCCCCTGGCGGCCATGTTTTTTAACGGATCGGAATAATTTTAGCAACTTTGGTAGAGGTTGACCCAAGGAACATCTGTACCAAATTATTTTGAAATCTGGCCAGTAGTTTTAAAGGAGATGATTTTTAAAGTTTTCAAATTATTTTTCTTTTTGTTGCCATGGCAACCAGAGTTCTTCATGGATCAACTTTATTTTAGCAACTTTTGTAGAGTCTCACCCAAGGAACATTCCTGCCAAGTTTCATTAAATTCTGTCCAGCGGTTTCAGAGGAGATGTCGTTTAAAGCAAATTGTTGATGACGCACGACGACGGACGAAGGGCGATCACAAAAGCTCACCTTGAGCACTTTGTGCTCAGGTGAGCTAAAAATATGAGCTACAATACTGTTTCCATGGCATCAAACACTTGATCAGACAGAAGCTATCTCTGTTTGCATGGCATCAAACACTTGATCAGACAGAAGCTATCTCTGTTTGCATGGCATCAAACACTTGATCAGACAGAAGCTATCTCTGTTGCTATGGCATCAAACACTTGATCAGACTGAAGCTATCTCTGTTGCCATGGCATCTAACACATCTATTTGAAGTAAAAGGAAAAGGAACAAGAGGGCCAAGATGGCCCTAGATCGCTCACCTGAGAAAAGTATCATTCATTGCCTGTACAAAACAGATTGCTTTAGAATTAAGATGATGAGGTGAAACAACGTTCAGGAATTTTCTGACCCCATCCACAAAAGATATCATCATGACAAACATTCTGCCAAAGTTTGAGGATGATTGGACCAAAAATGTTGCCCTCAGAGTATAAACAAGATTTTTCTAAGATTTGACCATGACCTACTTTTTGATCCACCTGACCATTTTAAAAGGGTTCAAGATATCATCAAGACAAACATTCTGACCAAGTTTGAAGAAGATGGATCAAAATTGTGGCCTCTAGTGTGTAAACAAGATTTTTCTAAGATCTGACCAACTGACCTACTTTTTGATCCAAACTGACCCATTTTTGAAAGGGTTCAAGATATCATCAAGACAAACTTTCTGACCAAGTTTGAGGAAGATTGGATCAAAATTGTGGCCTCTAATATGTAAACAAGATTTTTCTAAGATTTGACCTACTGACCTACTTTTGGATCCAACCCCCATTTCGAAAGGGTTCAAGATATCATCAAGACAAATTCGAAAGGGTTCAAGATATCATCAAGACAAACATTCTGACCAAGTTTGAGGAAGATTGGATCAAAGTTGTGGCCTCTAGTGTGTAAACATCAAAATTGTTGACGGACGACTGACGACGGACGACGGACAATCAAGTATCGCAAAAGCTCACCCTGAGCTATGCTTAGGTGAGCTAAAAACCAACGCCAAAACTAGAGCTATCATTTAAGGTGATAAATACCCTTATTAACCATCTTGATCAGTGATATGAAGAAGATATTAGTAATGGTATGCATTAGGATAAGACAATGTGATTGATTTCTTCAGAGCCCAGCCCAAGATTTCCACTGTGAAGTGGGATATACATACAAAACCAGTACCACGAGCCAATGGCAGGCCCAGAATGTTTTAAACTGTATTACAATATTTGCTGTTTTTTTATACAGACTTATTTTGACACGTTGGCAAACTGAGCACTTGACTTGACTATTTGAGTTTACCATTGCTTCGACAGTATTTCAGTCATATAGTGACATCCAGCTAATCACAGGTGGAGGAAGACCCCGAATGCATGGAAGCATCTGGCTAGAACCACCGACCTACCGCAAGCCAGCTGGAAGGCTTCCTTACATGAAAATCCGAATGACCCTGCTGGGATTCTAACCCACGCGGTGAGGGGCAGAGTGAGTGTTAAAGGTAAAAATCTGTTCAGAATGAAAATTTATTTCAGTCTAATCTAATCTTTTCTATGTAATACTAGGGTGGTAAAGGATCAACAAATTTCAGCTTTCAAAAATCATATCTGAAAGAAATATGCTTCCTTTTGCAACATCTTGGCAGGAATCCGGTTGAGGAACAGAGAGACTCTGGACCACCAGTACTATACCTGAGCTCCTTATGTGGTGTCGACCCAGGTGACAAGGAGAGGTCATGCAAGAGGGGTGGAGGGGGAGGGGGTGGGTACTGATCGCCCGATAGTTCCAGGTGTGAGATCCCCTCCTGTTCCTCTTCCTCCTCATGCAATACAGGTGGTGGCACGGGAGTCTCGTGCTGGTTGGTTTCAAGATCGTGGATATCAGGCGAGGTGAAGGAATGCTGGCCGTTTGTTAGTCTAAGGACGAGAAACAATGTAACATGCCCTAAGAAGCACAGATAGGAGGTGACGAAACAAGCAAAAGAGGAGCAAAATACAGTCTGTTCCTTTACTACACCCATTTTCTAAATAGAGTCATAACCATGAGTCAAAAGAAAATTCTTAATTGATGTCAATCATAGAAATCAAGTTTTTATAACTTAAGATGTATCCTCACATACAGAAAATATGTATGTAACTACTGTCTCTTCAGCAAAAAAAAAAAAAAAAAAAAAAAAAAATAACAGGACCCACACGTGGGAAATAAATATGGTCATAATAATCAGAAAATGATTGTTAGGCATTACAATAAAAGAGAAAGAAGAAGAATGAAATACTTCATGAAAATAGAAGTCATTTTCTTTAATATATCTCTAGAGAGATTAATAACATAAGAATGTAGCACAAGACACCCTGACTGGCAAACAAACAAAATAAACTGAAATAAGCATACAAATCAACTATAATGGCTGTAAAGGAATAAACAGATTTATGTAGCATTACAAAACAGAAGTTTCAGAACTTAAAGATATACATTTGTATATTCTGGCTAAGACATGGGAACAAATCATGATGCAGCAGCATTGAGAGAGATTTGTTGATGCATGTATATACCAGGTATCAGAACGGAAATAAGGGAAGTACAAACTTAATCTAGTAAAAGGAAACTGGAAAATAATAATAAAATGATTATAAATTAAAAAATAATAAATAAAATTAAAAAAAAATCCTAATATCAAATGTTTGTATGTTTGAATGTTTGATTTGGTTTAATGTCATTTGGTCATTTTGGGTTGTTTGTCTATATGGAGACAGATATAGTGCTGCCATACTGTAGTATCACCCTGTGGATATGTGGCATGACACCATACCCAGTCACATTATCCTGACACCGGGCCAACTGGTCCTGGAACTATCCTTATATGCTGAGAGCCAAGCAAGCAACCTATGGATCCAGTCAAAAATGGTAACACTTGACCACTGACCTACTGTTCAAAACCTCATTCATAGTGAAACAAAGTTTACAGACAAAAAACATAAAATGACTATGAAAGATTTTTTCCTATGTAACATTTTGCAAACCTTTCACATTATTAAAAACAAGAGGGCCATGAAGACCCTGCAATCGCTCACCTGAGAACCAGGTATAAGTGGAAGGAAAAGAAACACAAATACAATTGAAAATTGGCTCTACCCCCTGCAAAGCATGTTTCTATATTGATCCAAATACTTTTAACAGTCTTGAAAGAGAGTGACCCAAGGAAAATTTGTGCAAAAAAAACAACTATGAAATCCAGCCAGTACTTTTAAATAAGATTTTTCAAATCTGTACTATATACATTTAAGGAAAACAGGCTCTGCTCTCTGGCTGAACAGGCTCTGCTCTCTGTTTTTCAAAAGATCCAAGAAACAACTGTGCTTAAATACTAAATTGTAACTCCAAAGAGTACTTTTGGACAAGAAGATTTTTCAAATTTGTACTATAATTGGAAAAGGTGAGCTAAAAATCTATACTGACAATCTAATCCTTAAATGACATCTTTGCAAATTTCAACATGACATTTTCTCTTTTTTAATGAGACCATTGGAGACAACCACCCTCCTCTTCACTGAACATCTGTATTCAGTAATATTGTGAATCCCTGCAGACACATGGAAAATGCCACATAATTTGATTTGTATGTAAAATGTTACATAATGTGTTTTTCATGATAATCTGACTGGGAGACTTCTGACTAACTTATGAGGTCAGGATGTTATATAAATATATACACCACTGTGACTTCCAGTAGGATATTTTCTCCCTCAAAGATACGTTGGCCAAAAATGGAACATGCAGCTGTCTGGAATCCCCAGGAGGGACTTATCCCCACACATTTACTGTCATTTTAGGCCTTATTCACTACACATTTAGATTTGATTTTCCAAGAATCTGCCAATATATACAGCAGAAGCACTAGCTGAAAA
Source organism: Solen grandis (assembly GCA_021229015.1). Taxonomy (NCBI): domain Eukaryota; kingdom Metazoa; phylum Mollusca; class Bivalvia; order Adapedonta; family Solenidae; genus Solen; species Solen grandis. The sequence goes on along the minus strand of CM037789.1, from coordinate 50,077,563 downwards.
ACCTTCTAACCAAATATCATTTTCATAAGATATACAGGTAAATATGAAGATTTAAAAAAAAAAAAAAAAAAATTTCTTCAAACAAAATCACTGTTTCACTACATAAAACAAGAAAGTCAGTAGAACTGACAGATGCTCCCCGAAGAACGTCATTGTTACAAATAAGGCCTTGGTAAATGGGTGGGAGGATATGTTGAAATCCCCATTCCTAAATCATATCTATTCTCCTCATCAGATGAGATGTTTTACCAACTCTAATTTGGAGACTTAGTAACAGTTTACTATTTAATATGATAATACGTGTTACTCATCATTTTTTTTTTTAAATTTTTAAAAATTAAGTCATACATTTCAATGTGTGCTCATATCAAAGAGGTTAACCGACACTCTTAACATATGACTGGATATTTGAAATAGTGTATAATGGCCTAAACAACAATTAGCTGACATGATTATGATTGACATTACTAGCATATTGAATTTTGTGGGGTTTTGTTTAAATGATATCTCCTGTTAAATTAGGCAAATGACATGAATATTAGTCAACAACATGGTAGTAGGGGCCATAACTCTCTTAAAAATTGAGGAACCAGGTCACGTCGACGATATGCGTATCTACTCTTGGTAATAAAGCTTCCCATAAAGTTTCATTGAATTCAAGCCATTAGTTCCTGAGAAATAGCCCGGACAAGAATCATGCAACATGAACTATAGGCCAAAAAGTCAAGGGGCCATAACTCTGTGAAAAATTGAGGAACCAGGTCACGCTGACGATATGCTTATCTTCTCTTGGTGATAAAGCTTCCCATAAAGTTTTGTTGAATTCAAGCCATTAGTTCCTGAGAAATAGCCCGGACAAGAATCATACAATATGTACTGTAGGCCAAAAAGTCAATGGGCCTTAACTCTTTGAAAAATTTAGGAATCGGGTCATGCTGACGATATGCGCATCTCCTCTTGGTAATAAAGCTTCCCATAAAGTTTCATTGAATTCAAGCCATTAGTTCCTGAGAAATAGCCCGGACAAGAATCATGCAATATGTACTATAGGCCGAAAAGTCAATGGTCCATAACTCTGTGAAAAATTGATGAACCAGGTCACGCCGACGATATGCGTATCTACTCTTGGTGATAAAGCTCCCCATAAAGTTTCGTTGAATTCAAGCCATTAGTTCCTGAGAAATAGCCCAGACAAGAATCATGCAATATGAACTATAGGCCAAAAAGTCAAGGAGCCTTTACTCTGTGAAAAATTTAGGAATCGGGTCATGCTGACGATATGCACATCTCCTCTTGGTAATAAAGCTTCCCATAAAGTTTCATTGAATTCAAGCCGTTAGTTCCTGAGAAATAGTCCGGACAAGGAAAGTGTGACGGACGGACGAAGCGGCGACTATATGCGTCACCTTCGGTGAGCATAAAAATGTACCAGAAAGATGAGCCTTTTTATGCACCAATTTGTCATGAAAGTTGCTGGAGATAATATATATATATTCTTAGATTACCAAATGCATTTGCTTGAATCAATCTATAAATTTTGGAAATACATGTAGGTTGAAACAATTCAAGTTTTCAAACAACCAACACTAGGAGAAAGTCTGGGTAAATTGACCTCTGAGAAGTAAGGTCAAATCAATATTCCCAAGTAACCTATAGTCAAGATGACCATCACAAAATTGTTACCTTGGTGGTTTGACTCTGAGAACATCAAGGTCATACTTGTTCCAAACAACCTATATTTAAGGTTACCATGACAACATCAATGTTACCTGGGTGATTTGATATCTGAGAAGTTCAAGGTCACATCAGCCTCTTCCTCATCTTCCTTCACTGTGTCTGGAATGTTTTCAATCTCGCTCGTCCGGGTCAGATGATTCTCATCCAAGTTGACCCCTTGACCTTTGATCCCTAGGACTGGAGCTGAGAACTTCCGGTCTGACCTTGACATCAGGGTGGGGACCCTTGGGGGCAGCTGGGGCTCAGGCACTGTGATGGAACAGATATGAGGTATACATTACTGATATCTTTCAAGACAATTTGTATAAGCATTATCAACCCCTTACATATCAGAAACACCAATTTATGCCATGATATACCTTAGAAATAAAGATCAGACTGAAAGAATTATTTTCATCTGAACAAGATTTACTGTCTTTTCTCATCACTTCCAAGGCACAAAGGAGTAGTAAACAGTAAAAGCCCAATCAGCCTGGGAGTTTCTGACAGTCTGATTGGTTTTATACTGCTCTCATTAATTGTTCCTTACTGACTCTTGTTTGTGGTTATTATCTATCCTTATATGGTCATACAATTTTACTGAACATGCTATGGTAATTAATAGGACAAAATTGAGATGTTTCATTTTCATAATACTGAGCAAAGGGAGCAATTACAATTGACGTCAATGAGCATGTTTGCCTCAGTCCTATATTGAATTTCAATAATTTACCAGCTACAAAGAACATTTATTCTGTGGCAGGTTGATGTAATGTCAAATACTGAATCGACATATTTCAAACAAGTGTTCTTTAGAACACATGTGTCACCTGCTGAAGCGCGACGGAAAAAGAGTGATGGACAGACAGACACGCGACGAAAAAGATCCTATGTGTCATCTGTTCACAGTACCAAAAAAATAATCACTTCTTTTAGTTCAGATTCTGAAAGTTATTTGTAATGAATGACAATGTGATAAGATAAACATATGTCAGAAGATTCTGCTACGCAAAGACATAACAATAATACTGTTAGACGTGATATTATTACTGATATACACGAGGGTCCTGCAGGTCAATATCTCGTTTCCAGGGAGATGTAGCCTCTAGGCTATTCTGAATCAAATATTCAATGATGCCTCTTGCATACTGGACAGAGGTTTACAAATCTGCCGGGACTATCCTACAATTTTAGAGCTGCAAGAAATAATTGCCCAGCATCCGGTGTTCCAAACATGACATCATCATTATCTTATCCAATCAAAATGATTTACCAGTAAATTGATTATCATAATGAATAATAGTTCTTATTATGTGTTCAAATGAACAATTACATTTGATAAAATGATTGATTTAAACAATCGTGAAGTTCAAGAGAGTTAAAAAATTATCAATTAAGTGTTTGCAGTATTGACAGGATCATCTCTACATGGGGCCGGTGTTACCTAACTTCATATGAACAAAACTCATATCATTTGCATAATGTTTTTTTCATAGTAGCTCCTATTATCTTACTTATCTTCCAGCATATGGAAACTGTGATCTATTTTGTTGAATTAAACAAACTAATCACTTTAGTAGTAGAAAAAAAAAAACAAAAAAAAAACTAATTCATATATGCGAATTAACGTTTACATTAAATCTGTTCAGAGTAAAAATTTCTTTCATTCTGATCTGGTTCTTACATTTGTAAACTTTGTTGAAGAATGCCATAAATGGGTGTCAAGGTATTATCACCTGATCATACCTTGATATTGTGTTGACATTTCATCCAATAAACTATACAATGGCCCTACCAGGACTGTCTGGTAGCAGTATAAAAAAAGAAACTGGTGTTGCACGCACCACACAAGTCCCCTACTGGTGAGGTGCTTAATTTTTCTGTTACCATAGCAACCAGAATTTTGGTCCAAGAAAAATAAAGTGACGTGCAGAATCTTCATACTGCCATCTATTCATATACCAAGTTTCATAATATTATCTTTAACAGTTTTAAGTTATTGCGGGATCCAGATTTCCGGACGGACAGAGAGAGGGACAGACGGTCAGAAGGACAGACAGACAGAGGGCAAACCTATAGTCCCCTCCAGTGTAAACAATGGTAAGGGACTAACAACCAATATCTGTCCATAATCCAACAACAATCTAGAAATAAGCTGATCCGACCTAACTTCCGCCCATCAACATCTCTCATTCCCCTATTTGCACCATTGTAACCAAGTTCCTTTTCCCCTGGTCAGTGAGCTGTGACATGTATCAACCCCATACGCTCGTCTGACACCAGGATAGGAAACTTCTTGTCCCATCTGACATATATAAAGGAGTTAGAAGGCATTCCTTGACAGAAACACGTGACATTTCCCAGAGAATTCCTACAAATTCTGTGCAAAATCAATATCTCTAGGATATAGCTTGGGATCTTTCTAGGCCTCACATGTTCTTTATTCATAAAACACCAAGAAATTGGATCAGGCCAGCAGTCAAGAGAATGCCTTTCTTGGAATTAATTGGATATTCATTGTATTTTCACTTCTCAGTTATCATTGGCAATAATACATCAATAAAAAACACACTCATACACAAAAAGCACCTACGTATGTATAAAGAGAAAAACAACTGGTCTTTGATTTCTGTGGCACTTTTTAAACCAAAGAATTCTCACTGGAATTTGTTGTTCTCAAGTTAACCAAAGGTGAAGTGATACAATGGAATGCAAATGAGTTGTATTAGGTACCCCTATCTGTGAAACCAAAACCATGTAAACAACATTAAGCAATAGATTACATTAACTTTTGTTTTTTCTTTGTCCCCCTTAACAATATCTCACTTATTTGAAGACTTTGTCTACAGAAGGCAGACACAAAACTGCCTGTGCTAAGTGGCATGATACCAGTCTATCCAGTAGCTGGCTGATCAGGGTTCTCTCTGATTGTTCATACAGTACTGTAGCTAATATTCTAAACAGTCTTCATTATCATTATTGTTTCTGTGTTAAGGGTGTCACAATAAAGTGCTGAATATCAGACACAAACTGATATCTATTGTGTAACCTGTTTTTAGTGCTGAATGTGTCACAATAAAGTGCTGAAATATCAGACAAAAACTGATACCCATTGTGTAACCTGTTTTTAGTGCTGAATGTGTCACAATAAAGTGCTGAATATCAGACAAAAACTGATACCCATTGTGTAACCTGTTTTTAGTGCTGAATGTGTCACAATAAAGTGCTGAATATCAGACACAAACTGATATCCATTGTGTAACCTTTATTTTTTAGTGCTGAATGTGTCACAATAAAGTGCTGAATATCAGACACAAACTGATATCCATTGTGTAACCTTTATTTTTTAGTGCTGAATGTGTCACAATAAAGTGCTGAATATCAAATAAAGATTGATGATCACTGTGTAACTTACTAATTGTGCTGAAGGTATTCATTTATTGCAGTAATTTAAGATAAACAATATACTTATAAGAATAAAGAAATACAAAAATAAATTTAATCCATCCCACTTTCTGTCACAAACTTATCAATCTCATTATTTAATTGCCTAGAACATTTCTACTGCCAATCCAGAAAAGTAAACTAGAAAGCCCTTTAGCAAAAATATTTCAATAGACATGTACTCACCTGCATTTATAAAACAGATGCATATAATAAATTACACATCAGCGTACAATGAATAAAATACTTTGGTGCTATGGGTAATACATGCATTATACAACAATGAAATAGAGGTTTTCTAGAGATATAAATATATCACAAATATCTAAAGCAACTGTCAGCCAATCAAAATGACACATTCTACTATCCATCCAATCAAAATTGAATAACCACAGTCTACACTTAGCCAATGAAATACACTTTTACAATATTGTTTAGCCAATCAATTTCCTGCTACAAACATGATTGCATAAAGAAACTGTAAAGACTAAACCAAATGGATTTTGAAATAAATAACAAACATGTATTCAAATAAATAACAAACATGCATTTAAGGCAGAAAAAGGGAATGCTAATAAAGAATGAGTAAAAATCAATAAATATTTGGCACAACATCAAGTGTGGTAGTTGTGACAAATTAAATCTATTAATATGCAAAAAGGGTATGTAAATGTAAAATACATATAAAAATGCTACATGAATTATTATTTTGCAGAGAAAATGGTTACCATCACAACAGAGACACTATGCTCACTAGCAAACTCAGAAACAATGGAAAAAAAATAAAAAAATATTGCAAATCTCTGGTGTACAGAATGACAACACTTGCTGCATGACCTCCTACTGGCTACAGAAATTATTGCTGAAAATCAAGTTTTCATAATTAAGTACTTAAAAAACAATGTGTTATATTTTACATCAATAAAAATGTAGCCAAAAATCGGCAATATGGCCATCATGATTTACAGCAATGACTTCCTGGCTGCAGAAAAAAAGTTACAATTTACAAAAGCACTGCTTTGCAGCGTTCCACAGAAATCTCACCTTTTAAGTCCTTTCAGAATTGCTAAAAATCTCCCGTATCAAAATCCGATTTAGTCAAAATACTGATTCAAATCTTACAGAAATCTTAATTAGTGTGGCTCTAGAAACAATAACTGCATGATATCACAAACGTAGAACACATTTCTTACAATGGTGATTGATCCAAAAGAAAGCATATTAAAGGAAGATCTCATTATTCATAACGTTAAACTGAGAATTCAGCCAAACAAACTCTGTCTGAAAGACAATGTGTCCAATATTTTAAGATATATTCAATATTAAAAAAAAATATAAATTTAACTTTATGTATTGTCTAAATAAAAGGACTTATCTGCAATGAGTTATTCTAACCAATACTTGCAAGTCTATAAGGGTTGTAATATGTAATTTATTCAGGCAAGAGTTACAGAACTTGTATAGTGAAGTTTCAAATTTATCAGTTAACCCTTTCCCTCATAGAGGACACCATGAAAAGACCTAAGCGAACAGCATAAAACCAGATCAGCCTGCAAGTAACTCGCAGGCTGATCTGGTTTTATGCTGTTCGCTGCTCCTCAGTGGTCTGGAAATGAGGATTTTGTAATTAAATTTGGTAAGGTTTAACTGTGGTTTTCTGCAGATCAGGCTTCATGTGATACCTAGTGAGGGCGTCAAAATGAGTCTATGTGAGGGAAAGGGTTAAATGATTATTACAGTATAAAGTATGAAAACTACTCTTTTTGACCACATTCTTGCCAAAATACCGGTAAGGGGTCTGAAACTCCTGAACACACTGAAAAAAATGTTTCTGATCAATCCAATCAGCAGTTTTTGCATACTATTTTTGCATACTAAGCATGAAGGTTACTTGCATACAAACTTTAAACACAGTGCATTCTATTATTACGCATATTGGTCTTGAACTTGATGAAAAAATATATAAAGTTCAACACTCATACCTGACCTGCCTATCCAGAGCTTGAACTTAAAAAAAAAAAAAAAAAAAAAAAAAAAAAAATCCAGACCTCCTGTTGCAAAGTATTATCATTTTAAATAAAAAGTTTAACCACATCATCACTTATAATGACCTTGACCTTAGAGGTACGGGGTTCAAAACCCATATATGGACTTTTTATCTGGTGTACTGATTTCATAGGAAATTTCATTCAAATTGGACCAGGAGATGCAAAAGATTTTATATATTATAATATTTAATCAAGAAAACAAAGCTTGCAGATTTATTTTACCAAAACCAACACTGAAACATGTGTTAAAAGATACTATTACTTATTCTTTGAATAGTCAAGGTAAAAATGCACTTAGCTTTACAGAAATAAATTCATTAAAAAGAAAAAAAACTTAATAAAAGAAAAAGACGGAAAAAAGTAAAGATATCAGGGATCACATATATATAAACTAGAATATTTTCCTGCATTTATTCTTTTTATTTTTTTTTCAAATAAACACAACAGTTTTCATTTTTTCCTAGAAAATGTATCTAAATTTTGTACAATGACACGTCTTTCCTTCCTGGTTCATTCAATGGTGTAAATAAAAATATTCTTATAGCATTATGCTGATAAATATATACATATGTCAAAATGAGTCACATTTTAATGTAAAGAGAAAACTGACAGCAAACACACATAATTATAAAAACTTATAAAGCAGTAACAGCCCTTATATACAGCAGTAATAATGCTTTTTATGCATTAAAATTTGACAAAATTATTTTCTAACAACTCATATTTTTTGTCAAATTGTGCATTTAATATATATAAACATATGAAACAAACATAATCTGGTTCTCATAACTAGACTACCATTACACATGTGTACATAGAGATCAGTATCAGACAACAATATGCTGAAATGCTTTACACAGGGCTGGTTCCCCTCATTCATGTTACATACATAACAGACATGACAGAATGCTGGGCTCAAGCACTTACATACATCACTCATCTCTGTTAATAAGCATAATGCAACCTTCCAGTGTTTTGGCAGTGAACATTTCCTATTCATATATGACACGGTTAAGTGCTCACAGGATGGGGATTTAAGACTCAGGGAATAAAATTTGATTGAAAAATAACCCTTATGAAAATCTATGTGATTAAAATTAGTTGGTACTATTAACCCTACTGTTGTTTAGATTTTGAACGTCTCAACATCCTTACATCGAAAGAAAAATATGTCACACTTGCCTAGTCTGCCTGCCACACTGGGGCAAAAAATTGATAGGTGCATATTAACTATCTGGAGACAACTGATCAATTTTAAGATGAGTTTTACTAAAATGATTTGAAATTCTGAACTGTAATGATAATACAACCTATTACTATAATTAATAATATAACAAATTTGAATAAAAATAGGTGAGAAGATATCATATGTAACACTATTATGATTAATATTATGCGATGCTGATATTATGCCTATATATCTAAACCAACCAATAAGAATTTTAGAAATAAGAAAAAAATAAAAATATACCCTATATAGTATGAGTATATTAATTTCAATATACAAATTATGTGACTTATAATTATTATTAATTTATAATCTGAATGTCTGTTTAAAGAATCTAAAGTAGTCTAAATATGAAAGCTTAAAGAATGACTTTAGAATGAATACAAATGTAGTTATTGCATATCATTTCTGAAATATATTAAAAATTTGTTTCCAAACTTAAAAAAAAAAACAAAAAAAAAACGAGAGAAAATTTCTCAGAAAAAAATGACAATTGTGTCCTAATCATTCCAATCACTGATTTGAAACTTATCATTATTTTAACCCTTAAACTCAAAGGGACACGTTTTAAATTTGACACCTTGATAACTAAAACAGATGCTGATCATTCATCCAAGAAGTAGCAGACTAATCAGGGTCTCCACTGTTTTATAAACAATATTGTAGCTTAGATTCTACACAGCATGGCAAAGAAAAATCCATTGTTTCATATACCATTTAAAGTTCAGTAAATTGATATTGTTTGTTTATTGGGTTAAACGTCCCACCATAAACTGATATTAAATTGTACGTTAATAGTCATGAGGTAAAGAGCTAGATTCAATTCTGTTCAGGCATGGCATAAACTAAACACCTAGAAAAACTTGGATTCTAAAGTGCGATATCCAATAATGGCCTATCCTGGTATCACATCCTTCCAAGGAACAATTACAGTCATGTAAATAAGGGACTGCCCCTTCATTAGCCTTTCAACACATAAACCATAAACCTATCAAACAGTACATGATTTATAGGTCCCTAGAATATATTTGTTTTCACTAACCAGTGTTCTTGAACATAAAAATGGTACTTAAGTATGATTTTCATACTCGGACTCAAACCATGCCAATTATTTCTGATAAGGTTTGAGTATGATATTCAAATCTGAGCCTGAGAAAAAACTTGAGTTTTCTTGGGAACACAGGGCCTGGACAAAATATTCCAAATATCTGTATAAAATATTATATTTTTAATATTATTATTTCGTTAGACCTTATCTTAACCCTTTCCCTCATAGAGGACACCATGAATAGACCTATGCGAACAGCATAAAACCAGATCAGCCTGCGAGTAACTCGCAGGCTGATCAGGTTTTATGCTGTTCGCTGCTCCTCAGTGGTCTGGAAATGAGGATTTTGTAATAAAATTTGGTAAGGTTTAACTGTGGTTTTCTGCAGATCAGGCTTTATGTGATACCTATTGAGTGCGTCAAAATGAGTATATATGAGGGAAAGGGTTAAACCCTGCATGCATATTTCTTTTTGTATGTCTACTTAATACCTAAGGAAAAATTCCCATAATACATTTCCCATATTTACGACATTATTATAATTTCTCACTTCTGAGGTCATTTCTAGTGATAAAAAAATAAATAAATTGAAGACCCTTGGGCATCCTGTTCAAATCAGAATCTCACCATGTACTGGACTCCCTCAGATTGGTATCTTTCAAACTTTAATAGATTCTTTTAATCCTGTAATTGTTGATGTCAATTTATGTCACACTTTTGTTCACTATTCACATAAAAAAATATTGATTGAACAATTTTAATTGATATGAAAATACAGAGTATCTCCTGTACCTTTCCATATAATAAAAGGTTCAATAAACATGGACTGTGTTTTTTTTTAAGCATTTTTTATTTGTTCATTATTGTCATATATGAACAACATTATAATGGAGTTTCATCAAATATCTCATAAATTTATAAATTCAAAACAATTTTAAAAGCTTTTGTCAACATATTTCTAAACCCATTAGAGCTGTTGAAATCTAAGTGCACGAAAAGGAACATCCGCTTATCACCATAGCAACAAATTCATCAGGGTAGTCATTATTTCAGATAAATAGGATTCAGCCTTCAATGTAAAGTCTATAACCCTTTACCTCATAAATGTTCATTTTACATTTTTATGACTGGTTACAATAGATTTTTTTTTTACTGTGTAGAAACTGGCTCGAATTCCACCAACAATACTTAGCGCTAAGTAAAACTTAAATTCCTTAACTAGGTAGATACACATTCCACCAGTACTATTTTATGCAATATTCAAGGACATGACTAACTTGAAATGAACTATTACCTTAAAAACTAATAATAATAGACAAAAAAATGAAACATTTGGGTATTTTTATTACAGAAACAAGAGTAATGAAATTTGCCCTTAAGTTATTAAGTTTTACTTAGCACTAACAACTGTTGGTGGATTTTGACCCTGAGCTACTATATTGTATGAGCAGAAGAGACTCTGATGAGACAGGTCCTGGAAGGAACTGACTGATCAGGGTTTGCTCTGTTTGTCTAGGTGCCAAAACACATTTATATGAGATAAAGGGTTAACAAGTCCTACATGAAAACCATATAAAAAATCAACACTTTCTCTGAGTATGAAATCAATACCTATATTGTAGAAAAACTATGGTAAGAGAATCAAAGTACTCAAGACACTGAGAGCAGGATTAACATGAAATAGCTTAATTCTAAAATCATCATTACAGCATAGTTGAACTTGGTAGAGAGAAAGGTCATATGACACCAAAAACTCCAAAAGTTTTCCTACAACAAGTCAGATGAACTCACTCTTTGTATCCTGATAACTTTGCCGACGGTCTCTCAGTGTCTTTAGAGCTTTGATTAGTTACATTATGATCCGGAGTGAGGGTCATGACCCCGATTTCAATGATAAGTTGCATACCTAATGAGGCCATGACCTTAAACAGTACATTCTATCTGGTGTTGCGCAGAGTGATACAGAACATTTAATTCGCAGATGGTAATTATGCAAATCAGTATTTTTTTTTATTTTATTTTTTTATTTCCAGCTACATTAAGACTGGCTCTGTCACCAGCCTAAAAAACTGCAAAACAACAGACTCAAATGGCATGGCCTACATATGCAAATCCATTCTTGGCAGGTTGCTATTACTGCTCCATCTTTTGAAGGTTCGAGGAATAAAATGCGATATATAATGGATCCAATTCAATATATAAGATTTATCTCTGAGAAATGGGAGAATGACAAGAGGAAATTACAGAAACCAAAATGAGCTGGCTAGCCCGCATGCATTCCACATTAATCGGAATACTGTGGATGCAAATGACCTTGGCATCACTTTTGACCTTAACCTTTACCTCAGGGATGATTTAAATCTTGCATTAATTATAAATTATCTCCATTTTAATCAAAATCTAATTTTTTGTGGATTGAATAGAAGTACCAAGTTTAAGCATAAGAAAACAATGTGAAAACCAATATTGTTTGATTATATTGTAATGATAGTGTGTGTTGATCCAAAGCTTAAACTAAATCAGACCTATATTTTACATCATTCCCATCTTGAGACCTTCCTCACAGTGGAATTCTGAAGGTCAATTATGTATTAAGCCTTTCCCTCATAGAGGACACCATGGAAAGACCTATGCGAACAGCATAAAACCAGATCAGCCTGCGAGTAACTCGCAGACTGATCAGGTTTTATGCTGTTCGCTGCTCCTCAGTGGTCTGGAAATGAGGATTTTGTAATTAAATTTGGTAAGGTTTAACTGTGGTTTTCTGCAGATCAGGCTTTATGTGGTACCTACTGAGTGCGTCAAAATGAGTCTATATGAGGGAAAGGGTGAAGCAATAAAACTGAAAAAACTATTATAACTAAAGCCATTTGCATTTGAGAAAAATCTAAATACAAGATTTGCTTCTGATGGATAGATCCATGACCTTTTGAATGACTACTTATGAGTTTCACAACAAACAACTGTCCACATGGCAGGTCTATTGTAACCTGGTACGTTGCCGGTTCAGTCAAATTAACATACTAGATACCTTTGGTTGTTACCAGATTAACCCTTTCTCTCATATAGACTCATTTTGACACATTCAATAGGTACCACATAAAGCCTGATCTGCAAAGTCCTCATTTCCAGACCACTGAGGAGCAGCGAACAGCATAAAACCTGATCAGCCTGCGAGTTACTCGCAGGCTAATCTGGTTTTATGTTGTTCGCATAGGTCTTTTCATGGTTTCCTCTATGAGGGAAAGGGTTAAAAAGTCTCCACTTGGATCAAGAAAAAACTCTGTAAAACTTTTTCATGGTGAAAACTGTTTTCAGTCTAATCTTTTTTTCTAAAATTATCTATGGAGATATCAATTTACACTCAGCCTGAAAACACACAATTTCGATTGAGGGGATTCTTGCTGTACCATTCCTAACTTTAGAAAATATCTATAATGGTAAATTTGACACTGGGCTCATTTCCTCTGATAGATTAGCCTTTTGGTTCAGAAATTTAATATTTCAGAAAATAAAAGATTTGTAAAATCCTATCAAAGTTGTAAGGTTTGGGCATCAAATTTTTCAGGGGGAAAAGAAAATGTAATATGTTACAAATGATAACAAGTATCATTAGAACTGATGCTTCATAAGCATGGCTCCTGGTTAGCAGGATGGCATTTCTGAGTCCTTCAAGGAGTAATTAATCTTTTCTGCACAAATTTTAAGTTTTGCAGACGTTTTGCAGACAGCATTCTCCATCAAGAGCAGGCTCCTGTCACGTTTACCGTGTAAAATAAGCATCGCTAATTGATATAGGCAACATTTCTATGACGATAAATTTGCCCGCCACTCTAGAGGCAGCATTGATTGGACGTCTGATGACCATGAGTTTGTTTTATTCAGACTTCTATGACCTCAAGAGTGGTGAGAAGATATTTACACTGGACATGTGACGGACTCGTACATCAGATTTTTTCTCTTCTATGGGCAGTGATCTATTTGTGTCCATCGACTGTGCTATCTGTCTGGAACAGTTGTGGTAATCAGTTACAGGCAGGGAACCAACCAAGTGATATAAAGTGGCGTTCATACCACCGGTACTCTGCATCAAAACTAGCAGGGAACCATACCAGCTGAAAAAGTGTGACAGTCTTACTGCTGGTTCTGTGTATTTTCTTTAAGTATTATAACAAAGAACCATACTCCATAGCGCCATAATTTCAACAAGACAATTTTTCAGACTGGTATTTAAAACCGCTAGAATTATTCCTGTCATTCACAAATGTAAACAAATTATTATTTCTACAATAATATTTTAAATACAGATATTTTGATACCATGGGAATAAAATATTAGTGGACTATAACCATTTGTCTGTTAGGAGTAATGCAGGATATTGAGCCATCAAACCTGGTAAAATTAATCAACCCTTGAAAATATGATAAAATAAACTCCGTCATGAAATGATGAATATCTGCTACATTAGTACCATTCATCCTGCTTTCAAAGCCGCCAAAACGAGAGTCAATAACAATGGCTTCAGACATAGGATCAGCTCTACTTGAAAATTCTGGTTCAATATTCAGAACTGGACGTAAGTCACACTCATAATCACATAGTTCTATCATGGAAGTACTTTGAGTCCTCCTTACGTAAAGTATACATTTACAAGAAAACCAGACAAGGTATCAAGACAGAATGTTTTTCAATCTGATCTGGTTTAAAATTGTCTGTGATGTAAAGCAATTTATTTGCCCAGATTTAATTATAATGATTAAACAGGGGAAGAAGTTTTTTGTGGATTCTGCTAACATTAGAGGTTTAAAAAAACAGTTGTACTCCTTTGCCATGGAGCAAGCTTTTGTGGTGACATGGTCGAGTGTCTGACTTCCAAACAGAGGGTATTGAGTTTGATTCATTTTTTATTTATTTTTTTCGTACAAAGTTTAGAGAAACGGGCCCCAGTTCAGTAGGATTTATCGTTACACAATGTTATGGAAAAAAAGTAAGGCCTTTTATTTTGAATTCTGTGTGTTATGGACAGGATGGATGCAACTTTGTTGTGGCAAATATAGAACAAAATAATAAAGAAATGCAGTACTATCCTCCTGCATTCAGTCTATGGTTTATAGAACTGATAAAAACTACACTGTAAACAAAATGAACAGATAATAAGTTTCTTTATCCTTTATTTTTAATGAAGATGCAAAATTTCAAGTCAATTAGGAGTCAAATCAATGAATTAAAAAATGTATGCAGTTTTCACAACTCAAGTTTCTGATTTTTAATTAGAAATACCGAGCAGAAAAATATAATGATTACTGTGAAGATTTCTGTGACTCATATTTCTTAAATTTCTACGTATCCTTAAAACCCTACATTAAGGATCTTCCAGACATGTTACTTCCTTATGGAGATGACTGAATGAACCTCCATCTTTTCCCCATCCTTCCTGAGTGCCTGGCATTAATTGCTGCAAAAGTTCCAAAGCAATAACGAACATTTAAAAGGTTGTAGAGAACCAAGACACAACTTAGCAGAGGTGGAGAATCCTTTAATTGGATTTGCTGAAAGGACCGTTAACGATGGCCAGAAGTACAATTACCCTATTACTACAGCCGCCAGGCACTCGGAAATAACCACAATGATCATTTCTTACCCCATTTTGCACTTACTAAAAATTACCAGAAAGTGACTTTAACTACCAGAAAGTGACTTTAACTACCAACAATAATGTTGTCAATTATATCATTCCTTTGAGTGTTTTATTATTGATTTATATCTCACAATAAAAATTGGCCAATACTTTGTGTGAACTTGTTTGTTCTTCTTTCCATTTTTTCCTTGGCCTACACCGTCTGAGGCTTCTCTCATGTTACTTCTACTAATTTGATAGAATTTAATTATCCCTTAACTGTCAGTCCGTTATGGATTTCAGCTGCAAACTAGTTTATCAAGTTAAGTATGCATGTGTCTTATATCCAAACATTATAGAGAAAGGAAACTGAAGATATACAAAAAATTGACATGGAAGATGTATTGGCTTCCGATACATAAAGTATGCCTCATTTCTCTTTCCTTTTTTGCCTGGAGCTGGAGTTCATGCACAAGCATGCAAAAACAGAATTGCAAAAGATGGTGCAACCTCACTTTACAGTGGTTCATTGTTTATAAATCTAAATATTACAGACCTCCAAAAATGAAAAAAAAAATCCTTAACTCAAAATAAGAGTGTGGAAGAATAAAACCTGTGCATTCATATTATTTAAGTAAAGATTTTAGACTCATAGTTCTATTGGCAGTGGTTTACAGTAAATAACACCCAATTCTTCAAACCTTTTCAGTTGTATTAAGTAATAAACTGAGTATAGGATTTTTTAAAACTTCTTTTGCAAAAGACTGTGAGTAAGCCCTGGCAACTTGATAATTCTTTTCCTCAACTCAAATTTTTGAAGATAGAAAGATCCCTTATTTTATAAAGCTAAAAAGAGAAGATGTCATACAAAATATTATAAATAGCATGTTTAAGTGACAATATTCTTCATTGCATATAAAACTTCACAATTCAATTGTTGCGATACAGATCTTAAGATCTTTTTTTAAATGAGTCAAATCTCCAGCTGATGTGTGCTATGAAATACGGGCTTTGCCATAAAGGTCATTTTTAATTCTGCATTAATACTTGCTTCAGTAATTACTTTGTGCCAACATCCAAGCAGACACTATCGTGAACAGATTGCTAGTACAGTACTTATGATAGTAATTTTTTTGATCTGGTACACTGCCTTTGGTGTCTTTCCTATATCACTTCATCTGTTTGTTATTACTTCTTTGCCATATTTCTTTAGAATGTAAATGGCTAAAGACAGACATGTCGATATGCTAATGAAAGATGTTTGATAATTAGACTTCAGAATTAGCTGTAATGATCAAATGACAGCCTGGCTAATTCAGTCAAAATATGTGAAAAACTCAACCAAGCTGTTCACATGACTCCCTTTCATTCTAATTATAGAAACCGCCAACTTTCCTCTTGTACCTTGATTAATTATTGACATCCTCTTAATTAAATGTTGTGGGATAACCAGGAATCCAATGCTGATCTAAGTATCTGAAAAATTTCTTGGCTCGTAAGTTTGATTGCTTGGGTTCAACGTCCTATCAACATCATTTTATTATTTGTCATTTGGAGACTTTTGATTACATATTAAGACCGTTAGTCAGTGCTGCCACAATGTGATATTGCCATCTAGACTGCTGCCACATTGTGATATTGCCATCTAGACTGCTGCCACATTGTAATATTGCCATCTAGACTGCTACCACATTGTGATATTGCCATCTAGACAGCTGCCACATTGTGATATTGGCACCTGGATGGCTGCCACATTGTAATATTGCTGTCTAGACTGCTACCACAGTGTGATATTGCCATCTAGACTGCTGCCACATTGTAATATTGCCGTCTAGACTGCTACCACATTGTGATATTGCCATCTAGACAGCTGCCATATTGTAGTATTGCCGTCTAGACTGCTACCACATTGTAATATTGCCATCTAGACTGCTACCACATTGTAATATTGCCATCTAGACTGCTACCACATTGTGATATTGCCATCTAGACAGCTGCCACATTGTAATATTGCCATCTAGACTAGTGAAATGATTCAACAATATAAAGTTCTGGAAAATGTTGACCCAAGATGCTATGATAAAATGTTTTATAAGAATGCCTTTTTCAAATATCACATGAAGACTATTAAGTGATTACCCAATGCCATTAGTTTCCAAATCAACCTGCATGTAGTTGTTACATGAAAAAATATTCAGAAAAAAAAAGCACCTAATGTTAGAGTCCACCTCATATAAGTATTCACAAAATGTTATTTTTAAACCAAAAAATGGATCAAAGTGGAGACCTTTTAATAGCACTATCCTAGAAGAATTCCTATGTTTTTAAAAACTTTAAGAAAATTCAAAAACCTTGAGGATCTATCCAAGAAAAGTGTACATGGCTTTTGCAAGTAAATGCATATGGACTTTGCAGAAAAAATTAATTCTTTTATTCAACATGTAGGGAGGAGCTGATCTTGGCAAATATTAAATTGCTTCAAGTCTGACTTAAATTTAACCAGCAATATTTAGTGCTATGTAATACTTTAAGATTTAAATGAGATAGGAAGACATTCCACCATTCTTGTTTATAAAATATAACAGTAAATGGCTTAAATGACATGAATAGTTACTTACATATTTCGTAAAACAATGATTAAGGACATATACTTTTTGCCTTGGAAAGCCAGAAAAATTACTGTTGAAAGTTAACACATAACCTTCCAATTTGCAGTCATATAAATTGCTACTAAATTACATCACACTTTGTTTTTACAAAAAAGAATTTATAATAAAAATGTTAATTTAAAAAAAAAAAAAAGATACAAAAAAAAGCAAGTACTTTTTATAAAATTCTAGAAATGAAAAAAAGAGTGGACAAACTTATTACAGGTCAAACTTAACCCTTTCCCTCATACAGACTCATTTTGACGCACTCAATAGGTACCACATAAAGCCTGATCTGCAGAAAACCACAGTTAAACCTTACCAAATTTAACTGCAAAATCCTCATAACCAGACCACTGAGGAGCAGCGAACAGCATAAAACCTGATCAGCCTGCGAGTTATTCGCAGGCTGATCTGGTTTTATGCTATTCGCATAGGTCTTTTCATGGTATCCTCTTTGTGGGAAAGGGTTAAGCATAATAAAAGAGACTTTTCACTCCCAACGATGTATGTCACTACGCTACCTTTATCTCACTTAATCAGAACCAGACGTACAGCCATAACCATAATGGTACAAAAAAAAAAAAAACGCGTTTTCAATACAAATTGCCGTCAATCTAACAATAAAATAACACAATCCAAAGGAACACTAGAAGAGAAGAAGAGAATATATAAAATATACACCTCATGATAATCAATACTCATGTGACCTATATAACCAGAAAAAGACCTGCAAGCCCAGAATAAATGGCCACAAGAAAACAAACTATATCCTATAATCTTTTTTCTTCCAGCAAATTCAGAAATAAACTGGGAATTATTTTGTCTCCAGACTGTTGCTATGGTGATTTGCCTCTGATAGCATAAATGAATAAAAACAAAAGAATTTGTGCAAAGTTTGAAATCTTGCATGGTCATTGAATTTTATCCGTATTCTGTTGCCATAGAAACACATTTTTAAAATTATATTTTTTAAAAGAAACCCAATTTAGACAAGAAAGCTACAAAAAAAGAAGCTTCAACCAGTTACCTCATGAATATTCATGTACAAATAATGACTTTATGAATATTAATTAACAGACATTTAAATGGTATATGAAACAATGGATGATTTTCTTTGCTATGGAAACTGTCTAGAATCTTAACCACTGAGTATTTTATAAGCAAACAGATGAGAACCAACTCCTTCAGGAGCGGTCAGATCAGGGTCTTTCTCTGTCTGCCAATGTACCAAAGGAATATATACAGTTAAACCTGTCTTAACCCTTTCCTTTAGACTCATTTTGACGCACTCAATAGGTACCACATAAAGCCTGATCTGCAGAAAACCACAGTTAAACCTTACCAAATTTAATTACAAAATCCTCATTTCCAGACCACTGAGGAGCAGCGAACAGCATAAAACCTGATCAGCCTGCGAGTTACTCGCAGGCTGATCTGGTTTTATGTTGTTCGCATAGGTCTTTTCATGGTGTCCTCTATGTGGGAAAGGGTTAAACAGTCATTCAAGGGAACAAGAGAAAGTGGCCGCTTAACAGAGGTGACTACTAAATGAAGTTTACATACATACCAATAAATGCTAGTTTGGTAATATTAAAATTGACCGCTAAATGCAATTTGACCAGTTAGTAACTGTATGAAGAAATGGGTTAATTTGAATGATTATATAAATAACTTGTGGTATGAAAGTTATATAAGCAGGGATAGCTGGACAGGGACATCAAAACATGACAGAACGGAGTCAGACTGGCCCCAGTTATTGGTGCCACTATGTTTACACTATCTTTAGTAACTCAGCGTACCGGAGAAATCAGCAATGCCAGTCACTGTCAATAAGGCAAGACCTTCTGTCGCCTACCGAACACGGTTGGAATATCTAACAAACCGTCATCGTCTAACAAACCGACATAATCTAACAAACCGCATTGTATCAAGACTGTGCGAGCAGCGTCTCAGAAAATGGTCTGAACATTTAAACAGGAAAAAAACACCATCATGCAGATCCTATCCTGGAATGTCATTATAACAGAAAAGCCAGAACAATCTAACCAAGACCTTAAATCTTTCATTTGCTGAATACAGCAATAATACAGTGAGAACTATTTGTGAGAGACCGTATTCTTACACTGAAATCAATCTATGGCCCATATTTCATTTTTGTTGTTGTTTCTTTGCTGTTGTTGATTTTGTTAGTTTTAGGGCATTCAATACATCATTAGGATGCACTGTAATATTACCATATTTGAAAGCATTTTATGAGTTGATGGATTACATCACGGAAAACAACAAAATAAGATTTTAAAAAAAATCTGTTACTCTCAAAATGTGCAAAACAAGCAATTTTAAAAGAAATAGAGGACATAAAATGTATTATAAACATTTTTGTTTTCTTGTCCAGGTTTTAAGATTTTTCAGTAAAGAATGCAGTTACAAGATAGATAAAAATTGTGTATGTGGTTAGGAAACCTCAAAACGCTACAATGTTGTGGTCAGTGCAATGTCGTAAAAATCTATCTTATCCATGATTTGATCACCTTTAAAATGTCTAGACAGTTCTTAAAGAGCAAAGTTTGTTCTGTTCAATAAAAGACCCCACATTTTTTAATTGCTAATTTAAGGTTTAACTGTGGTTTTCTAGGTTTTTTACTATTAACCCTTTCCCTCATAGAGGACACCATGAAAAGACCTATGCGAACAGCATAAAACCAGATCAGCCTGCGAGTAACTTGCAGGCTGATCAGGTTTTATGCTGTTTGCTGCTCCTCAGTGGTCTGGAAATGAGGATTTTGTAATTAAATTTGGTAAGGTTTAACTGTGGTTTTCTACAGATCAGGCTTTATGTGGTACCTATTGAGTGCGTCAAAATGAGTCTATATGAGGGAAATGGTTAAAACATACAATCCTAACTACAAATGTACCCTTCAGTACTAGATGCCATATTACACCGGGCTAAGCCTTACAATGTCCAATCATTTCAATATTTCTATGAAGTGACAATTAAAACTAACCCAATTTATTCCATTTTCAAACAATCCTCCCCTAATGATGACATTTTTGAGTCATCATTTACAAAGTTATTACAGAAACAGCATTAGCCAGCCAAGACATTTCATTCCTGTAATCCGCATATCAAACTTCCATTTAGACATTCGCATTTGCTCCCCAGCTCTAACAATCAGCCATTGGTCAGAGAATCTAGCTTCATGCGGCTCCCACCCAACGCAATTTGAGCATTACCCCCGGGGAATACCACAGTAACAAGAAATACTCTTTTGAGTTCCTCATCCTGTTGTAATCAAACTTGACTTAATTCTTTGTAATCAAATTGAACAAGACAAACATTCTATTGCATTAGCTGATTTGATTTTAGATGTGGCCACAGTGTCAGGCATCAAGACGTCAAATTGATTTTTTAGGAAGTAGAGATTCTTAGTACTGTACAATAAAAAAATTGTACAAGGGGCAATCTAACTGAGAATTCTATTACTTAATAGACAAATACCTCGAATATTTGCACCCAACATTTATAACCGATTTTTTTTACTAAAAACAAGACCCGCAACAAAGTATTTTTGGTCATAAATGCATGAGAGTAATTATAAATACTGAAAAATCATTAAATTTCATGGGGGACTGATCTATTAACCTAATAATGATTCAAGCAACACAAATCAAAAGTTTGAACCCCTTAAAATCATGTTTCCAGTGGTGTAAAATTTGATAGCGATGAAATTAAGTACAATTTGAGTGAAAATTTGACCATCTTATATTTGTGAAAAGCAGGTGATAATTTCAGGTATTTTCCAACCTTAACCCTTTCCCTCATAGAGGACACCATGAAAAGACCTATGCGAACAGCATAATATCAGATCAGCCTGCGAGTAACTCGCAGGCTGATCAGGTTTTATGCTGTTCGCTGCTCCTCAGTGGTCTGGAAATGAGGATTTTGTAATTAAATTTGGTAAGGTTTAACTGTGGTTTGCTGCAGATCAGGCTTTATGTGGTACCTATTGAGTGTGTCAAAATGAGTCTATATGAGGGAAAGGGTTAATTCCCCTTTCTTTACATGGTAAGGACTGAAAATTTAACATATTTGTCTTCCTTGATTAATTACAATGACTTACATTATTTTGACTTTAGCAGACCTGTTGTTGACCTCTGTGTTTTAAAAATTGATTACAATTAAAGATTTTTTTTCATCTACAATTAAGCCCGAACTTCATCAACATAGTGCAGAGACATCACATGCCTCACTAATGCCAATGTAACAAAGTGCAAAGTCTGGAATCCAAATCATTCATTTGTTAATTGTGCTACAGGGTAGATTTCTTACTTAGTGACCCAACACTGCAACCCAAAATATCTGTTTGTGATCCATTCTGTTGACTTAGTGTACATTTACACATAGTTTATAATGAAACCAAAATAGTGTGGTATCTCGAACTGGACCCAAGCATTATAATGAAGCTATACTGTATTTTAAGTTTCAGTGATGTTCAATATAGTTAAAAGTATCAGGGTCTATAACCCCAAAAACATTATAATATCTGCGATGTAAATCTGTTAAAAACCCATCTGTAAACTATGACGGAGAAAAACATAACTTTCAAACAGTAAATTCACCTTCCCAGTACATATTCAGCTGTGAAAATTTACACCCAGCCTTTCAAATTCATGTCTAGGTCAAGTTTGTGTAAATCAGGTCAACCATTGACTACCTATTATTCCAGTGAAGCTACTGGATAGCCTTCAAGTCCATTTGAATACATTGGTTAACACTGGAAAGGTTTACACTGTTTTCATACTTGTATTATTTTCTTGTAAATGAATTAACTATCACTAAGAAGTTGAATACTTAATTCTACGTAACTAAGGGAATGCTGTTCATACAAAAATGGATAGAGGTATAAATTGTATGCCCACCTAAAACTATGTGACATGAATAAAGTTTTATGGAATGTAGAAATGAAACAAACTTGTTAGCAGTATGACAAAATATAGCAAGAATGAGAAAGAATTATGGTAACTTAAATTACACTGTTAAAACTTTCAAATTGTATCATGACCTCATTCAAACATAAACAATCTTCAATCATAACCCTGTTTAGTCATACACCCAACAAAGATTAACATAGAAATATATCTAAACACTAGTTAGCTGTAACATGATAATTTGGTGTCTATTTAAAAAAAAATACCATTAGGAAAATATACTTAACATTTTGAATGAATTATTCATTATATTCCTTTTTATTCTTAGAGTATAACTTTATGAATTATTCCTACTAAATGGTTATGAAATTCCATTACTGAGGGTATAACATAACAAGAGCTGTCAGAGGACAGCACGCTCGACTATTCAAAATGCTTGTTGGTAAATTAAATGAAATCTATTTAACTTCTTGCCCTTCACATACCCTGTACATATTTATAGTCAAAAATAATATACCTTGATAGTCTGATACCCCTTAATATTTTTATGATGTCTAAAATCAATCCCATGCCTAGTTAATGAGACATAAGCACAATAACACTGTGCATGCAAAACTTTAACCAAAAATCCAAGTTAGAAAAGGGCCATAATTTGTATAAAATTCAGTCCAAAAGTTAGTTTTCTTAGTTTTCTGATGCCCCTGAAGACACTCCTTAACTTTTTAGTCAATTCCACAAGCAATTTCTGAGATATAAGCTGGATAGTAGCTTGCATGCAAAAATTTAACTAAAATTCTAAGTAAAAGGGGGTTCATAATTTTGAATATATTCCATCAAGTGTTATCTTCCTTTATAGGATGATACCCCTAAACATATTAATGATGTTTCAAATTAATCCTATGCCTGGATACTGAGATATTAGCATGAAAGTACCTCGCATGCAAAACTTTAACCAAAATTTTTTTTAGTTAAAAAGGGGCCATAATTTGTAACTAGTTCAGTCAAGAGTTATCTACCTTTGTTGTCTGATGCCCCTAACCATATTCATAAACTTTCAAGTCAATACCATGAATGGTTATTGAGATACAAACTAGATAGTAGCTTGCACGCAAAACTTTAACCAAATTTTCTATTGCATGCAAAACTTTAACCAAAATTTCTAAGTTAAAAAGGGGCCATAATTCATATTTAGTTCAGTCAAGAGTTATCTACCTTGGTTGTCTGATGCCCCTGAACATATTTATAAACTTTCAAGTCAATACCATAAACGGTTATTGAGATATAAGGTTGATAGTAACTTGCACGCAAAACTTTAACCAAAAGCTGCAACGCCAACGCCGACGCCAGGGCGACTACAATAGCTCTTATATTCTTCGAATAGTTGAGCTTAAAATGACTACATGTATCCCTAAAATTTACAGGAAAAAATCTGGGTATTGGTAATATATTAATTTGAAACAAACCAATATAATAAATTTAACTCCTCTAAATGAATATGTATATTGGTTTGACAAATGAGAAGCTGAACAAAGTTCTAACATACAAATGCATGTAAACCTTGCCTTTAATGGTTACTTTTGTTCAACAACCTTTGAAAAACATTTGAGGTGGGTTTATGCCTCTTTGCTGTCATACTAATTTATATACATGTACCTCATAAAATAATGATGCGGACAATTCAATAACTCAATTATGATACACTCTTGATAATGGGCGTATCTGAATCAGCCCTTTAATACACACAAAAAAATCATGGAAATGATATCTTACCCTAACCCCAGATCAGACCAGCAGAAACTTGCAAGCTGATCTAGTTTTATAATGTTTACTAAACATGAAATACCTTAAAACTGTGAAGCTTACCACAGTTAAGGACTGAGAAATGCCTCCAGTCTGATAATTCTTTACCATGGTCACATAGTGTGTAAAATGGCTTAACTGATTGATAGTGGGTTAATGCTCTGAATATTCCATTCGTCAATCACCACAAAATCATTCCATCTTCTTCTATTTCTTAATGTGCTTAAAACAGTTTCAGCCTTAGAAATGTTCTCCTATCCTCTATTTCCAAAAGAGTTGAAAGGTCAAAACAAACAAATCAGGTCATGATTGTTAATGATGGTTTACATGACTAAAAACACTTATTTCTGACAACAGAGTATAAGGTTTGTTTTCAATCTACATCTACTAGCCTGAGAGTAGGACCTGAAATGATCACAAGATGAGTCTACCTTCTATGAGGGTGACAATGTGTTTTTCCTAATGACCTACTTCTTAAAATAGTGTTCAATCATGAAAAGTTCACTTCTTTCGTTTCACTTTTTATAAGCCTATCAAATTTATATTAACACCAGAATTGAAAAAAAAAGTAAGACAGAATTATCATCTTTACATACCTTACCTGACCATAGAAAATGAAAGCCTTTTATTTCTTACAAAGCTTTACAAAAAAATTAAAGATAAAAAATATGTTATTTACAATAAGGTGTTTGAAATGTATTCTGTAAAGAAAAATACAAAATTTATAAGTCTAAACCTTGTCAGACACAGCAGGGACAATTCTCATTAAGAGAAGACACATGCTTATTGCTTGTCTACATCACTAGCACTTCTTTTTTGAGAATCGAAAAAACACAGCAAAAGACTACCAGTCCTGATTTCATATTCCTAAATATCAAGAGAAAAAATAACCGGCACTAAGTAATACATCTTACCAACCATTTAAATATTTAAAAAAAAATGCTTCACAACACCAAATTAACATGGCATACATCCAGCATCATCACATCAATTGTCAATATTCTAATACCTAAAGCTGTAGTCAAAGAATAAGCTAAGTATAAAAAATTTCTAAAAAGAAAAATAAAACATATAAATGCTTTTTTTTAATATTCGCTGTTTCTTAACCCAATGGCCACATTAGTTTGACTAATAAAAAGATCAGCTGATGTACATTTGCTACTGACCAGCAATCCCTATAAAATAATTAACCAAACTCTCAAAGTTGTGTACATTTAAAAAAATTATTAAACATTTCCTTACATTCTAATGTCCTATCTTTTCTTACTGCTATCTTTTCTTAGTCAATCTGAGCCTATAACACCCACCTCTGCCTCCCCATCAAAACTGTCATCCTCCGATGACACATAGCTATCATGTAGCTGCTCAAGAGATTCTAAAGGATCTAGGCTTGGGCGTTTATCTTTTTTACCAGGTTCTAAGTCATTTTCTGACCCACTTGAACTGCTGGAGGCATCCTCAAAACTCTGAGCAGATATTCTATCTATTTCAATACTTGGTTTATTAACATCATTGAAGTCATCACCATTTTCTTCAATTGGAATATCACCATGTTGCTCAATCCTGTCATGGTGCTCAGCGGGAGACACTTCAGTAGTGGTGGCCATTGAATCACCAACGCCAGAATCAGTGGCATACTCCCTGCCACTGTCTGCAAGACTTTGTGCAAACTTCAGGAACTCATCAGCTCTGTCTGATTCTGCCTCACCATCAGTGTCCTCTGTTTCATCATCACTCTCGCTACCAGATGTACCCCCAGTGTTGTAAGAGGAGGTATTTTCACCTGGAAAATCTTCACTGTCACCATCCACCTCACCCATTCTGTCTCTAGTTGAGTCTGGACTTTTAACACAAATGACAGATGAGGTCATTCCATCTTCATCTTCATCAAACTCTGCATCACCATTTTCATACTCTCCATTTTCATAATCATTATATGTATCTGTGTAAATCTCAGTAGTGATCTCTTGAACTGTTTCATGGAAACTCACTCTCTTCAACTCCATTTTCTTCCTCCTATCTTTAGCATTCATATTTTCATATGATGGAGGATAGCTATGTCTTCTACTTTCCTTCTGAATTTCCTCATCTTTCTCATCTTCGGCCTCCTCATCTTGGGCTTTGATTTCTACCTGCTTATGACCTGGTGCTGTATATTCTACTAACCTTCGAGGACTGAGGCTTCTTTTTATGACCGCATGATGGGCAGCGTCTCTGCTTTCATGTTGCCTCTCAGACAGATACTCCGAAATGGACTTATCCTCTAGTTGGATATCCTCTATATCATGTGACAATGTCATGGTAATCACTCCAGTGGCATCCCCCAGGGAGGACAAACTACTGTTGGACCTGCACTCTCTTGGGCTCTCAGATGGCTTAAAGGTGGAAAACTGCAAGTCTGACCGATCATAAGTTGCATAGTTCTGGGCACCCGAATTAGACAGCAAGATAGATGCTGCAGAGTAGGTCAGATCATGATCAGCATATGATCTTTGATTTCCAGAATTATACATTGCTGTCTCCATAAGTAACTTATCTAAATCCTCAGAACTAGAGTCTTTTCTTTCTCTCTTCCTGTAGCCTGTATCAATGAATGATTTTGATTTTGACTGGCTCAAGGAGATCAGAAGGTCCGTTGGATTAAGGTCATCCGGGCTAGAATCATCTGCTTCTTTAAGCTGCTGCATGAGTGCCTCCCATTCATCTTCCTGTGTTTTATGTGGTTTTGGATGTGGTTTTACTGGTATATCTAATGGCTTCAAAGAAGGTTTGGCTGGTGCATGAGATCTGCTTTCAGCAGTTTTGGTGACTTTGGTGTCTTCATAATGAACTTGGTCTATTCTTGCTAAAGCTGCATCAATGTTGTCTTCTTGAACTAATGAATGGTCTTCACTTATACTGCTTGAGACAGGATTACTATCATTTCTGATCAATTCTGTTCCATTACTGACAGCACCTGCTTGATTGGAATCACTGTATCCCATACTGGAAGGTGGATCCACAATATCCTCTGTCCCATCCAGACATTTTGAGGTAGCACTTATGTTGCTGGCCTGATTAGAGAGAGACTCTGAGTGAGCATCCTGTTCCTTCACAGGAGGCTGTGCCGGTGTTTCCTTTAGCTGCCCAGGGGAAGTGGATGACAAATGCAAGTGAGGCATCTGGTTCTCTGCTATATCACTCTCATCGAAAGAGTCTATAAATGGCAGGTCGAGATCGTCAAGTTTGAACTTATCCTTCACATTATCACTGTCAAATGAGTCATTTGCACCATCCAACATATCATCACGTGACAAGTTCAAGTCAGATAATGAGTAACTTCCCTGGGATGTTTCACTCTCATTGATGGACACTGAGCTTTGAGTAAGGGACATACTAGCTTCACTTAAACCTCTCATTGAATCAGATTCACTCACATACCTGGGTCCTGACAAACTATCATGACTGTCATCTAAGTATGAATCAGTAGATGGGGATGGCTGAATACTGTATTCAAATTCTGCATCTTTGTTAATGTGCTCAGCCGGAGTCTGACTTCTCCAGTCCGAATCAACACTGCAATCCCTATGTCTGGTAAAATGTGACAGGATGTCAGATTCTTTAGGAGGGCTTGTTGTGTCATCTACACTAGAAAAATTATCTTTCCTTGGAAGTTTGTAGAAGTTGACAATTTCAATCCTTCTTCCACCAGATGGAGATCTAGATTTGGATGAGGCTCTAGATCTTCGGGACCTGCGTGGTTCACCAGTAAGGTCCAACTTTCCGGGAGTTCTTCTGGATGGAGATTTTGAAGCATTTCGTTTGACACCTGGGGTTGATGAGGAACGCGGCTGGTATGGTATCTCATCTGCCTTCAACTGCTGAATCTGCATATTTGGAGGCCTCTTCAGACTGCGACATCTCCTTGGCTGAATTGGTGTGGAAGAGGAGGAAGAATTCAGAGCATTGACCAAAGCAGTGTATAACTCTGTCTCCTTTTTCCTCTCTGCATCCCCTTCTATATGGCGTCGATGGAGGTAATATGGTATGTCATCTATCATATCTGTTATATTACTAGATCCTGCTTTAGTGTTCTCCTTATCAATTTCAAATTCATCCTCATTTATATGGTTGATTCCATCTTCTTTCTCTATTTTGTCATCAATCATTCCTTGCTCAAGAGCAGACAATATACATGAGCTGGGTTCAATGTCACTTGTTTCTGATATACTATCTCTAGACTTTAAACTGTATGTTTCCGCACTATTAATAAGCATTTTAGCTATTTGTGCATCTTCCATGGTACATTTATCAATAATATCATTACTTAATTCATCTGTATAAGAATAACCTTTAATAGAAATCTCATTGGAAACAGACTCTGAAACACCTGGGTTTGGACACCCATTTTGGTCTTCTGAAACTTTCTCAACAGATTGTACAACACTAATATTAGTATCATCATTAAGATTATGGTCGTCTTCCAACCCAACTACATTACCTTCATCACTATGAGTCATATTTTTACATTCGTTTACCCATTCACCAACAGCAACATCTCCTTCTAGAATAGTATTCTCAGACAATTTTGATTCTACAGGGAGGACAGCAGAGACAGGGGGATATGTCTTGTTAGTTTCTGCTAGAGAAGCGTTAGTTTTCGATACACACATTTCTACTACATTTTCTACAAACGTTTCTATATCCCCACACCCAAGACTAGAGATAGTTTGCAAACAGATATCCAGATCAGCCATTTCATCAGCTGACAGGTCAGAATGTAATGACTGATCTGATTGGTCAAATCCCTGACCTTTCATGTCGCTTGGAAGAGAAAATGAATCCGATTGGTCCATGCTGGAACTTTTAAGTTCACTGGGCAGAGACATGGATGTGGTTGGTTCAATTTCGGTCTCACTGCTTTCTACGGTGTAGGAAGCATGTGACTGGCTTTTGTCAACGTCACTTACATTTTGATTGGCTGACAAGTTTGATAACGTGTGATTATTGTCTACAACATTTAAGTAATCTTCATTAACCTCTATATTGTCAAGGTTAGTGTCAATATTTAAGATGTTAGTAAAGTTATAACTACAGGCACCTTGCTCTTCCTCTACAGTCACTGTACTAGCGTCCGGTCTGTCTTCATCTCCGCTGCCCACAACTAGAGCCGAGTGCTGGGAATGCCGTGGTGTCATCTCAGCCTCGCTCTGAACATGATCCGGTTTCGGTGAATTCAGGGACCGACTACCGGACACAGAACTCTCACTGCGAGCGTCTGTGTGCTGTTCCACATGAACCTCATTGCCATAGTGATTCCCAGCCCCATGGTCCAGAATATGAGAACCACTGGAGGCTGTACTGTTATGCAGATCAGCAGAGTTGTGGAGTCCAACCTTGGGGGGAATCTTTGGGGTGACACTAGAGCTCCGACTGGATATTCTGCCACTTACGGTCCTGAAACACAATGAATATAAACATGTCATAGTCTTTTACCATTTCTCTACACCATGGAA
Source organism: Solen grandis (assembly GCA_021229015.1). Taxonomy (NCBI): domain Eukaryota; kingdom Metazoa; phylum Mollusca; class Bivalvia; order Adapedonta; family Solenidae; genus Solen; species Solen grandis. Next base: position 50,047,587 of record CM037789.1, on the reverse strand, counting down.
TACCAAAGAGATGTCTGGTGATGTATTCCCTTATCATCCTCACCCTTTACCTCATAGAAATAAGTTTGGACTTTTTTTTCTTTTTTTTTTTTTTGGACTTCTTGGCAAATGAAGCAAACCAAGATCTAATCAGATCTTGGTATCAAATATTTTGAAATTATTTTTCATCAAGTCATACCAGTAAATTAATATTCATCAAGTTGTACCAGTAAATTAATATTCATCAAGTTGTACCAGTAAATTAATATTCATCAAGTCGTACCAGTAAATTAATATTCATCAAGTCGTACCAGTAAATTGATATTCATCAAGTCATACCAGTAAATTAATATTCATCAAGTCATACCAGTAAATTAATATTCATCAAGTCATACCAGTAAATTAAATTCATCAAGTCGTACCAGTAAATTTGAATACGAATACATATTCATGAGGTGAAGGGTTCAGTGTAATTTTTGTCTTCATTAAAAAAGCAGTGAATTTTGACAAAGTATTTCTGTTTTAACAAACCTTAATCTTGATTTTAAAAAATGCACTGGTAGCTTTTCATTCCCTTTATTAATTTGTTAAATAAGTATTTTAATTTGAGAATTTAGTATTAAAAGATAAAGGATTTGTGTAAACTAACCCAGTTTAGAAGTTATCTTAAGATATTTCATTCTGTGTTAATTTATTCTTCTTGGTTTTAATTAAGTCAACCAGAAATGCTTTAGTGTTGGTTTCAAACAATGACATAGATATCATTAATATTTCATTTTCCATTTTTTCTTAGATTCAGTATTTACAAAGGATTATGATTAAATATCACAGAATAGTAATGCTGAATAACACAGACAAAACTTAAACTCAAAACAAATGATCAGACCCTAATTCAACAGAACACATTGAAAGAGTTTCAATTAAGTTGAATTCTTGTTTATGAGCAAGCCCTTATGGGTAATAATACACATTTAATTTTCTTGTGCAACACATTTATCATCTTTTGTAACTACGCATTAATACTTTGTTTAGAACAAAAAGAAACATGATCATATAAGTATTGAAATGACAAATTATATTTTACAAAATTGTGATACAACAGGTTACAACAATTAACATTTGACCTTTAAAGAGTTAATGATGTGATCAGTATAAACCATGCCCCTTGTTCTCGAAAATTAAAATGGTACTTAAGTATAATTTTCATACTTATACTCAAACTATGCCCATTAGTTTCAATTGGGATTTGAGTATGATACTCAAATATGAACCTAAGATTGTATCTAAGTATTTTTGAGAACACAGGGCCACATCTAAAATTGGGATTTTCCTCAAGTCAAAATTTTAAAGATCTAGCTTTAGAACACCCTTAATTAAAGACTGGACATTATGCAAACATGCTTTAATTACAAAATCTTATTGAAAATGGTCTAACATTTCTTCAATATTTTATATATATGGTGATAGCATTTAAGTTAATGAAAACTTCAATTTGGGATGCCTCATGATACAATGGTAACTAAGCGGTGAAGTGTTTAGTGAGAATTGCTTTATACCATTAGCAGTTGAGTACATCATGAACAGAAAAGCAATTTTTAAACAATTTGTAAAGTTTTGACTTTAATTCTGGCAAAAAAAATGTGAAAATGTCCATTGTGTAACATGCCCATGTGACTGAGTGCTAAAAATAGAAACACAACTGGAGTACATAACTGTTGTGCACTGATACAGTAGGGCAGTAATTAGTATTGATTAACAAACTTTTGGTTCTGGTTATTGGTTTTCAACAGAAGCAATGTTTGGGATGCAGTTTTTCTTTCTGAAATGCAATTAATGCACATGCAGTGCCTGTGTTGGGATTAATTCCAGCCAGTTATTAAAATACAGCAAGCTCTCTCAACAAACACAGATTGTTTCTTGGAAGCTCCTTAAGTCACTCTGATGAAATTTATTGGGAGGGGGAAAAATTGAAGACATCATTAACCGAAATTCTGATGCTGGATTAGGATTTAATTTTGTTTTTTTCCATGAATGTGGCTCTAACAGCTTAAACCTGACACAGCTATTACAGCTCCCTTCTTCAGAGATGCTGAGAAACCGTACATTTTATCTGCAGAAAACTGGCAATGAAAAGGAGGACGCTTAAATAGCATGGCCAATATTTCACAGCACTCTTCCCTGTCTTTCATGTGTATGCATGCCTTATCAACACCTTCTTAAATAATGTTGGACCTTAGTAAAGCCTGATCAGATTAGCAAAAGTGTTCTACTTTGAGTTATAAGGATCCAGCTAGGTTGGATATAAAGAAACTTGTTTTGCAGCTTTAAATCCAAATATTAGAGGTAATAAGTTGTTTTCTACAATTATATTAATTCTGGCTGTGCAGAAAAAAAATCAATTAACGCTAAAAGTGTCCCCTACAAGGATTGTAATAAGCAAGTGAAACATACAAATATCACTGAAGTTGATGAACACCCCTGATACACTGCCTTGAATAAAAAAACAACATGCATGGTTCCTAATTGGCTCCACTTCAACATATGAAGAAGGAGAATGAAAATGGGGACTGCTAAAATGTGGGACATGAGGGTTTGTAATAACTCCTTGAGGCAGAAACCTTTTAACTTAAAAAACCAAGCAGTGCAAGAAAATCACAACCAGAGATCAGCAACCCTACTAGAATAGTCGGTCACACTTTTTTCTGCCCTTTCCTGTCTCAGAACTTGTGTATAATACAAATTCAGGGATGAACAAAATCAGGAGAAAGTTTCATCTGATTTCATCTTTATTTTTGCCTTGTGGGAAAATGTTTCATCGTTTTTTTTTAACATAATCTTTGCCCTGGATCACATTCTTTAAAGGTCTACAGGTTAAAAACTACACAGGATTATAAACATAAGCCTTTCCCCCAATCTTTTACCACATATTTACAAACAAATCACCATCCAGACTTCTCAATCTATAATATCTTAACCCCAGATCAACTCATCCCTTTCTCCCAGTGATATTGCATCCAAACTGAATTTTATCTGAGATACATATTAATTCCCTCGTATTTTCCTCGACAGTAATATTGCTACCTGATGATTGTTACTGATGTGGAAAAACAAGGTTTTATGGAGATAAAGGATTAATCTTCCAAAACAAGAAAATACTGCAGCCAGAGAGTTGGTAGGAGAATACAACAAAGTTCACAGAAGAAATTGTAATTAAAAAAAAACTCACAAATAGTGTGTTTTCTTGGGTTTAACATCCCATCAATAGTATTAGAGTCATCTGGAAACTAGGTTTACATGGGACAGATATAGAGCTGCTTTTCTGAGCTATGCTTCATACAAATGGCATGATACCACTCCTATAAGTTACATTATCCTGACACTGGGCCAACAAGTCCAAGTCTTGAAAATACCCATATGTACAGAGAGCCAAGCAAGGGAGAAAGTTATACAAGTACAATGCATTTTTAATGACTTTGGATTTTATGGCTGCCAATCACTTCATCTAACATAAAAAATTTCTGTAATGAAAAAAAACAAAAAACAAAAAAACAAAAAATGCTTTGCAAAATTATCAACCTAGGGAATAAAAGAAATGCACATATGTTATTTCAAATCTTCAATGTTATTCCATGAGGAATATTTACATAAGACATAGTTTTGATTAATACTTTTGTTTTATTAAAAATTGTTACATTATAACTTGTTATTTTAAGTTGTTTTTGTGTTTTTTTTTCTTTTTCTTCAAAAATTGGAAAGAGTAATGATTCAAATTTGAGATATTTCATGAAAAGTAGGACTGGAGTTTTCAAGTTAGCCATCAAGGAATCAACCTTAAGTACCAGTAAGTAAACTATAACTATCACTAAAGTGATCAATACCCCACATCCCACTTTGTCTTCATATGAGTGTAGGACAGGGTATGACAGGATGAGGGTGATTCTTCTTTAATCAGCACTTCACAACTTGATCAGATTTTATACAAAAATCACAACTTGATCAGATTTTATACAAAATTCACAACTTGATCAGATTTTATACAACTAGAGCTATCACTAAAGGTGATGAATACCCCCCACACAGCCTTTGTTTACAATCAAGTGCCCAGCTATAGGAGGTAAGTCACAATGAATTGATGTTTTCAATTGACATATTACACAAAACTATTTCACAACAAGTAACTGGTGTTGTATGCAACACATAAAGTCCCCTACCGGCTCCACCTTGACTCAATATGGTAATCAATCCCATTTTTTGCCATATTTTCACTATTTCCGTTACCATAGCAACCACAATTTTAGTCGAAGAACAAAAATAAAATGACGTGCATAATGTACACGTTGCCATCTAGTCATATACCAAGTTTCATCAAGTTTGCTTGCTTAGTTATCGCGGGATCCCATTTTTGCCATATTTTCACTATTTCCGTTACCATAGCAACCACAATTTTAGTCGAAGAACAAAAATAAAAAGACGTGCATAATCTACACATTGCCATCTAGTTATATACCAAGTTTCATCAAGTTAGCTTGCTTAGTTATTAAGTTATCGCGGGATCCAGATTTGAGCGGACAGACGGACGGACAGACGGACAGACGGACGGACGGACAGACGGAGGGCAAACCTATAGTCCCCTCCGGTGTGAACACCGGTAGGGGACTAATAATAATCTTTTTATACCAAATAAAAATTGTTCTTATCTTAATGAAGCCCAAATGATACCATAATATGCACACTTGCTAATGAAGCTTCCTATGAGTTTGTTTGAAATCATCCAGTAGTTATTGAGAAATAGTGTGGACAAAGAAAATTCCAGAAAATCAGCAAAGGGCCATAACTCAAAAGAAAATCAGTCAACCGTAACCATTTCATAATATGCACATCTGTGCTTGATATTGAAGCTTCCTATGACGTTTGTTTGAAATCTATCCAGTAGTTATTGAGAAATAGTGTGGACAAAGAAAATTCCAGAAAATCAGCAAAGGGCCATAACTCAAAAGAAAATCAGTCAACCGTAACCATTTCATAATATGCACATCTGTGCTTGATATTGAAGCTTCCTATGAAGTTTGATTGAAATCCATCCAGTAGTTATTTAGAAATAGCGTGGACAAAAAAATACAGACGGACGGACGTACGGACCGACATGGTGACTCCTATATACCCCCCCAAACTACATTTGTGGGGGGTATAAAAATCTTAACTTGATAAGATTTTATACAAACATTAATGCCTTCTGCAGCACCGGGATATTTAGTGCGGGGAGAATAAAATCTGAAAGACATGCAAACTGGTGACAAGAATCATACTGAGGGCCGACCACAAAGTCTGTTCCATCTCCTCCTAATTCTATACGCATCTGATACAGTTTTAAGGTCAGCCCTGGATATTCAGTCTGATCAAACATATATCACAGTAGAAAATATGATGTAGACTCATTGTATCACACTCCGTTATAATACTAAAATCTAGTATAATATGGTCCAACTTTGGATCCCCCAAATCTATATTTCAGGACATGTTAAAACACACTTAAGGCACACCTTCAATTTAATGTAATGTGTCCAATATATTGCCTTATCCTAACATGGATCCCAAATATAGTGTCAAATTAACTGACTGAGCTTTTTCATTCAGAATAATGCAACATGTATGTCGCTTTCATAACATTTCTTTCCCTAGCAATTCTTTCCAATTGATCAGTGAAATATTACATAGTTAAGATCATGGAAATCTTAGTACACTGCTAATAAATGATGATATCATTATGTAAGCAAAAGCATTTGATTCTCTCACTTCTCTTTTCAACAGGCTGAAGATTGGATCATCAATCTTCTGCATTACCATGGCAACCAACGACGACATAAACGCTTCTTGTGCTCGTGGATCATCACTCTTAAGACATCCTCGATCAATACAATCGTACTATAAAGATGAGAGATGTCACTCTATCAAATTTTCCTCATTTTGCCAGGGACAAATATGAATAAACACAATAACTAAATCACTGGCCTTAAATCAACAAAATTAGGGCAATGGCTTTCAATTCCTTCCAAATAGGAAGTCATGGCTAAGACGGTTTATGAAATATTAAATCTGTACCACTGAATAAAAGCTGGACAGAAGCTATTGCCTTAAAGGACCAAGGCTATTGACCAAATGATTTGAGACCCTCCGAAAATGAAGTCATAGGTTAGATCCCTGGACAATACATCAGAATATGTTGGGAGATAGTATTGGAATGTCACTCCCTTGTCTGATACAAAGAGATAAGTGTAGATCCAAGACCAGCTGTGATGTGACTGGGTGAGGTATCATGCAACTTATCTAAATATCACATATAACAGAGAGATCAGCCCTTGATTGGCTGCAAGTGTTTGCTTGACTGGTTTACTTTTCATAATTGTAGCATCTAACCGTAAACATATTGCATAATTCCACACCCAGTCATAATATCCGGACACCAGACCAACATGTCCTGGTACTACCTTTAAATACTTAGTGTACAACGGAAACATACCAGTATCCCTGTATCAATGGTGTGTTGAAGCCAGGCACCACACCCATGACCTACCAACTATGGGGCAGACACTCTAACCTCTAAACTGGTACTCATACATTAACCTATAAAATAATACTGCAGTCTGGTGCTATACCTCCTCTGCTTCAAGCTCGGTAACATATCTGAACATTTGTTAGAAGGATTAGAAGGATGCATAATGCAATGCATTCACAACATTCAATTACCAAATAACATGCAATATCACGAACAGCTGTTACATCAATAAAATGAACAATTAGGCATCTTTCAAAAATATTTTCTCATTCCTTAATATTTCATATCTCTTAGTGAGCATTTTCATTAATGTTTTATCCTTTTGATCTCCAAATGTCAAAAACAGGGGGGGGGGGGGGGGGGGGGGGGGGGGGGGGGGAAATAAGCATACAAAACATGCATTCTAGGGAAAAACTGTTTAAACCATAAAACCATAAATGGAGCATTACAGAGAAGGTAAACTCTTGTCATTAACATAACAATTACCTAACAAGAACTCTGTCTGACGGGCTATTGATCAACAGTCTGTCAGACTCCATTGTAGTCATACATATTGCTTCATACAATGTTCCCAAACAATTACCATGTATCTACACACTATTCTGCCCGTTTATATTATATTCATATGCTGATATGACCTCTTATTTCATTCATACAGGATTATTAAAACTGATCATAAAAAAGTTTAGCCATTTACTACTCACATATCATGGGCTTGGTACAGAACTGTTGCAGTTGCTTCTTTATTTATATGTAGATAATACAGTTTGCATGAAGTCCATGATATGCCATAACAGAAATCAATCCATACTCTGAACAGGTTTTACATTGTCCAAGATACTAGGGAATAATAAACAGTATCATCAATATATTTTGTTGACATTATATTTCATGGATCCGTAATAAAGTCAGTTCTGTTGGTACATAATTATATTCATGGATTCACAGTAATTTTTTTCCTTGAATTGTGAATGGGCTCGGTACCACTTCGTTTGTGAAATATTAGCATCGTTTTTCTCAAAATTGTGAAAAAAAAGTTGTGGTGTTTCTTTTTGATATTGTGAAGTGAATTGTGGACTATGATAGAATACCTTGCAATTTTTCTACAAAATGGAAGGCATGGTGTATATATTCAAGGAACTGAGATATTGTGGACTTGACTAGACTTGATTTTTTTAGTTTACCATCGCTTTGACAGTATTTCAGTCATATAGCGACGTCCAGCTAATTACAGGTGAAGGAAGACCCCGAATGCATAGACCATCGACCTACAACAAGCCAGCCGGAAGGCTTCCTCACATGAAAATCCGAATGACCCTGCAGGGATTCGAAACCCACGCGGTGAGGGGCTGAGTGAGTGTTAAAATCAGCAACTTTACCCTCTTGGCCAAGGAGGCCCCTGCAATTTTGAACTGTTAATCAATTTGGGTCCTTTCCAAATAGTGAATAGGTCCTTGTATGGGTACCTGTTTCAGTACGAAAAAAATCACAGATTCATGTTTTATTAAACCTGATGTCAATTAAATTAACTGTTTTCATGCGGATTAATATTTGTGGGAAAAAAAAGCCACGAAAATGAAGAAAATAAGTTCACCAAAAAAATTAACAATACAATGCTGATCAGTCTGTGACTAACTTGCAAGCTAAGCTGTTAATAAACTGGGAAACAGTGTTCATTTCTTTGATAGTTCCCATGCGGTAAAAAGGTTAATAGAGAATGTCTTACAGGATCATAAAATTAATGTAGTATCCTAGGCTAATTTTGTGTGAACCAAATTATTGAAAGCCGATCTTAATTACCTTGTCATTTTCAATATATAGAATAGTGATAGCATTAGTCCCTTAATAATAATTTGAAACAAGTTGATTCCCAATAACCTATTTCATTTCCCCTACTTCTCCACACCCCGGTTGACAAAGTGCTTATAGTGTTCACTACAGATTCTTGTTAAACAAATGGAATGATATCACATTCATTCACATTTTTCTAAAAGGCCAATCATATCTCATAATGGTACAATTTTCATAAAAAATAAAATAAAAAATGTTATTGACATTTTGTAAACAAACACAAATTTACATAATGTGCAAATATCTGCTGTGAAAAACAGTTATACCCATTGAAAATGTTGATCAAATCTCGCCATTTCGTATATGTATGCATGTCAAAATTGCTTTCATTGCTTACGTTTTGCATTGGAAAGTATTCCCTAAGACAGCCCATAATTGAAAGTTATTTTAATTTAAAAAAACGTTGCCAAATCAGAATTTGTTTATCTGCTATGTCATCAATTTATGTACTGTTGATAAGTTAACTGTCGAAGATATGCGAAATATGCAAATAAGGTATTTTTGTATACACTGCTTTAGGAAGAATAATGGGCCTTGAAACTGGCTTATTAGTCCTGGATCTAACCTTATATATTACA